>JAJOZX010001252.1:420000-905000 GCA_023014485.1 Bathynomus jamesi
CCCAAGCAACAATGCTATTAGATATTATGGAACATTACGCCCTTACCCAGGAAATCGGTGAAGCCACGAGAAAGGAGAACGTTTTGGATTTAATCTGGACAAATAACAACGAGATAATAATAAATAAAAAAGTGACGCACACAAAGTTCTCCGACCACAACCTCATCGCTATAAAATTGAAGTTAGCACCCAGAGGCCCGAAAACGCATCCTAGGGGGGCAGATGGAATATTTGAAGGCTTAAACATAAATTCAAAGAAAGTAAATTGGGAAAACGTAAATAAAGATTTAAAGGAGGTAAATTGGGAATTGCTACTACACGAGAAGACTCCACAAGAAATACTATGTATAATAGAGACTGAAACCAAACCTATAATACTGAAACATATTCCAGAGAGACAGGAAAGAAAACGTAGCAAGCTCGAGAGGAAAATCATGACTATTCAGGCAACGAAGACAAACCGTAAAACATCACAGATGAAGAACTGATGGAAAGAGACTCAAACTAGAGAGGAAACTTGGCGAAATAGAAATGGACCTAAAGCAAAAAGTCATACATAAGACAAATGAGGAAGAAAACAAGGAAGCAGAAAACATAAAAAATAACCCAAAATACTTCTACACTTTTGCGAAAAGAAAAATGCAGTGTAAGGAGAGTATTGGACCGTTGATAGACGGGGAGGCCGAATAAACAAATGACCCGAAAGAAATAACTGAACTGCTTTGGGAACAATTTAAATCTGTGTTTAGCACCCCTAACTCCGAGATGGAAGTGGAAAACCCAGACGAGTTTTTCGACATTGATACAGATCAACCAAGAACAAATCCCGAGATGTAATTACGCCTTATCACAGATGTGAGACAATTCAAAGAGAGTATTGCAAAACCGCGATACTTACTATGGAGGAAATCACTCGACACAGGACAAATTCCACTCCCCTTAAAGAACGCGAACATTGCCCCCCTATTTAAAGGTGGTAACAAAGCAATGCCCAAAAATTATCGCCAGTGGCTCTCACCTCACACCTTATAAAGTGTTTTGAACGCATAATTAGAGCAAAACTACCTACTACCTACAAGAAAAAGACTTATACAACCCAAATCAACATGGCTTCAGGAAGGATAGATCATGTCTGTCACAGCTACTAGACTACCAGGAGAAAATATTAGGAACATTATGTCGAGGACAAAACATTGATGTAATATATACCGACTTTGCTGAAGCCTTCGATAAATGTGACCATGGAATCATAGCACACAAACTTAAGGATACAGGAATTACTGGAAAGCTAAGAAGGTGGATATTTAATTTCTTGACGCAAAGAACGCAAAGAGTGGTGGTAAACGGAGTTAAATCTGAAGTCTCGAAACTCGTGAGCTCTGTCTCACAAGGGACAGTATTAGCTCCCTTGCTGTTCATAATAATGATTGCAGATATTGATGCAGATATTAAGGACAATATTGTATCATGCTTCGCAGATGACACAAAGATATGTAAGGAAATATTGAACGAAGATGACATAAGAAAACTGCAAAACGACATTGAAACATTATTCCAATGGGCAGAAGACAACAATATGAAGCTCAACGAAGAAAAATTTCAACTTCTAAGATATGGAAATAACAAAGAGCTACAGAAAAAAGGGTACAAAACTCCGCAAGCCAAACAGATAACACCAAATCCACAAGTCAAGGATCTTGAAGTAATAATGTCGTCGGATGCAGAATTCAGAGAGCACTATAATATCAAAATCACAACGGCTAGAAAAATAATGGGAATCATCTGGAGGAGCTTCCGCAGCAGAAAAGCAAACATAATGCTCAAATTATGGAAGAGTCTAGTCCTACCAATAACTGAGTATTGCTCAGTACTCACAAGCCCACACAGAAAAAGAGACATTGCGAGCGTTGAAGCCATACAAAGGACTTTTACGTCTAAGAAGACTAAGATAGAGGAAACGGAAGGTGAAGACTACTGGTCTCGACTACAATCCCTGGAACTCTACTCTCTTGAAAGAAGGCGCGAGCGGTACACAATAATATACATATGGAAAATACATACATCTACTTCGTACTTAATCCACTATATTTATCAGTTAAATTTTAGGCTAAAATCGATACTTATGCTGTTATGCACTACTGAGCACCTATAGTTAACGATCACTTGTGTGTCCTTGAGTAGTTGGAGTCTGATTTGTCTAGGTCCACTTTTTACACTGGTCTAACTTCACCGTGTGCATACACGGTTAAAGAAACAATTTGTAATTGTTGTAAGCCGACGTTATGATTACTGTTCTTCGTTTCGTGTATTCGGTCGTTTTGGAGCTACGCGAGTGACTTTAGTGATGGAAGTTCCGCTTCTGAAATCAAAGTGGCAGATGGCTCCAGAAAATTGTGACCAATCGAATATTCAGGAACAGGCAGGAGTCTAAACGAGTGGGGCCAATCTTGGAGATAGCTTTGAAGGGCGGTGGCCTATCGGGCTGCCAGATAATAGGGATAGAGAAGGGTAAGAAAGGACTTGAAACACAGATTAAGATGACAAGAACGAAGAAAGCCGATAAATTCTGAACATAAGTATTCCCAGAAGCTGTTTTATGGTGGTAGAAAGGAACATTTAGATGAGGAGAAGGAAGGTTGTGGTCAATGCCGACGTTCTTGACCCATGGTGACCTGAGGAAGTGCCAACAAGGAGACAGGAGAAAAATTAGTATCCTGTTTCATCGGACGGGAAACAGGAGGGAGATAAGTCTTCTGTTTAGTAGGAGAAAGAGAAGACTTTCGGCAGGTGTCTGAAATGTTTCGATTTCCAAACTTTCGGATTAGAAAGTACGGAATCGAATGAACGTTGTCCTGTTGAGCAATGCAAAGATGCATCACTCCTTTGGTGGGAAGAGAAGAGTGGCAATTGTCTTCCGAATTCGTCAAAGACGCGTTGTTGGCGCATGGCAAGATTTGAACCTCATTAAGACAATGAGACTCGAGGTCATAAGCCGAGCTTGCATCATGTCCAAGGGACATAGGCGAGTTCTCCGTGCCCTCGCGTAAATTAGCGGAAAAAGGGAGATCCTTCGGAAAATTCCCTTCATCGAGAACTTCCCTCGTGATGTCTGGAACAGTTTCTTTATAGAGCGCTTCCGTCGTGGGGTTTGAGACAGCCTCTTCATAGGGCACTTCCCTTGTTGTACTGAGGACACCCAGCGTATCGTGCATGCTACACAAAATACCTGGATGGACAAGTGTATTCCGCGCTTGCCTTTCCGTACGAACAACTTCCGACGGCGAAGTAGGTTCGAGTTCGCTCCCGGCAGCTCTAGGCTTAGTCTCGGAATTGGGTGGAAAATCCTCTACCTTTGAAAACAGAATCACGTCATCTTCCTTAAATAGGGATTCAAGCGAAATGACCAAACCGGAACTCAAAGGAGATGCGTCTTCAGATTTATTTGGAATAACCGAAACTCTGGGAACTTCAAGTTCCTGCCTAACTGTAACCGATGGGAGTGACTCGCTCTCGATGGAGTCACAGGGGTTTACTGTGAAGACATTCGAGTCTTCGTGCTCAAAATTACCAAAGATATGTTGGCTTTCTAGTTCCTCGTTCGCTGGAACTGGAACTGAACAATTGACGATTGATGAAAAATCTTCCCCATCTAATAGCAGTTCCTCTTTATTTTGAACTGGTTCCAGGGAGTCATTCGGGCTCTTTGAAACAATTCTTTCATCCTGAGTCGAAAAGAGCGGAGAGTAGGGGTGACACACATACACGAAAGGTGAGTTCTCTCCTCGAATTAGGCCTGCTTCTCTATCGGCCACATAGAAATCGTGCGTAATGAAGAAATTCATCCCCAGGATTAAATCTCCATCCCAGTCTCCTTCAGATATGACCACAAATGGGGTCAGATAAGGAACTGAATCAAACTCAATAGGAAGAATAATTTCTCCGGTACTGTTTTCTTTCCAACCATCATCGATGCAGGTCAAGCGAGAACGCAAATCGAAAATTTCCCGTAGCCGTCTTTAGTAACTTCTTGTATACGTCTTGTTTAATGTAATTCGCCTGACAGCAGTCCTCAACAAGAGCCAAAACCGCTTGGTTGTTGACAGAAGTTTCCATGAAAATTTGTGAGCTCTCGTCGAAAAGCACCATTTCGTGAGCCCAAGAAGGCGTTTCGAAACATACGAACATACTTCATCATCCGCGTCATCGATGGTTTCGCGCGGGGTCCAGAAAGCTTCCGACCATCCCGTCTTCCTTAATGCAGTCGCATTTATTTCGTCGCTATAGCCTACCGGTTGGAACACTTGAGTAGCATAATTCCGAAAAGCGTTCCACGTAGTAAAACTTTTCAACAAGAATGGGTGCAAGACGTTCCTTGCGCAACCCTGTTCATCGTCTAAGAAGTGCGTAACCATTCGAATCTTCGCGATATCATCGCGAACGTTATATTGAACATTATATCCCTCCAATGCGTCAAACCATTCGTCCACGTACGGGGGTACTACTTCACCGTATTCTCTTCCCTTAAAAATTGGAACCTTGGCGATATTACTCGTCAAATAATTATATCTAGCCATTTTCTTCAAAAAAAAACAACAACAAAGGACAGAAAAATGGACTTACAAATGAGGAAGGCGAAGCGAAACAAAGAAAAACAAGAAAGGAAACTTATCCCTAATACCGTAAATACAACAGAATTGAAACAAAAAACTTAAGCGTGACATTACCTATTTCGGTTTAAATAAATACTTAATAAAGTCATCCCAAACGAAGATGCAAAACTTGCCTGTCGATTTCGACATATTACTCAAATTGTACGGCCTCATTTTAATTTAAACCGTAAAAGCACAAAAAAAAACAGACAAACCATTTGCGTACCAACACAGCAAACGCAAAAAAAGAAAAGAAAAGACGAAACCTTGCGCATCAACGCTTTACCAATGAAAACCCAGAATGAAAAAAAAATTTGCTTACAGACACGAAAGAGCGAGAGACAAAAAAAGGAAAAAAAAATCCTTTTCACGAGTCAACAAACAAACGCACGCACGAAATATATACAGGGCGTCCCAAAAAAATGTATACACACTTTAACAGCTGATAGCTCAATTGATGTTTCTTTCTTTCCAAGTTAAACCCATTAGAATTAATAATGGGAGTCAGACTAAGCTTTGAACAAAGGAAATTCATTCTAAAATGCTATTGGAAGTGTGAAAACGCAGTTGAAGTGCAAAGACAGTTTAGGAGGGAGTTTCAAACAGATCCACCAACGCGACTTACCATCACTCGAATTAGAGATAAGTTTGAAGCCGATGGAACTGTTCAGAATGTCCACAAGAAGCGTTCCGGAAGACCACGGACATCGACAAGCCCCACAAAGCAAGAAAGAGTACTGGAAACGTATCACCAAAGTCCAAGAAAATCTGTGCGGCAAGTGAGTCGTGAGGTAGGAATTTCAGAATCGTCTGTCCAACGCATTTTGAAGCGCTGTCAATGGAAAAGTTACATTCCAAGATTAGTCCATGCTATTAATGAAGATGATCCGGACCGAAGAGTGGAGTAGTATTGCGAGTGGTACTTGGCACGATGTGGATGTGGATTGGACGAAGGGGTTTCGTAGAATACCCTCCGCGTTCACCAGACCTCACACCACTAGACTTTTTTTATGGGGATACTTAAAAGACAAAGTCTACGCTATAAAACCTGCAACAGTCGCTGAATTGAGAGCAGCCATTGAACGAGAATGCACACAAATACCAAACGAAATGTTTCGTGATGTTTGCGATTCCATTGCTTCGCGTTATCAGCAGTGCCTGGACCAGAACGGACGTCAGTTTGAAAACAGGCGTTGACAAAACAATTAAATAATGTCTGTAGATTCTATTACATTTTGAAAATGAAATGTATTTTAATAAACACTGCCTTTATAATTATTTAAAGTGTGTATACATTTTTTTGGGACGCCCTGTATATACAAGTTAGGTACAATTAATTTAGGAGTCCATTATAAAAATGAAAATCAATCCAAAATTCCGTGTTCTGTTATAACAATGCGAGACAATTCAAATAAAAAAATTACAACAATAAAATATATATTTCACCTCTATATTTATATACGCATATGCTGCATGAAAAAAGAAACAAATCTGTCAATTTCCTTCTTACAAAAAAAAAAAAAAGAAGGTTGAATTAAATTGACTGACTTCAAACTGACTGAAAGTGACTGACTTCAAACTAACTGAAAGTGACTGACTTCAAACTGACTGAAAGTGACTAACTTCAAAGTGACTGACTTCAAACTGACTGAAAGTGACTAACTTCAAAGTGACTGACTTCAAACTGACTGAAAGTGACTGACTTGAACTGCTATCAAGTGGCGTGGGCTTCCTATTTCTTTCGGAAATCCGAACTAACTGATTCTCTTAGCATTAAGCTATCTATTATCATCTGAGGCGGTTGTCCCTCTGGATGAAACCGACTGATTGAACTGCTATCAAGTATCTCTATAACTAACTCTCTGGGGCGGTTGTCCCTCTGGATGCAACCGACTGACTTGAACTGCTATCAAGTATCTCTATAAACTATAAACTATCTCTATAAACTATCTCTTTCTCTATCCAAGAAATACACAAATAATGCACTATAATTGCAAGTCAATTCAATTCAATAATTTGAAAAAGTTGTAAACAAAAATAAAGAATGTAAACAACATTTCATTCGAATGTACGCGAAGGTACGGTAATATTATGTTTGGTACATAAAATAAAATTATTCTATACTAACTATAATAGTGAAAATAACTGTTTCAATAAAAAGAAATGTATCACTGGTGTAGTGAATGTTCACTGAGTTTCTTGTTAATTCTGGCTTGATACTCATTACTAACTGTTAATAATACTGACTTCTCAAATGTTTAGAGATTACTTAAAAAAAAAAAGACCTGTACTTAACAAGATTCCTACGGCGAAATCCTTGAAGACGTGTCCTGCTGGCTACTTGTTCCTGGATGAAGAATGGGCATCGCCAGTTGTTCTATTTCCAGGGTCTGGAAGACTGGAAGAATCATAATTGCAAAGTCGCCAGTTATTCTATTTCCAGGGTCTGGAATACTGGAAGAATCCTGATGCAGGGTCGCCAGTTGTTAAATCCTCCGTCTATGGCCTTGGTCGGTTCGAAGTTGATGGGGGTTCTGGTTAGGTGGCAGCAACGGATTTGTTACTCTGGAGTAGCTGATACCGTATAGGGAAGAGCAGTAGTTTTCTTCTACACTACTCTCCGTTTTCTTCTTATAACGTATCAGGAAATTATTTTTCTCTATTTAAGACTAAATTCTTTGAAGAGAGCAAGGCTCGAAGAAGACAAAGATATTTCTTACTATATTTTACTACTAAACTGTTACAGGTAACGGTCAGCCTCTAAGTCTAGTCAGAATGAACATTGGAGAAATTTTATGGGCTTTTATATTAAACTTCCTACTGACGTCATTATTATTTAATGCTGGTTTTTTTATTATTATCATTATTCTCAATGGGCTGATTTACTTTACAAAACATTTAAAGACAAAACAAATAATTTTGCTGAAACAATGTGTAAACTGTTAAGCAAGAGGAATCCATATTTTATTTAAACCGTATATTGACAGCTCTGATATTATCATAATCTGCTAAGTCTACGAAAATGATTAAGTTGTTTAAACAGAAATAGTTAACCAGTTATAAAATAGAAAGCAAATAAAAAATGTATCCAAACTTGTGTCAGCGTTGTACGATTTTGGGTTTTATACAAAATGATTAAGTAGTTTACAAGGAAATAATTCACCAATTATAAAATAGAAAGCAAATCAAAATTTTATCCAAACTCGTGTCATACGATTTTGGACCTGATATGTAAAAATGAATATATGAATAAGAATATAAGGCTTATATAAATATTACGAAGTATCATCAAAATTATATGAATGAAGGGATTATTCATTAGTGGGTCCTCCTTTGGCCTTAATTAAGGCAGCAACCCGTCTAGGCATACTCTCTATACAGGCTTTGCAGCTGGCCTGTATCTCAGGATCACGGTTCCAAACGGCAATTATTCGTTCTATTAACTGTATTCGAGTTGTTATTTCCTCGCCTTTCAGTCTTCGCTTTACTATTTCCCATACGTTTTCGATAGGGTTCATATCCGGAGAATTTCCTGGCCAATCCACGAGAGGAATATTCTTTGCAGCCAGAAAACTTTTAACTGACTTTGCAGTGTGCCATGGGGCCGAATCTTGCATAAAATGGAATGGCTCACCATTTGGAAACCAGTCGGCGATCTGTGGAATAAGTCTTGTTTCCAAAACCTTTCGGTATTGGTCCTGCCTCATAGTACCCTCAACAATGTAAATTCGTCCAGTACCTTTACCGCTTATCACTGCCCATATCATGACAGATGTTGGATGCTTAACCGTACTTACGACACAGTCTGGATGATATTCCTCACCAACACGTCGCCTAATGTACTGTGATTTATCAGACATGACTTGGAATGTGGAATCGTCACTGAAACACCCGCAAATGAAAAGAGAAAGAAATGATTGCAACCAAAATGAAATGTGCCTTGTCATACAAATATCAAAATAATACATTTTACTCAAAATAAGCATACAAGATCACTAAAATATTGTGACTTACCGATTCACAGTGAACTTTGAGTAGTATTTAGCCCACTTTAAGCGATTTTTTATCATTGTTGGAGTCAATTTTGGCGTTATCCCTGGCCGGCGACTACTCAATCCAAATTCCCTGGCACGCCTTCTTAAGGTCATTGTTGAAATGTTGATGTTTTCCTTCTCCAGCTCCAATTTAAGTTTGTTAGTAGTGCTTCTCCTATTATTTACTAGTTTCTATTCAATGCATCTGTCGGCTCTAGGTGTAGTTATCCTTTTCCGACCACATTTACCCTTTCTTTTTGGAGTCAGCTCTGGATTATCCCCTTCAACTTTAATTTTTGATGCGATCCTGTCAACACTCGCACGTGACACATTCAGTTTTCGGGCTATTTTTCTGTGAGAATAATCAGTTGCAGTCAGCAGCGAGAGCATTCTACCTTTCTTCTTTGGCGATAGATCACATTTCTTACCCATGTTGGGTAGCCTACAGTCCTTAAAAGTTATTCCTGTAAAGAAACACTAATTTAATAAAAAGAATCACAATACGTTGCTGAGAAACAATATCATATGGGTGTATGAGTGCATATTCCACGTACAATGGTTTAAATATAATAACTTATCATTAACTTAACATACACTTAACGCACCTGACCACTTGACACAACCTTCCACGTTCACAGCTGAAACACTACTGAACCCACTTTTCACATACTCCCCTCCCCCTACTCCCCAAATTAACCCCTATCCCCAGTTTCTGTTATTCAGGTAGAGAACACTACATGTGTTAACAATTTGGAATACTGTCTGCATGCTTAAAAGGTTATTATTTAAACTAAAAACACCATATTATAATGAAAATGTGTTTTTCAAGGGGTGGCTCTAATAATTTGATCACCCTCTGTGTATATATATATATATATTAGGGGCGACGCCAGACTTTTCACATTGGTCAGGCACAAGCATTATGGGCTTGATATGACTTCGATAGAATTCATATTAATGAATATGTAAATTTTGTTTTTAAAATGATTTTGCTTTTGTTTTCAAAAATTTAAAGCCTAATAAATCAATAAATTGTTTAATAATTATAATAACTTAATTGTATTTTATTATGTCCTTAGAGAATGTCTTCATCATATTTAATCCAGGGCCGGATTAAGCATTGTTAGGGCCGGGGGCAATGAATATTTTCGGGCCGATGTCACTAGAAAAACACTAGAAAAACACACTTCTTTACCTGATACATCATACATGAGTTATGTGATCAGCTGACTGGGATCGATCAACAGAAAACGAAACAAAACAAAGATGTGATTACAGAAAATGTATACTTTGTCCACATAAATAGGATACTAAACTAGGTTTTGTAGAAGCGGAATCAAAAATTTTTTTTTCTTCCTCACGGTCGACCAATTATTTCAGCGGTAGATTATAGCGTTTACATAGTTTCTTGGGGTCGGTCAGCATCTTGGGGCCGGTCAGCATCTGGGGCCGGGGGCAAATGCCCCCTTTGCCCCAATTATAATCCGCTACTGATTTAATCTACCATGAGTCATTTATACATAAACTCCAACCTCCTCGGTTTCAATGCAAATTCTTAGATGACCTTGTCATGTAGAATCTTTTGTCTCTCCAGGGAAACCACAATTTCTTTCTCTATTGCAATTCTTGCTAAACATACTAGCCTTTCCTGACAAGTTCTGTTCCTTAGATACGTCTTAATTCGATTTAATGTTGAAAAACTTATCTCTGTGGATGCACTGCGCACTGGTATAGTTAAAATCAATCTAAACAGTTTTGCAGATCCGCTAAAAGCTTTTTCTAAATCTAAGTCAATGCATAATTTTAGCAGTTCTTTGACATTTTTGCAGGCAGTAAAATCAGGATCTTTATAAATGTACTTCATTTTAAATGGGTATCTAAGGTCGAGTAAAAATAGAAAAAACTCACACACACACAAAAAGCACAAAAGAAAAAAATTCAAATGCATTGAAACGAATACGACACGGTCCCTGAGGTAACTGACAATAAGGAAAGCCGTGCGCAATTCATAGTTGCCACATATCTCTATTTTCACTCAGCTTTCTGAGGATGAGATTTGGCATCCAGCGTAATGTTAGGCACTTAGAAATATGCCTGACTTGTAAACTGAAAAACTCGCTTTTCTCTTCTTTGAAAAAATAGATTGACAAAATTATATACTTATCTGATTGTTTTGACAGATGCTATACTAATGTTGATTTTAAATTACATTAAATTTCGTAAAAGTTCATTTTTCCATAAGTGTGATGCAAGGCATCGGAAATGATGCCTGACCTGGCTTTGTGGCTTAATGCGCTCGGTCGCTCAGGCGTCATAAAACAAGTCTGACTTTGCCCAAAGAAGCGGCGCATGGAGAGAAGGAAAAAAATGCGGCATTCTAAAATTTATATTGCTCTAATAAAGTGACCATAATAAATAGATCTTTGAAATACACAAATTTAAATTTTACATGATGACCAGGAAATTAAATTTATTTTTCTTTTAAAGTTAGGTCAGGCTGAGCCTGACCTGCCTGACCCCCGCCGTCGCCTCTGATATATATAAATATATATATATATAAATACGTGATCAGTCTTTCCTCAGGTGTGATCAGTCTTTCCTTGTGAACCGACGTGTTTTATCGAGTGTCCAGTGTTATCAATTGAATAAGTGGTTTTCGTTGAAGTGTCTTTAAAAAAAATAGTGTTTGGTGCATTCTTAACTAAATTACTTCGTGTTACTAATCATTCATTAACGAATATATTTCATTTATTGACTTTATTCATTACTATATTATTTGATTAAACCAAGGCTAGTGCACGTGGCTTGCCTTGTTTGTTTTTCAAATCTATCAGAAAACGAGGTTTTATAAGGATCATTTTCCCTTCCTTCGGGAGATCAAGTAGAGTGTGGTTACCCACCGTGGGAAAAAAGGAAAAAAGTCGGTCGAATAGCGGACAGATAAGTTTCATTTAATACTTTTTCTTTTACAGATCTTTCGTCAATTGCTAATTACAAATTCATTTAGTATAAAATTGTGTTACAAGAACCTGTTTCTTCGTTTCAAGAACATTTTTGCGGGTTTGCGCAGGTGACGGCACAATAAGCACGCGGTAGACCTACGTTGTAATTTATTAATTTCCAAACGCTCGTTTTTTGTTTTTTGTTTTTTAACTACAGTAATTAAGAGCATGACACCCCCGTCAAGTACTTGCAGTCGCTGTGAAGGGAAATTTGCCGCTTACGCGTTTACAATGGCTCATAATAATGAACAGTTAGTTTGCAGGTGGTGCTCAAGCATGGAAGTACTGAGGAACGAGTTAGAACGTGAAAGGGAGGCTAGAGTGAGGCTTGAAGAAAGCGTGATGCTCCTGACGGCAAAATTAGAATCCCTTGAGACTCCAGTTACAACCCCTCCTGCCTCAGTTTCTACTAATAATATAAATAGTACTAATAGCCCTCTCACTCCACCTAGTTCCCAACCCTTCGTTGAGTGCGTAATGGAGCCCCATTGAGAAAACCTAAGATTTGTCTACCAGAAATAACAAACAATAAGTTTTCTGTTTTAGGTTTCGAAGATGCTGATGAACCGGAAATACGACTCGTTGGCGATTCCATTGTTCGAGGGCAGCTCGAGGAATTCTGTGGGAGAAACCCTCGTCGTAGGCGCCGTTACTGCTACCCTGGTGCAAGGGTGGAGAATATAACTAATAGTGTTGACCATTTTACAGAGGGTATCGCCGAGGACACAACGTATGTTATTCATGTCGGTACTAATAACGTTTTAAATTCTAGATCGGAAGAACTGCTGGCTAGGTACAGGGACTTACTAGAGCGACTAAAGGAAAAAACTAATAAAATTGTTTTAACAGTTAGCGATTTCTACAGCAAGGCGACCTATACCAACAATAACCTAAAGTCGCTTTGCCAACAGGAAGGAGTGCATTTTGCGAATTTTTGGAACAGTTTCTACAGGAGGGAATTGTTCCTCGGAGATGGACTTCATCTTAATGACGTTGGAGCTGCGCGTTTAGGAAGACTATTTCATAATACTGTCTCTTCTTTTCAGGCTGCCGTAACTCGAACGGTAATTTCCACAAATTTCCCCTGTGCTCGCGAAGGTGTCGCAATTACAAACAATTTGAAGGTTCTATCCTTAAATGCTCGTAGCTTACGAAATAAAATAAACGAATTTTTTTATTGCTTGTAAAGACTATGATTTAATTGCAATAAATGAATCGTGGCTTAGCACTGAAACACGTGACTTTGTAGGGGAGTATCAAATTAGAGATTATAGACTTTTTGTTAGAAACAATAGGTAGGCGAGGAGGCGGTGTTATGTTGTATATCAAAGATAATATTGCGAACGTTATAGAACTAAAGCACACAATTCCAGAAACGTTAGATTCGACTATAGCAAAACTTAAATTAAACGATTTTAAACGTGATGTTGCGGTTATATATAGGCCCCCTTATCAAACAGCTGATACGGACGAAGCGTTATATCGTGAACTAAAGAGAATAATAGGTAGTGAGCAGGCTTTAGTTATGGGTGACATTAATTGCGCCAACGTGAATTACGATACAATGCAGGGAGACGCGGAAGGTAATCGTTTAGTTAATTTTCTCGAGGATAGCTTTCTTATTCAAAAGGTTGGGGAACCTACGAGGTTGGACAGTATTTTAGATTTAGTAATAACTACGGATTAGAGGCTAATTACTGATCTTCAAGTAATAGAACCGTTAAGCAATAGTGATCACAATATGGTAGAGTTTGTCCTCTCAGTAAGTCACTCGAAACCAGCTAACTCGACTAAAATTCCTAACTTCCAGCACGCAGACTTTTGTAAATTTCGAAATAAATTGTCACACGTCAATTGGGAAAACGTAATGAGGATCTCCAACGCAAAACTAGTGTGGGAATCGTTTGAAACAGTATTTAGGACTATAAATGAGGAATGTGTACCGTACAAAATTAAGAGTGTGAAAGTAAACAACAAGCCATTGTGGTTTACTTCTAGAGTAGGAGACATTATAAAGAGTAGAGATAGGGCTTATCGGCTACAAAAGTGCAATAAAGACAATTTGTGGTTACGAAACAACTACATATCTCTAAGGCGTGAAGCGAAAAGTGTCATAGAAAAGTCCAAATGCGAATTTGAAATCGCCATAGCTCGTGACTGTAAAGAAAACCCCAAGCGATTCTTTCAGTACGTCAACAATAGAAATCCAGTAAAAAGTGTCCTGGGGCCGTTGAAAAATGTTAACGGAGATTTAGTTTCTGAAAACAAGGAAATGGCTACCTTGCTAAACGAATTTTTTACGTCAGTTTTTACTATAGAAGATGTAACGAATATCCCTAGGGTCATAGATATAATACCTTTTGATAATGATAATATTTCGGATAATATTGTGGTTAGTGAAGGGAAGGTAATGGCTATATTGATAAAATGAAAATGCGTAAATCACCGGGGCCGGATTCCATATATCCCATACAACTAAAAGAATTAAAAGATAGCATTGTTGTGCCACTAACAAAGATTTTTAATGCGTCTATTTCTGAGGGGTGCGGACCAGATAATTTCAAGTTAGAAAATGTAACACCTATCTTTAAGAAAGGCGATATAAGTGTGGCGAAAAAATTATAGGCAAATCAGTTTAACGTCTGTTGTAGGTAAGCTACTGGAATCAGTAATTAAGAACCGTATAGTCGAACACTTAGAATTGCATAACTTAGTTAGAAATACGCAGCACTGTTTTAGGCCAAACAAATCTTGCTTAACTAATCTTTTAGAATTTTTTCAAAGCGTGGTTGACGTTTACGCTAGTCATCGGGCGGTTGATGTAATGTATTTAGATTTTCAAAACGCGTTTGACACCGTACCTCACAAAAGACTCATTGATAAAACTAAGGCTCATGGAATCAGCGGTGTAGTAATAAATTGGATAGAAGAGTGGTTGCGAGGTAGGAAACAGAGGGTGGGCATTGATGGAGCGGAGTCGTGTCAGGCTAATGTAACGAGTGTCGTTCCTCAGGGTTCTGTATTGGGCCCCTTGCTTTTTCTTATATATATTAACGATTTAGATGTCGGCATAGTCAGTACAGTCTCAAAGTTTGCGGATGACACAAAGTTGGGTGGTAGGGCGATTAATGACGAAGATAGAGGTAAACTCCACGAAGATCTGAATAAAATCGTTGATTGGTCAGTCACATGGCAAATGAGATTTAACGTCGATAAGTCCAAAATTTTCTATATAGGTTCGTAACGGTAATTTTGCGTATAATATGTCAGGGAAGGAGTAAGTAAGCGTAGAGCAGGAAAAAGATTTAGGAGATATAGTCACTGGTGATTTAAAAGTAGCGAAACAAAGTACAGCAGCGGTCAATAAAGCGAACAAAGTGTTAGGTTTTATAGCTCGGAATTTTGAGTACAAATCGCGCGATATTATAGTTCCTCTTTATAAATCATTAGTTAGACCCCATTTGGAGTACGCGATCCAATTTTGGAATCCGCATATGTGAAAAGATATAGACAAACTCAAAAGAGTTCAAAGACGAGCAAATAAGATGATTCCGTCGTTTAGGTCAAAGTCTTACAAGGATAGGCTTAAGGAATTAAAATTGACTACACTCGAGACTAGGAGGCTAAGGGGTGATCTAATCCAGGTTTTCAAAATTATGAATGGGTTCGATAACGTAGATAGAGATAGCTTTTTCGAAATATCTCAATATAATAGGACTAGAAATAACAGGTGTAAGTTGACAAGTAGAAGGTTCGAGACAGCAGTTGCCAAACACTTTTTTACGCATAGAATAGTAAATAGCTGGAATAGTTTGCCGGTAGAAGTAATTAGTAGCACGTCTATAAACAATTTAGGGTGGATCGATTTTACATTTTTTTCGATTTCCATATTCTAATAGAGACAAAAACTTGCTCATGCATGCGAAAATAGCCTCTGCAAAATCTTAGCTTAATAGGTAATCATCTTCTGCCCCCGGCAGGGCGATGAAAATCATATTTTAGTAGTAATTTAATACATATTTTCAGATCGGCTCTGTCTTAAATAATGCATTTATATATTTCCCATAGCATTTATATCGTTGCTTAGGCATGAAATAACACGCAAAATTTTATGACTCTAGGCTAGGGTTTAAAGGTCATCTCTGGTGAGTGCTGCCAGCAGCAGCAGCAGACTAACAATATTAGCACGGACGACATTGTGGCTATCGGCTGTGATGGTACCGCAGTGAACACGGGTCGAAAGGGTGGAGCCATTCGTATGATTGAAATGAAACTACAAAGGCCAGTTCAGTGGATCATATGCCTATTACACGGTAATGAATTATCACTGCGACACCTCATTCAAGACTTGGACGGCAAAACAACTGGGCCAATGGGCTTTACTGGACCAGTTGGAAAACAACTGAACGACTGCGAAAAACTTCCAATTACAGAATTCGATGCCATTCCATCTCCCGACATTGACATAGATGATGCCGAGTTGAGCACTGACCAAAAATATTTGTTAGGCATCTACAGAGCAGTGTCGAGCGGTAGCTGCTCTTCAGCTCTCGCGGCTCGAAATCCAGGTAAGATGGCGCATTCCAGGTGGCTGACAACAGCAAATAGATTTCTGCGCCTCTATGTTTCAACCAGTGAACCCTCCAGCACCTTCAACGAAATTGTGCGATTCATTATGACAGTTTACGCACCAATTTGGTTTAAGATAAAGAAAAACTCCAGTTTCACTGAGGGCGCAAAACATTTTTTCGAAATGATGCGTCTCTCTCAGACCATGCCTCAAAGATCTAAGACAATCGCCAACAAAGTCCTCCGTAGAAATTCTTTCTTTGCTCACCCAGAAATATTTTGATCTCCATGCTACATGCCGATGAGCAACACATAAGAGAATTGGGATGGAGAAGAATATTAAAAGCACGATCAAAACAATCACCAGCGGGGGAAATTCGAGCCTTCGCCATGCCTGAGCTGCTCTACGATAGTCAAAACTATTACGAAATGATCAACTGGCAAACGGCTGAGGTGACCGAACCCCCCGTTACAAAAACAATACCTGATACCCGAATAAAAGAGTTTGTTGAGACGGGAGACCAGCCTGATGGACTGATCCCACTATTCCCTTGTCATACTCAAGCGGTCGAGAGACTCATCAAATTAGTAACCGAAGCCTCTGCCAGTGTAAGTGGAATAGAAGAGAGGGACGGATTCATCCGCTCCCGTCTTCACTCCCGAACAAAAATTCCACGATTTGATTCTAAGAAAGATTACCGTATGTAAATCGACATGCAGCCAAAGGAAGGGTGGTTGGGGCTGGATAGGGTGGAACTCGACGTACAGCCACCTCCTCGTGGTCAGTTCTGGGTTGCTAATTTTATAAAATTAGCAAGCGAGGAGCTGTACTTAGTACTTATCGTACTTATAACATCGCATTAACATAATTATAATCCACATTTAGACTTTTCTCGGGGACAGAAGATATTACTCTAGAGTCATAAAATTTTGCGTGTGTGTTATTTCATGCCTAAGCAACGATATAAATGCTATGGGAAATATATAAATGCATTATTTAAGACAGAGCCGATCTGAAAATATGTATATAAATTACCTATTTTTTCAACATTTGACGTTGTTGCCGGAGGCAAAAGATATTAACGTAGGACAACGCGCTTGGAAAAACGATCATATGAGGTCTTTTTCATCGACTTTATAGTTATTAGGAATAATTTTGATGCATATTGAAATATTTTAAAAATTATAAGAAAAATACGTTTTTGACTACTAAAATATGATTTTCATCGCTCTGCCGGGGGCAGAAGATGATTACCTATTAAGCTAAGATTTTGCAGAGGCTATTTTCTCATGCATGCGCAAGTTTTTGTCTCTATTAGAATATGGAAATCGAAAGAAATGTAAAATCGATCCACCCTAATAAACATGTTTAAAAATCAATTAGACGCATATGTTGAGAGATTGGGTATAGTTTAAGTTAGTAAAATTAAGGCTTTGTGGGTCGGAATCCACGTAAAATTGTAGGTCCCTTCCGCCACCACGGAGGACATACACAATACACAATTACGAATACAGGTAGACCAGCCATAAGTGGATCCTAGGGTCTTGTTGGTCTGAAACATTATAACATTATAACATTATAATATATATATATATATATTATATATATATATAATATATATATATATATATATATATATGTGTGTATATATTATATATATATATATATATATCCACGCAGTGGACCTCCTTGAAGGTCCACTGCGTGGTTTATCTTCTATGGATCCTGTTTCCTTAAACTTTGCAACAAGTCTGCTGACGCAACTCTGTGTTATTGGCTCGCGGTCTGGATGCAGTCTGTTAAATTAAAGCAGCGGCCTCTCTTTGACTCCGATTTCCTATGAGTAGAATTACCTGGCTTCGTTCTTCCTTGCTCAGAGACATTATGGCCTGTAGAAAGAGAAAAATATGAATTATGGTTTGTCGAAATAGAAAAATATGAATTTCCTATGATGCCGGGCTTAAGGGACACCCTGTATATATAAATATATACATACAAGTAAATATATATATATATATATGATGAATAAAACCACGAAGGGAAAAGAAACACAAAGTGGTGCTCAAGCGCTTTCGTCTAATGACATCCTCAGGAACACTGGAGTGAAAGGATCGTTCAAGGCAATATATAGGTTACAAAAATAAACATATATATATATATATACACACACACACACATATATATATATATATATAATATATAGTAAGTATAGAAAAAATTGTGGGAGGAGCAATCACATTTGTATGGGAAAATGACACTTTTAGCACTTTGGCCGAAATTCAATATAAATTCAAATGGCTTGTTTATGAAACAGGTCACAAAAGAATAAAGAAATAAAAATAAATATAAATATAAATTATAAAAAAAAAAAAAAAATTACAAAATAATGCCTTAGTGATATAGTATATGTCACAGCCTAAATAACCATAAAGAAATAAACCAACAGATAAAAAACCAAAATTGTAAGTGGAGTCTACAAATTCAAGCTCAAAAGGAAAGTTTACAATCAATTTAATAGATGATGCCAAATTGATATATATGTCAACAAAGAAATAAAGAAATAAACCAAAAAAATAATAATAATAATAATAATAAATTGAAAAATAAATTTTAAGAGAGGCACACCAATTTATAAGGGAAAAATTACCAAAGGTTTTTTAGTTATTGTCTGAATTATGCATACTATGGTCACAAACGAATAAAAAAGTACAAGTAAATATAAATTGGAAAACAAAATGATGCCTAGATGATATATAAAGAACTATAAAAATATATACAACATATATAAGGTATATATACGAAATATAAACGCAATATATAAAGAATATATTATATATATATATGCATAAGGGAAAAATTACCAAAGGTTTTATAATTATTGTCTGAAAAATCGGTAGGTCACAAAAGAATAAAGAAATAAAAATAAATATAAATTGGAAAAATTACAAATAATACAACTACACATGTATACCCGCATAACCAAATATATATAAATATACATACACATATACATACACACACACACATACATATATATATATATATATATATATATTTAACTGCAATGACCACGCACATACGCACATACACATACATACATACACATACATACATACACATACACGCATACAGCAATAAATTAAAAAATAAAATTGTAAGAGAAACATACAGATTTATAAGGAAAGAGAGACAAAAACAAATTTTTACCACAGATTTAGCATCCTGCCCTTTTTGTTTAAATCCATTCTGAAGGAATTCAGAGCAACGGGATCGAGTTGAAACAGACCTTTACTCATGTTAAGGTTATTTGTAAGTTGAATTATAGCCGACTCAAGAATATTTCTATTAACAATGTTGCTAGAGTGAAACAAAACTGAAGCATTATTCCAATCAATACAATGGGATAACTCTGACAAATGGATAAAAAGGGCACTGGACAACTGTCCCGTTCTAACGGAATTTTGATGCTGTTTTACACGCGTTTGCAAATCCTTTCCCGTCTGACCTATGTAAAAGGAATCACATTGCTTACACCCAATTTTATAGATAATGCCTAAATTATTGGTAGGGCTATTTTTTACTATGATGTTTTTCACAATATTGTTATATGAAAAACTACACTGATATCCAAAAGTTTAAATACATTAGCAATGCCTAAGAAGCCCGGGAAAAATGGAAGTACTAAAATATTCTTTGACAAGGTGCGAGTGTTATTATTCACACGATAGAAGGTTCGTTTAGCCTTATTAAGACAAGATTCCATGAACGCAGATGGGTAACACAACTCACTTCCAATACTGTTGATATTTCCAATTCGGCATCGATGTATTCCGACTGGCGATCCTAAGAGCGCGGAGAAACATTGAGGAAAATATGGCCTTTTTAATAGGGGTGTCATGTCCAGAGTAAAAGTGTACGTAGGACAAATTGTTTTTTTTTTCCGATAGATACTAAACTTAAAACCCGGGCTATCCCTATGAACACGCACATCCAAAAACGGGATTGAGTTGTCTTGTTCCACTTCTAAAGTAAATTTAATGGAGGGGACTTGGTCATTTAACTGAAGGAGGAAGTCATCCAGGTCACGATTCATGGGCCAGATACACAAAATATCGTCGACGTACCGCAACCAAAGGATGCCAACCCCAGGATTCTCGGAATGTAAGTAATTTCAAAAAACTCCATATAAATATTGGAGAGAAGGGGCGACAAAGGGTTGCCCATGGCCATCCCAAAAACTTGTTGATAATGCTCGCCATTGAAAGTGAATTTACAATGCTTGATACAAAGCTTAATAAGTTCCAAAACAGTGTGTGCAGGTAATGGCAGATCATAGTTATGTAATTCTCGGGCGAGAAAGTCAAGCATATCATCAATCGGCACTTTTGTGAACAATGAACAAACGTCGAAACTGATCAATCTATCGTTGGTATCAATGCGAACATTATTCAATTTTTCAGTGAGATCCGTGGAATTTTTTACGTGTGAATCAGAGACAGTTCCAAGAATGGGGGACAAAACATTAATAAGCCATTTGGAGAGTTTATAGGTAATAGAGCCCACAGAGCTAATAATAGGGCGCATAGGGTTACCCGGTTTGTGGGTTTTAATAAGACCATAAAGGTAAGGCAAAGAAGGTGAAGTGGACAAAAAAAGGGGAATTAAGTCCTTATGATCTTTGAGAATGCGTTTCAAGCCACTATTGAATGATTTGATGACATCATCCTGCGGGTTCTTCCTAAGTTTCACGTATGTGGCGGGGTCCTGAAGCAGCTCATTCATCTTTCCAATGTAATCCACTTTGTCCATAATGACTAAGGTGTTAGCCTTGTCTGCTTTAGTAATATGGAGCTCACTATCTTTTTTTAATTGTGAAAGGCTATTGCGGAAACGTTTAGGAAAGTTATCTTCGTAAGAAATATTCGCAGCACCATAGACAAGGCCTTTAACTATGTTAACCAAAGACTGAGGAAGGTTACACTGTTTTTCAAAACAAGCAAGACTATGACAAATTTGTAAAGCAGTAGGTTTTTTAACAATAAAAAAGGACATACCAAATCCAAGGGCACTTTTTGCATCGTCACTAATGTTTTTCGAAGAAAGGTTCACAACACATTTTGAGCTTGCTTTTTTACTCCACTGACTATTTCGAATGAGACTTTTAATTTTGCGATCCAAAATGTTTCGAAGTGAAGAAGTTCTCCGACGCAACTCGTTGTAAATTTCATCAAACAAAGGTTGGATCCACGGTTGGGGAATAACAGTCAAAACATTACGTTTGGCAATGCCTAAATTTTTGAAGGTGGACCACTCATTTTGTCTGGTGACTTCAATATGTTTCTTTAAAATTACTCTGCTAAAGTTGTTGAACGGATGGTCGATTGGTCGTCCATTTGTCTGAGGCGAATCGGAAGGAGGGACTTGGGAAGGACCTGCTCCTCCAGACAATTAGTAAGAAACTTTCGTCGGATACGAATTGCATGCCCCTTCATTAATGTAGAAGAAAACACAGACACAAACGGAGACAATAGAGGGAACAGCAAGGCGAAGGAACGCGTGGTGTTCATTATATGAAAAATTATTTCACGAAAGTGACACGTGAAAAATATTTATGATGAATAAAACCACGAAGGGAAAAGAAACACAAAGTGGTGCTCAAGCGCTTTCGTCTAATGACATCCTCAGGAACACTGGAGTGAAAGGGTCGTTCAAAGCAATATATAGGTTTCAAAAATAAACATATATATATACACACACACACACACACACACACACATATACAGGGTGGCCCCAAAAAAATGGCACCAATTTTCAGAAGTGATATCTCAATAACCATTGCAGTTATGGATTTTAAAAAACAACCAAATGAAAGATAATTCTTTTCTCTTTAAATACTTATTCAATAGCTTGATGGTTATAAACCCATGTAATGCCAAAAATTGGCTTATAAGAAAAATATACAAAAAAAAGTTGCGCATTTAGATTTATTCCTTTTATTTTTTTCTAATTAATTATCTTCTAATTTACGGTCTTTAAACGAAGTTCTGTGGTTTTAAGTTAAACCTAATTTTCAATAAATGGCTCAATCTGCCCTCCATTATGGTCAACCACAGCCTGTAATCTCGCCCTCCATTTTGAAATTGCCTTTGAGATCGTCACTTGTGAGAGATTTTCCCATGCAGCCTGAATTCGTTCACGAAGATGGTTCACATCACGGATTTTCTGACCATGGTAGACTTCTCTCTCTAAGGCAGACCACACAAAGTAGTCAATGGGGTTTAGATCTGGGCTGCATGGTGGCCAATTATTTGGTTCGATAAAACCAGGACAATTATTATTGAGAAATGTTATTGTTTCCTTGGCTGTATGAGATGGGGCTCCATCTTGCATGAACACAAAATCAGTGCTCGTCTCATTGATCTCTGACAACATTGGAGACAAAATGTCATTACAGTAGTAAATTGAGTTAATTTTAACGCCTCGCTGAATAAAAATGATGGATGTTTTGTTCTCAGATGACGCTGCAAGGGAAACCATTATCGAATCTGAAAAGTTTTTTTTCACGCAAAAGTCGTTTTGGGTCAACATGAGTTTTTGTCGCCACTGCTGCACGAACCCGATCATTTTGGGTATTTTGTGGTGTTTCGACCGTAAATCGTTTCTCATCAGAAAACCAAATTTTTTTCACAGACACATTTGACCGAAATCTTCGCAATAGATTTTTACATCGATGGAAACGTCTTTCTTTCACAGGCTCCGATAAAGCAGTAACCTTCACCCTCTTAAATGTTTTCAACCCAAGATCTTTTCGAATTATTCGCTGTACTGATGAACGTGAAATCCCGGTTTCTTTCGCAACTTCACGTTCACTTTTACTTGTTCCCGGATGTTCCTCTTGACTTAAAACCATTTCATTTACTTTTTCAATGTTTTCTGGCGTTCTAATACTTTTTGGTCGACCACTTCCCGGACGCCGTTGACTGCTGCCGGTTTCTTTAAGTTTTTGTAAAAAATGTGCCACAGTCCTTTTTTTCCAATTTCTATTTGGAAATTCGTAAAGGATTCTGTTTAATGAATATCCTTTTTCTTCACGTAGTGCTTGTATAATGTTCTTATCAGATTCTCTGAATCCCATCTTGAGGGGTCTCGAATAGAAAAATTTCATTTAAAATTAGGATCAAGGAATAAATATAAATGCGCAACTTTTTTTGTATATTGTTTTTGGAAGCCACTTTTGGGCATTATATGGGCTTATAACCATCAAGCCATAGAAGAAGTATTTAAAGGGAAAAGAATTATCTTTCATTTGGTTGTTTTTTTAAGTCCCTAGCTGCAATGGTTATTGAGATATCACTTCTCAAAATTGGTGCCATTTTTTTGGGGCCACCCTGTATATATATATATATATATATATATATATATATATATTCATATAACTGCAATGACCGCGCAGTATATAAATGAATAGAAACGACATTTGTATGGGAAAATGACACTTTTAGCACTTTGGCCGAAATTCAATATAAATTCAAATGGCTTGTTTATGAAATAGGTCACAAAAGAATAAAGAAATAAAAATAAATATAAATATAATTGGTAAAAAAAAAAAAAAAAAAAAATTACAAAATAATGCCTTAGTGATATATATGTCACAGCCTAAATAACCATAAAGAAATAAACCAACAGATAAAAAAACCAAAATTGTAAGTGGAGTCTACAAATTCAAGCTCAAAAGGAAAGTTTACAATCAATTTAATAGATGATGCCAAATTGATATATATGTCACAAAGAAATAAAGAAATAAACCAAAAAAAAAATAATAATAATAATAATAATAAATTGAAAAATAAATTTTAAGAGAGGCACACCAATTTATAAGGGAAAAATTACCAAAGGTTTTTTAGTTATTGTCTGAATCATGCATACTATGGTCACAAACGAATAAAAAAGTACAAGTAAATATAAATTAAACAAAATGATGCCTAGATGATATATAAAGAACTATAAAAATATATACAACATATATAAGGTATATATACGAAATATAAACGCAATATATAAAGAATATATATATACAGGGCGTCCCAAAAAAATGTATACACACTTTAAATAATTATAAAGGCAGTGTTTATTAAAATACATTTCATTTTCAAAATGTAATAGAATCTACAGACATTATTTAATTGTTTTGTCAACGCCTGTTTTCAAACCGACGTCCGTTCTGGTCCAGGCACTGCTGATAACGCGAAGCAATGGAATCGCAAATATCACGAAACATTTCGTTTGGTATTTGTGTGCATTCTCGTTCAATGGCTGCTCTCAATTCAGCGACTGTTGCAGGTTTTATAGCGTAGACTTTGTCTTTTAAGTATCCCCATGAAAAAAAGTCTAGTGGTGTGAGGTCTGGTGAACGCGGAGGGTATTCTACGAAACCCCTTCGTCCAATCCACATCCACATCGTGCCAAGTACCACTCGCAATACTCCACTCTTCGGTCCGGATCATCTTCATTAATAGCATGGACTAATCTTGGAATGTAACTTTTCCATTGAAAGCGCTTCAAAATGCGTTGGACAGACGATTCTGAAATTCCTACCTCACGACTCGCTTGCCTCACAGATTTTCTTGGACTTTGGTGATACGTTTCCAGTACTCTTTCTTGCTTTGTGGGGCTTGTCGATGTCCGTGGTCTTCCGGAACGCTTCCTGTGGACATTCTGAACAGTTCCATCGGCTTCAAACTTATCTCTAATTCGAGTGATGGTAAGTCGCGTTGGTGGATCTGTTTGAAACTCCCTCCTAAACTGTCTTTGCACTTCAAGTGCGTTTTCACACTTCCAGTAGCATTTTAGAATGAATTTCCTTTGTTCAAAGCTTAGTCTGACTGCCATTATTAATTCTAATGGGTTTAACTTGGAAAGAAAGAAACATCAATTGAGCTATCAGCTGTTAAAGTGTGTATACATTTTTTTGGGACGCCCTGTATATATGCATAAGGGAAAAATTACCAAAGGTTTTTATAATTATTGTTTGAAAAATCGGTAGGTCACAAAAGAATAAAGAAATAAAAATAAATATAAATTGGAAAAATTACAAATAATACAACTACACATGTATACCCGCATAACCAAATATATATAAATATACATACACATATACATACACACACACACACACACACATATATATATATTATATATATATATATATATATATATATATATACACACACACACATATATATATATATTTAACTGCAATGACCACGCACATACGCACATACACATACATACATACACATACACGCATACAGCAATAAATTAAAAAATAAAATTGTAAGAGAAACATACAGATTTATAAGGAAAGAGAGACAAAAACAAATTTTTACCACAGATTTAGCATCCTGCCCTTTTTCTTAAATCCATTCTGAAGGAATTCAGAGCAACGGGATCGAGTTGAAACAGACCTTTACTCATGTTAAGGTTATTTGTAAGTTGAATTATAGCCGACTCAAGAATATTTCTATTAACAATGTTGCTAGAGTGAAACAAAACTGAAGCATTATTCCAATCAATACAATGGGATAACTCTGACAAATGGATAAAAAGGGCACTGGACAACTGTCCCGTTCTAACGGAAATTGATGCTGTTTTACACGCGTTGCAAATCCTTTCCCGTCTGACCTATGTAAAAGGAATCACATTGCTTACACCCAATTTTATAGATAATGCCTAAATTATTGGTAGGGCTATTTTTTACTATGATGTTTTTCACAATATTGTTATATGAAAAAAACTACACTGATATCCAAAAGTTTAACTACATTAGCAATGCCTAAGAAGCCCGGGAAAAATGGAAGTACTAAAATATTTTTGACAAGGTGCGAGTGTTATTATTCACACGATACAAGGTTCGTTTAGCCTTATTAAGACAAGATTCCATGAACGCAGATGGGTAACACAACTCACTTCCAATACCGTTGATATTTTCCAATTCGGCATCGATGTATTCCGGACTGGCGATCCTAAGAGCGAGGAGAAACATTGAGGAAAATATGGCCTTTTTAATAGGGGTGTCATGTCCAGAGTAAAAGTGTACGTAGGACAAATTGTTTGTTTTTTTCCGATAGATACTAAACTTAAAACCCGGGCTATCCCTCTGAACACGCACATCCAAAAACGGGATTGAGTTGTCTTGTTCCACACTGTTTTGGAACTTATTAAGCTTTGTATCAAGGATTGTAAATTCACTTTCAATGGCGAGCATTATCAACAAGTTTTTGGGATGGCCATGGGCAACCCTTTGTCGCCCCTTCTCTCCAATATTTATATGGAGTTTTTTGAAATTACTTACATTCCGAGAATCCTGGGGGTTGGCATCCCTTGGTTGCGGTACGTCGACGATATTTTGTGTATCTGGCCCATGAATCGTGACCTGGATGACTTCCTCCTTCAGTTAAATGACCAAGTCCCCTCCATTAAATTTACTTTAGAAGTGGAACAAGACAACTCAATCCCGTTTTTGGATGTGCGTGTTCATAGGGATAGCCCGGGTTTTAAGTTTAGTATCTATCGGAAAAAAAAAAACAATTTGTCCTACGTACACTTTTACTCTGGACATGACACCCCTATTAAAAAGGCTATATTTTCCTCAATGTTTCTCCGCGCTCTTAGGATCGCCAGTCCGGAATACATCGATGCCGAATTGGAAAATATCAACGGTATTGGAAGTGAGTTGTGTTACCCATCTGCGTTCATGGAATCTTGTCTTAATAAGGCTAAACGAACCTTGTATCGTGTGAATAATAACACTCGCACCTTGTCAAAAATATTTTAGTACTTCCATTTTTCCCGGGCTTCTTATGCATTGCTAATGTAGTTAAACTTTTGGATATCAGTGTAGTTTTTTCATATAACAATATTGTGAAAAACATCATAGTAAAAAATAGCCCTACCAATAATTTAGCCATTATCTATAAAATTGGGTGTAAGCAATGTGATTCCTTTTACATAGGTCAGACGGGAAAGGATTTGCAAACGCGTGTAAAACAGCATCAATATTCCGTTAGAACGGGACAGTTGTCCAGTGCCTTTTTTATCCATTTGTCAGAGTTATCCCATGTATTCATTGGAATAATGCTTCAGTTTTGTTTCACTCTAGCAACATTGTTAATAGAAATATTCTTGAGTCGGCTATAGTTCAACTTACAAATAACCTTAACATGAGTAAAGGTCTGTTTCAACTCGATCCCGTTGCTCTGAATTCCTTCAGAATGGATTTAAACAAAAAGGGCAGGATGCTAAATCTGTGGTAAAAATTTGTTTTTGTCTCTGTTTCCTTATAAATCTGTATGTTTCTCTCACAATTTAATTTTTTAATTTTTTGCTGTATGCGTGTATGTGTATGTAGGTATGTGTATGTGCGTATGTGCGTGGTCATTGCAGTTAAATATATATATATATATATATATATATATATATATATATATATATGTATGTGTGTGTGTATGTATATGTGTATGTATATTTATATATATTTGGTTATGCGGGTATACATGTGTAGTTGTATTATTTGTAATTTTTCCAATTTATATTTATTTTTATTTCTTTATTCTTTTGTGACCTACCGATTTTTCAGACAATAATTATAAAAACCTTTGGTAATTTTTCGATTATGCATATATATATATATATTCTTTATATATTGCGTTTATATTTCGTATATATACCTTATATATATTGTATATAATTTTATAGTTCTTTATATATCATCTAGGCATCATTTTGTTTTCCAATTTATATTTACTTGTACTTTTTTATTCGTTTGTGACCATAGTATGCATGATTCAGACAATAACTAAAAAACCTTTGGTAATTTTTCCCTTATAAATTGGTGTGCCTCTCTTAAAATTTATTTTTCAATTTATTATTATTATTATTTGTTTATTTTTTTTTGGGTTTATTTCTTTATTTCTTTGTTGACATATATATCAATTTGGCATCATCTATTAAATTGATTGTAAACTTTCCTTTTGAGCTTGAATTTGTAGACTCCACTTACAATTTTGGTTTTTTATCTGTTGGTTTATTTCTTTATGGTTATTTAGGCCGTGACATATATTATATCACTAAGGCATTATTTTGTAATTTTTTTTTTTTTTTTTTTTTTTTTTTTTACTAATTTATATTTATATTTATTTTTATTTATTTATTCTTTTGTGACCTGTTTCATAAACAAGCCATTTGAATTTATATTGAATTTCGGCCAAAGTGCTAAAAGTGTCATTTTCCCATACAAATGTGTTAGCCCCCCCCACAATTTTTTCTATACTTACTATATATATATTATATAATATATATATATATGTGTGTGTATATATATATATATATATGTTTATTTTTGTAACCTATATATTGCCTTGAACGATCCTTTCACTCCAGTGTTCCTGAGGATGTCATTAGACGAAAGCGCTTGAGCACCACTTTGTGTTTCTTTTCCCTTTGTGGTTTTATTCATCATAAATATTTTTCACGTGTCACTTTCGTGAAATAATTTTTCATATAATGAACACCACGCGTTCCTTCGCCTTGCTGTTCCCTCTATTGTCTCCGTTTGTGTCTGTGTTTTCTTCTACATTAATGAAGGGGCATGCAATTCGTATCCGACGAAAGTTTCTAACTAATTGTCTGGAGGAGCAGGTCCTTCCCAAGTCCCTCCTTCCGATTCGCCTCAGACAAATGGACGACCATCCGTTCAACAACTTTAGCAGAGTAATTTTAAAGAAACATATTGAAGTCACCAGACAAAATGAGTGGTCCACCTTCAAAAATTTAGGCATTGCCAAACGTAATGTTTTGACTGTTATTCCCCAACCGTGGATCCAACCTTTGTTTGATGAAATTTACAACGAGTTGCGTCGGAGAACTTCTTCACTTCGAAACATTTTGGATTGCAAAATTAAAAGTCTCATTCGAAATAGTCAGTGGAGTAAAAAAGCAAGCTCAAAATGTGTTGTGAACCTTTCTTCGAAAAACATTAGTGACGATGCAAAAAGTGCCCTTGATTTGGTATGTCCTTTTTTATTGTTAAAAAACCTACTGCTTTACAAATTTGTCATAGTCTTGCTTGTTTTGAAAAACAATGTAACCTTCCTCAGTCTTTGGTTAACATAGTTAAAGGCCTTGTCTATGGTGCTGCGAATATTTCTCACGAAGATAACTTTCCTAAACGTTTCCGCAATAGCCTTTCACAATTAAAAAAAGATAGTGAGCTCCATATTACTAAAGCAGACAAGGCTAACACCTTAGTCATTATGGACAAAGTGAATTACATTGGAAAGATGAATGAGCTGCTTCAGGACCCCGCCACATACGTGAAACTTAGGAAGAACCCGCAGGATGATGTCATCAAATCATTCAATAGTGGCTTGAAACGCATTCTCAAAGATCATAAGGACTTAATTCCCCTTTTTTTGTCCATTTCACCTTCTCTGCCTTACCTTTATGGTCTTATTAAAACCCACAAACCGGGTAACCCTATGCGCCCTATTATTAGCTCTGTGGGCTCTATTACCTATAAACTCTCCAAATGGCTTGTTAATGTTTTGTCCCCCATTCTTGGAACTGTCTCTGATTCACACGTAAAAAATTCCATGGATCTCACTGAAAAATTGAATAATGTTCGCATTAATACCAACGATAGATTGATCAGTTTCGACGTTTCTTCATTGTTCACAAAAGTGCCGATTGATGATATGCTTGACTTTCTCGCCCGAGAATTACATAACTATGATCTGCCATTACCTGCACACACTGTTTTGGAACTTATTAAGCTTTGTATCAAGGATTGTAAATTCACTTTCAATGGCGAGCATCATCAACAAGTTTTTGGGATGGCCATGGGCAACCCTTTGTCGCCCCTTCTCTCCAATATTTATATGGAGTTTTTTGAAATTACTTACATTCCGAGAATCCTGGGGGTTGGCATCCCTTGGTTGCGGTACGTCGACGATATTTTGTGTATCTGGCCCATGAATCGTGACCTGGATGACTTCCTCCTTCAGTTAAATGACCAAGTCCCCTCCATTAAATTTACTTTAGAAGTGGAACAAGACAACTCAATCCCGTTTTTGGATGTGCGTGTTCATAGGGATAGCCCGGGTTTTAAGTTTAGTATCTATCGAAAAAAAAAAAACAATTTGTCCTACGTACACTTTTACTCTGGACATGACACCCCTATTAAAAAGGCCATATTTTTCTCAATGTTTCTCCGCGCTCTTAGGATCGCCAGTCCGGAATACATCGATGCCGAATTGGAAAATATCAACGGTATTGGAAGTGAGTTGTGTTACCCATCTGCGTTCATGGAATCTTGTCTTAATAAGGCTAAACGAACCTTGTATCGTGTGAATAATAACACTCGCACCTTGTCAAAAATATTTTAGTACTTCCATTTTTCCCGGGCTTCTTATGCATTGCTAATGTAGTTAAACTTTTGGATATCAGTGTAGTTTTTTCATATAACAATATTGTGAAAAACATCATAGTAAAAAATAGCCCTACCAATAATTTAGGCATTATCTATAAAATTGGGTGTAAGCAATGTGATTCCTTTTACATAGGTCAGACGGGAAAGGATTTGCAAACGCGTGTAAAACAGCATCAATATTCCGTTAGAACGGGACAGTTGTCCAGTGCCCTTTTTATCCATTTGTCAGAGTTATCCCTTTGTATTGATTGGAATAATGCTTCAGTTTTGTTTCACTCTAGCAACATTGTTAATAGAAATATTCTTGAGTCGGCTATAATTCAACTTACAATTAACCTAACATGAGTAAAGGTCTGTTTCAACTCGATCCCGTTGCTCTGAATTCCTTCAGAATGGATTTAAACAAAAAGGGCAGGATGCTAAATCTGTGGTAAAAATTTGTTTTTGTCTCTCTTTCCTTATAAATCTGTATGTTTCTCTTACAATTTTATTTTTTAATTTATTGCTGTATGCGTGTATGTGTATGTATGTATGTGTATGTGCGTATGTGCGTGGTCATTGCAGTATATATATATATATATATATATATATATATATATATATTATATATATAACGTAAAGAACGACGCTTGTATAGGAGATATTCGGCGCAAGACGAGAGAAAGAACGAAACAAATGAAAAAATGAGGTAACCACCCGGGAATCGAACCCGGGATCTTCCGATTGCCGGTCAGATCCGGCAATCGGAAGATCCCGGGTTCGATTCCCGGGTGGTTACCTCATTTTTTCATTTGTTTCGTTCTTTCTCTCTCGTCTTGCGCGGAATATCTCCTATACAAGCGTCGTTCTTTATGTTAATTATACTGCGTGTTTGCAGTTAAATGTATATATATATATATATGTGTGTGTATGTATGTATATGTGTATGTATATTTATATATATTTGGTTATGCGGGTATACATGTGTAGTTGTATTATTTGTAATTTTTCCAATTTATATTTATTTTTATTTCTTTATTCTTTTGTGACCTACCGATTTTTCAGACAATAATTATAAAAACCTTTGGTAATTTTTCCCTTATGCATATATATATATATATATATATATATATATATATATTCTTTATATATTGCGTTTATATTTCGTATATATACCTATATATGTTGTATATATTTTTATAGTTCTTTATATATCATCTTGGCATCATTTTGTTTTGCAATTTATATTTACTTGTACTTTTTTATTCGTTTGTGACCATAGTATGCATGATTCAGACAATAACTAAAAAACCTTTGGTAATTTTTCCCTTATAAATTGGTGTGCCTCTCTTAAAATTTATTTTTCAATTTATTATTATTATTTTTTTTTTTTTTTTTTGGTTTATTTCTTTATTTCTTTGTGACATATATATCAATTTGGCATCATCTATTAAATTGATTGTAAACTTTCCTTTTGAGCTTGAATTTGTAGACTCCACTTAAAATTTTGGTTTTTTATCTGTTGGTTTATTTCTTTATGGTTATTTAGGCTGTGACATATATATCACAGGCATTATTTTGTAATTTTTTTTTTTTTTTTTTTTTTTATCAATTTATATTTATATTTATTTTTATTTCTTTATTCTTTTTGTGACCTGTTTCATAAACAAGCCATTTGAATTTATATTGAATTTCGGCCAAAGTGCTAAAAGTGTCATTTTCCCATACAAATTTGTTTGCTCCTCACACAATTTTTTCTATACTTACTATATGTATATACAGTATATATATATATGTATATATATATATATATATATATATATATATATATATATATATATATATATATATGTGTGTGTGTATATATATATATATATATGTTTATTTTTGTAACCTAATATTGCCTTGATCGATCCTTTCACTCCAGTGTTCCTGAGGATGTCATTAGACGAAAGCGCTTGAGCACCACTTTGTGTTTCTTTTCCCTTCGTGGTTTTATTCATCATAAATATTTTCACGTGTCACTTTCGTGAAATAATTTTTCATATATATATATATATATATATATATATATATATATATATATATGGAACACTACAACAACATTATTGATTCACTTGAAAGTAATGAAAACTATGATGTACTTTTACAGACTTTGCTAACGCGTTCGACAAGTGTGACCACGGAATCATAATACATAAACTGAAATATATGGGAATAACAGGAAAAGTAGGGAAATTTATATATAATTTCCTTAGTGAGCGGAGGCAAGTCGTTACAGTAAAAGGAGTATCTTCATCAGAATCAGAGGTCCTCAGCTCAGTACCACAAGGAACAGTATTAGCTTCACTACTCTTCATAATCATGCTAACTGACATAGATGAGGACTTTACCAGAGACAGCACAGTAACATCCTTTGCGGATGACACAAAGATCAGTAGAAAAATAAGAAACCCAGAAGATTTGTAGATCCCTACAAACCGACATAAATAGAATCTACAAGTGGACGGAAGACAACAATATGAAGTTTAACACCGAGAAATTTCAGCTATTATGGTACGGAAAAAGAGAAGACCTAAAATCCATGGAATATTATACCCCAAATGGACATGAAATTCAGAGAAATCCCAGAGCAAAATATTTATGGGTTGTAATGACAGATGATGCGAAATTTGAAACACAAAATAAGATAGCAGTAATCAGAACAAAGAGAATAACGGGTCAGATATTGAGAACCTTTAAACGAAGGGATAGGAATGTAATGATTCCTCTACTGAAGACCCTGATAATACCCAAATTGGAATACTGCTCGGTCCTAACATCCCCATATAAAAAAGAAGACATTAGACAGCTGGAGGGGATCTAAAGAAGCTTCACAGCCAAGATCAATGGGTGCAAAGAACCAAATTACTGGGAAAGGTTACGAGAACTAGACCTATATTTACTGGAAAGGAGAAGAGAGAGATACACCATTATTTACACTTGGAAAATAATGGAGAAACTAGTTCCTAATCTTACTCTGAATCCCATAACTCCCCAAACAACGGTGGAAAGTAGAAGCGGTAGACTGTGTCGTATTCCCAAATTGAAGGCGAGACAGGGAACATCCTTAACCCTGAAAGAAAATAGTTTTGTAGTGAGTGGACCAAAACTGTTTAATCAGTTGCCGAAAGACCTAAGAATCACGAAGGAAGTTGCAGTGGAAATCTTCAAAAGAAGACTAGACGCCTGGCTCAGAACAATCCCCGATGAGCCGGGCGTACCTGGCTATGTGAGGTGGAGAGGGCAAGAATCCAACTCACTACTTCACCAGGCCAACTCGAGAGGAGGGGCGACAAGCTTGACCTTCGCGAAATGAGAAATCATCTCGCGGAACCTTTCTAAGGTTGTAAGGTAAGTTGTGGGTGGAGCAAACACATTTGTATGGAAAACTGACAATTTTAGCACTTTGCCCGAAATTCAACATAAATTCAAATGGCTTGTTTCCAGCCAATTTTTTATAGTTATTGTCTGAATGGTACACAGGTCACAAAAGCATAAATAAATAAAAATAAATATAAATTGGAAAAAATTACAAAATAATGCCTGAGTGATATATACGTCACAACCGAAATAAACATAAAGAAATAAACCAACAGATAAAAATAAAAATTGTAAGTGGAGTCTACAAATTCAAGCTCAAAAGGAAAGTTTACAATCAATTTAATAGATGATGCCAAAATGATATATATGTCACAAAGAAATAAAATAAAGAAATAAACCAAAAAATATATTGAAAAATAAACTGTAAGAGAGGCACACAAATTTATAAGGGAAAAAATTACCAAAGGTTTTTTAGTTATTGTCTGAATCATACATAGGTCACAAAAGAAAAAAGTACAAATAAATATAAATTGGAAACCAAAATGATGCCTAGATGATATATAAAGAACTATAAAAATATATACGACATATATATGATATATATACGAAATATAAACACAATATATATATATATATATATATATATATATATATATATATATATATATACACACACACATAAGGGAAAAATTGCCAAAGTTTTTTATAGTTATTATCTGAAAGATACGTAGATCACAAAAGAAGAAAGAAATAAAAATAAATATAAATTGGAAAAAATTACAAATAATGCCTCAATGATATATAAAGACAAAAATAAATATAAGAAATACATACAACTACACATGTACACATATAAACCCGCATAACTATATATATATATATATATATATATATATATATATATATATATATATATATATATATATATATATACAATTTTATATATATATATATATATATATATATATATATATACACATACATACACATATATATAAGAAATACGCATACAACAATAAATTGAAAAATAAAATTGTAAGAGAAACATACAAATTTATAAGGAAAAAGAGACAAAAAACAAATTTTTACCAAAGGTTTAGCAACCTGCCCTGTTTGTTTAAATCCATTCTGAAGGAATTCAGAGCAACGGGATCGAGTTGAAACAGACCTTTACTCATGTTAAGTTAATTGTAAGTTGAATTATAGCAGACTGAAGAATATTTCTATTAACAATGTTGCTAGAGTGAAACAAAACTGAAGCATTATTCCAATCAATACAATGGGATAACTCTGACAAATGGACAAAAAGGGCACTGGACAACTGTCCCATTCTAACGGAATATTGATGCTGTTTTACACGCGTTTGCAAATCCTTTCCCGTCTAACCTATCTAAAAGGAATCACATTGCTTACACCCAATTTTATAGATAATGCCTAAATTATTGGTAGGGCTATTTTTTACTATGATGTTTTTCACAATATTGTTATATGAAAAAACTACACTGATATCCAAAAGTTTAATTACATTAGCAATGCCTAAGAAGCCCGGGAAAAATGGAAGTACTAAAATATTCTTTGACAAGATGCGAGTGTTATTATTCACACGATAGAAGGTTCGTTTAACCTTATTAAGACAAGATTCCATGAACACAGATGGGTAACACAGCTCACTTCCAATACCGTTGATATTTTCCAATTCGGCATCGATGTATTCCGGACTGGCGATCCTAAGAGCGTGGAGAAACATTCAGGAAAATATGGCCTTCTTAATAGGGGTGTCATGTCCAGAATAAAAGTGTACGTAGGACAAATTGTTTGTTTTTTTCCGATAGATACTAAACTTAAAACCTGGGCTATCCCTATGTACAAGCACATCCAAAAACGGGATTGAGTTGTCTTGTTCCATTTCTAAAGTAAACTTAATGGAGGGGACTTGGTCATTTAACTGAAGGAGGAAGTCATCCAGGTCACGATTCATGGGTCAGATACACAAAATATCGTCGACGTACCGCAACCATGGGATGCCAACTCTCAGGATTCTCGGAATGTAAGTAATTTCAAAAAACTCCATAGAAATATTGGAGAGAAGGGGCGACAAAGGGTTGCCCATGGCCATCCCAAAAACTTGTTGATAATGCTCGCCATTGAAAGTGAATTTACAATCCTTGATACAAAGCTTAATAAGTTCCAAAACAATGTGTGCAGGTAATGGCAGACCATAGTTATGTAATTCTCGGGCGAGAAAGTCAAGCATATCGTCAATCGGCACTTTTGTGAACAATGAACAAACGTCAAAACTGATCAATCTATCGTTGGTATTAATGCGAACATTATTCAATTTTTCAGTAAAATCCATGGAATTTTTTACGTGTGAATCAGAGATAGTTCCAAGAATGGGGGACAAGACATTAACAAGCCATTTGGAGAGTTTGTAGGTAATAGAGCCCAACGAGCTAATAATAGGGCGTATAGGGTTGCCCGGTTTGTGGGTTTTAATAAGACCATAAAGGTAAGGCAGAGAAGGTGAAGTGGACAAGAAAAGGGGAATTAAGTCCTTATGATCTTTGAGAATGCGTTTCAAGCCACTATTGAATGATTTGATGACATCATCCTGCGGGTTCTTCCTAAGTTTCACGTATGTGGCGGGATCCTGAAGCAGCTCGTTCATCTTTCCAATGTAGTCTACTTTGTCCATAATGACTATGGTGTTAGCCTTTGGTGTTAGCCTTTAACATGAGTAAAGGTCTGTTTCAACTCGATCCCGTTGCTCTGAATTCCTTCAGAATGGATTTAACCAAAAAGGGCAGGTTGCTAAACCTTTGGTGAAAATTTGTTTTTTGTCTCTTTTTCCTTATAAATTTGTATGTTTCTCTTACAATTTTATTTTTCAATTTATTGTTGTATGCATATATATATATATATATATATATATGCATTTAACTGCAATGACCACGCAGTACATAAATGAATAGAAACGACGTAATTAATAAGGAGCGTCTCTGCACACGGGGAAGAGAAATAACGAATAAATGAAAAATGAGGCGAACCGCCCGGGAATCGAACCCAGGGCCTTCCAATTGCCGGTTGGATGCGCTACCATTACACTACGGACCTCGATCAGTCATAAATCATTTATATACTGCGTGGTCATTGCAGTTAAATGCACATATTCACGATTTGCGAGGGTGCCCTCTCAGGGCATTGGTTTCTGCCCTATGTAGGAGAATTTCGATTTATGACTGATCGAGGTCCGTAGTGTAATGGTAGCGCATCCAACCGGCAATTGGAAGGCCCTGGGTTCGATTCCCGGGCGGTTCGCCTCATTTTTCATTTATTCGTTATTTCTCTTCCCCGTGTGCAGAGACGCTCCTTATTACTTACGTCGTTTCTATTCATATATATATATGTGTGTGTGTGTGTATATATATAGTTATGCGGGTTTATATGTGTACATGTGTAGTTGTATGTCCTTATTTTTTTTTGTCTTTATATATCATTGAGGCATTATTTGTAATTTTTTCCAATTTATATTTTTTTTTATTTCTTTATTCTTTTGTGTCCTACGTATCTTTCAGACAATAACTATAAAAACCTTTGGTAATTTTTCCCTTATGTATATATATATATATATTCCTTATATATTGCGTTTATATTTCGTATATATATCATATATATGTCGTATATATTTTTATAGTTCTTTATATATCATCTAGGCATCATTTTGTTTTCCAATTTATATTTATTTGTACTTTTTTCTTTTGTGACCTATGTATGATTCAGACAATAACAAAAAACCTTTGGTAATTTTTTTCCCTTATAAATTTGTGTGCCTCCCTTACAATTTATTTTTCAATATATTTTTTGGTTTATTTCTTTATTTTATTTCTTTGTGACATATATATCATTTTGGCATCATCTATTAAATTGATTGTAAACTTTCCTTTGAACTTGAATTTGTAGACTCCACTTACAATTTTTGTTTTTATCTATTGGTCTATTTCTTTATGTTTATTTCGGTTGTGACGTATATATCACTAAGGCTTTATTTTGTAATTTTTTCCAATTTATATTTATTTTTATTTATTTATGCTTTTGTGACCTGTGTACCATTCAGACAATAACTATAAAAAATTGGCTGGAAACAAGCCATTTGAATTTATGTTGAATTTCGGGCAAAGTGCTAAAATTGTCAGTTTTTCGTACAAATGTGTTTGCTCCCACAATTTTTATTTCTATACTTACTATATATATATATATATATATATATATATATATATATATATATATATATAATATGTTTATTTTTGTAACCTATATATTGTCTTGAACTCTCCTTTCAGTCCAGTGTTCCTGAGGATGTCATTAGACGAAAGCGCTTGAGCACCACTTTGTGTTTCTTTTCCCTTCGTGGTTTTATTCATCATATATATATATATATACACACAGTGTGTCCGTAAAGTCATGGTGGGATTTTAAATAGCTATATTATTGCAACGAAACATGATAATGAGATGAAGAAAAGGCAAATTGAAGAACAACTCTAAAAGAATAACTTTATTTAACGTAGTTCGATATGGGCTACTCTGGCAGCCCTGCAGACATCTAGGCGGTGATTCAATACCAGCCACACACGCCCAAGAACATCAGGAGTGACGGATGCGATAGCTTCCGTGATTCGCTCGTGCAAGTGATGAATATCCCTAATGGGTACACTGTACACGCTTTGCTTGACGTAACCCCACAAATAAAAGTCCAACGGTGTCAGGTCCGGAGAGCGTGGAGGCCATGGCTTCCATCCTCCTCTTCCTATCCATCTCTGTGGAAATTTTTCATTAAGGAATTCTCGAACAACGTTGGCATAGTGCGGAGGAGCACCATCTTGCTGAAAGATGACATTATTGTCAATAAATTGGGGTACTGAAAAATGTTCCAACATAGCGAGGTAGTTGTGTGACGTCACAGTGGGTTCCGCGAAGAAAAATGGGCCAATCACTCGATCTCGTGCTAGAGCACACCACAAATTAACTTTCGGGCTATTACGCTCATGTTCAACATAGGCATGTGGACAGCCTAAACTGACTACGAGATAAAGGTTAAGCTTAGCCTAGACTAACTACAAGATACAACTTTGAGAGTTGTTCTTAAATTTGGCATTGTTTCATCTCATTATCATGTTTCGTTGCAATAATATAGCTATTTAAAATCCCACCATGACTTTACGGACACACTGTATATATATATATATATATATATATATATATATCAGGGGACCATTCTGAGTTCATTCCCATATATATATATATATATATATATATATATATATATATATATATATATATATATATAATATTTAGGAGAAATCCAATGACAAGGAGAAATGTAAATGCCATGAAAAGTCTTCTTTAATGCGCAACGTTTCGAGCAATACGCTCATCTTCAGGCTGTATAATAACAATGTGAAATTAAAATCAATAATTGAATGAAAAACAAGACAAAGAAAATTTCTATAACCTATTCATAAAGGCAAATTTTACAAGACTGAAAAAAGAGGGTTAAATTCTAAGTTATACAGATTTACATATAAAATTAAGAAGCTATTTTTAAATACATATAGTAATTGTGAAATTAATACACTGGAAAAATTAACAATAGTAACTGGAATAATGAAACTAACTAACCTTTCACTGCAATTTCCGAGGCTAAACTGATTTAAGCAGAGGCAAAACGAGAAAACACAAGATGGTGAGGGCGATTGGGGAAGGGGGGATTATAAGGAATTGGGGAAGGAGGAGGGATTATAAGAAATTTAAAGGGACAGCTGATGAGTCAACATTTAGCGTAGGGGTCAAAGTTTTAATGTAAAGCGATTCCAAAATTCTAAGTGAGTTGGAACAAGTATTACAACCAAGAATTTTAAAATTGTCTAAAGTGACATCAGTTTTACATTTTATACTGTGTTCCCGAATACTAGAAACTTCTTTAGTTTTTAAAATTTTACCTGTTCGGCCACTTATTCCCATATGCGAATAAAATCTAGCCCTGAGAGAGCGAACAGTGCTGCCAATGTAATTCCCAAGGAGACACCTAGGGCAGGTAAATAAATATACAACACCGCTACGCAACGAGTCAGGGGTTCGATCCTTCGCCGAGAAAAAGCTACCTAAAGGCGTTTTATTAATAAATATGATGCGGAAATCAGTATGATAAAAAAATTTCCTTAACAACTTTGTAAATTTAAGCTTAAATTCCTTATTCAAAGGACCCATTTCAGGTACCAAGAAATATTTTATATCCTTCGGCACTGTAATACAAGGAAGTTGAGGGCTATAAACATTATTTAAGAAGGATCTAATTAGTTTATCTACATATTGAACAGGAAAACTATTATTGGTAAAGTATGATCTTAGGTAGCTTGTTCTCAGCGAAGGATCGAACCCCTGACTCGTTGCGTAGCGGTGTTGTATATTTATTTACCTGCCCTAGGTGTCTCCTTGGGAATTACATTGGCAGCACTGTTCGCTCTCTCAGGGCTAGATTTTATTCGCATATGGGAATAAGTGGCCGAACAGGTAAAATTTTAAAAACTAAAGAAGTTTCTAGTATTCGGGAACACAGTATAAAATGTAAAACTGATGTCACTTTAGACAATTTTAAAATTCTTGGTTGTAATACTTGTCCCAACTCACTTAGAATTTTGGAATCGCTTTACATTAAAACTTTGACCCCTACGCTAAATGTTGACTCATCAGCTGTCCCTTTAAATTTCTTATAATCCCTCCTCCTTCCCCAATTCCTTATAATCCCCCCTTCCCCAATCGCCCTCACCATCTTGTGTTTTCTCGTTTTGCCTCTGCTTAAATCAGTTTAGCCTCGGAAATTGCAGTGAAAGGTTAGTTAGTTTCATTATTCCAGTTACTATTGTTAATTTTTCCAGTGTATTAATTTCACAATTACTATATGTATTTAAAAATAGCTTCTTAATTTTATATGTAAATCTGTATAACTTAGAATTTAACCCTCTTTTTTCAGTCTTGTATAATTTGCCTTTATGAATAGGTTATAGAAATTTTCTTTGTCTTGTTTTTCATTCAATTATTGATTTTAATTTCACATTGTTATTATACAGCCTGAAGATGAGCGTATTGCTCGAAACGTTGCGCATTAAAGAAGACTTTTCATGGCATTTACATTTCTCCTTGTCATTGGATTTCTCCTAAATATTAAATTGAAGCTCTGTAGAAGCAACCCGCATGATTATATATATATATAATATATATATATATAATATATATATATATATATATAATATATATATATGAATATATATAATGTTATAATGTTATAATGTTTCAGACCAACAAAGACCCTAGGATACACTCATGGCTGGTCTACCTAACTGTTTTCGTAATTGTGTATTGTGCATGTCCTCCGTAGTGGCGGAGGGGACCCTACAATTTTACGTGGGTTCCCAACCACAAAGGACATAAGAACATAAGAAATTTTTATAGTGGGCACACTAGGCGCCAATTCGGCCCATCGAGGTGGCTCCACTATGTAAAAACTGCCGGTACATTGGCAACAACCAATTTTTACAAAACTAAATAATTATCAATTTGAAACTAATTAATTATCAATTTAAAACTAAAGATAGAATCTCTGGATCCAGAAGATCAAGTCATAATAGACTACTATCCACAAATATGTTACACTCTATATCTATTTATAACCGACATGCAAATATGTATATCAGATCCAAAGAATCCAATCAATTTCATTACGGTATCTATCAATACCAGTACCTTGCCAACCAAAAATAAGTCACGGTCCATATCAATTGTGGACCAAGTTACAAATTACAACCATATACATTACAATATATATACATAGGAGGAAAAGTGTAGGTGTGTCTGTAAAGACTGTACAGTAATGTATAAATGTGTGTGCACCTATTTTGGGTCTCCCATTTAAATGTGTTTGTGGGGCAAGTGAAGATCATGAGTTTTTCAATACCTCACAGCACTATGGGGGGCACCGCTCGGCAGAGGAATCTCATTAAATGGGGTGTGTAAGGACAAAGAGTACCCCCTAACCCAAGATGCTGCCTCCCTATATCCCACAACACTTGTAAAACTATATTTTCTTAAATTTGTTCTACATCTTGGCTTAAATAATTTCATACTATGACCTCTAGTCTGGTTATTGTGATCTTTAATGAAAAGAGAATCAAAATCTATCTTATCCAACCCTTAATTTTACTACCTTAAACTATACCCAATCTATCAACATATGCGCCTAATCGATTTTTAAACATGTTTATAGACGTGCTACTAATTACTTCTACTGGCAAACTATTCCAGCTATTTACTATTCTATGCGTAAAAAATTTTTGGCAAATGCTGTCTCGAACCTTCTACTTGTCAACTTACACCTGTTATTTCTAGTCCTACTATATTGAGATATTTTGAAAAAGCTATCTCTATCTACGTTATCGAACCCATTCATAATTTTGAAAACCTGGATTAGATCACCCCTTAGCCTCGTAGTCTCGAGTGTAGTCAATTTTAAATATTTAAGCCTATCATGGTACGACTTTGACCTAAGCGACGGAATCATCTTAGTTGCTCGTCTTTGAACTCTTTCGATTTTGTCTATATCTTTGCGCATATGCGGATTCCAAAATTGGATCGCGTACTCCAAATGGGGTCTAACTAATAATTTATAAAGAGGAAGTATAATATCGCGCGATTTGTACTCAAAATTCCGAGCTATAAAACCTAATACTTTGTTCGCTTTATTGACCGCTGCTGTACTTTGTTTCGCTACTTTTAAATCACCAATAACCAGTGGTGGGCACCGTTAACCAAAAAGTTAACTTCGATAACGATAATCCGTTAACCCCAATTTTTTAACTCCGATAACGATAATCCGATAATTTTACTACAAAGTTAACGGAAGTTAACGATAATCCGTTAACGATAACTATTTCTTTACTAACATTTAAAAAAATCAAGGAAAAAGCTTTAAAACCCATAGAAAATGTTTATTTATGCAAAATCCAAAAATAAATAGGTATTTAACTGTATTTTTATCAAGTTTTGCAACTTTTTTGCTTAATAACTTTTTTTTTATTTTTAATAAAAAATCTACTGATTACATGTTTTGAAACCCTTGTAACCACTAACCATTAACTAAATTTTAATTTACCAGAGAATTATTATGGCGGGAACTGAAAGGTAAAATTAAATTTTAGGCACATTTATTAAAGACTATGACACAATGTGCTGGTTGCCCTTCAGAAAGAACAACTTCTCAAAGTTAGGCCCAACTGCCAGTCTTGACCTCTTGGGCCTCCCCAACCTCCCCTTGCGAGATCTGGAAGCAGACTGAAATTATGACGGTTTGAATTCATCCGCGGAGCGGTGATCTTCCGTGAATGACTCCTCGCAGTTAACGTGTTAACGGACTTTAACAGACTAAATATCGAGTTATCGGAAGTTAACTGGTCCGATAACGATAAATGGAAATTAACTTCCGTTAATAGTCCGTTAAAAAAGTTAACTTCGTTAATTAACTGTTATCGGATTAACGCTTTAGTGCCCAACCCTGCCAGTGACTATATCTACTAAATCTTTTTCCTGCTCTATGCTTATCAACTCTTTCCCTGACATACTATACACAAAATTACCGCTACGCGAACCTATATGTAAAATTTTGGACTTATCGACGTTAAATCTCATTTGCCATGTGACTGACCAATCAACGATTTTATTCAGATCATTCTAGATTTCACCTCTATCTTCGTCATTAATTGCCCTACCACCCAACTTCGTCTCATCCGCAAACTTTGAAACTGTACTGACTATGCCGACATCTAAATCGTTAATATATATAAGAAAAAGCAAGGGGCCCAATACAGAACCCTGAGGAACGCCACTTGCTACATTAGCCCAACACGACTCCGCTCCATCAACGACCACCCTCGGTTTCCTACCTCGCAACCACTCTTCTGTCCAATTTATTACTACACCCCTGATTCCATGAGCCTTAGTTTTCTCAATGAGTCTTTTGTGCGGTACGGTGTCAAACGCTTTTTGCAAATCTAAATACACTACATCAACCAACCGATGACTATCGTAAACGTTAACTACGCTTTGAAAAAATTCTAAAAGATTAGTTAAGCAAGATTTGTTTCGCCTAAAACCGTGCTGCGTATTTCTAACTAAGTTATGCAATTCTAAGTGTTCGACTATACGATCCCTAATTATTGATTCCAGTAGCTTACCTACAACAGACGTTAAACTGATTGGCCTATAATTTCCCACCGCACCTTTATCGCCTTTCTTAAAGATAGGTGTTACGTTTGCTAACTTGAAATTATCTGGTCCGCACCCCTCAGAAATATACACACTAAAAATCTTTGTTAGCGGCACAACAATGCTATCTTTTAATTCTTTTAGTTGTATGGGATATATGGAATCCGGCCCCGGTGATTTACGCATTTTCATTTTATCAATATAGCGCATTAACACCCCTTCACAAACCACAATATTATCCAAAATATTATCATTATCACAAGGTATTATATCTATGACCCTAGGGATATTCGTTACATCTTCTATAGTAAAAACTGACGTAAAAAATTCGTTTAGCAAGGTAGCAATTTCCTTGTTTTCAGAAACTAGCTCTCCGTTAACATTTTTCAACGGCCCCAAAACACTTTTTACTGGATTTCTATTGTTGACGTATTGAAAGAATCGTTTGGGGTTTTCTTTACCGTCACGAGCTATGAAGATTTCAAATTCGCCCTTGGACTTTTTTTTTACACTTTTCGCTTCACCCCTTAGAGATATGTAGTTGTTTCGTAACCATAAATTGTCTTTATCGCACTTATGTAGCCTATAAGCCCTATCTCTACTCTTTATAATGTCTCCTACTCTAGAAGTAAACCACAAGGACTTGTTATTTACTTTTGCACGCTTAATTTTTTTACGGTACACATTCCTCATTTATAGTCAAAATACTGTTTCAAACGATTCCCACATTAGTTTTGCGTTCGAGATCCCCATTACGTTTTCCCATTTGACGTGTGACAATTTATTTCGAAATTTACAAAAGTCTCCGTGCTGGAAATTAGGAATTTTAGTCGAGTTAGCGGTTTCGAGTGACTTACTGAGAGGACAAACTCTACCATATTGTGATCGCTATTGCTTAACGGTTCTATTACTTGAAGATCAGTAATTAGCCTATCATCCGTAGTTATTACTAAATCTGAAATACTGTCCAACCTCGTAGGTTCCCCAACCTTTTCAATAAGAAAGCTATCCTCGAGAAAATTAACTAAACGATTACCTTCCGCGTCTCCCTGCATTGTATCGTAATTCACGTTGGCGCAATTAAAGTCACCCATAACTAAAGCCTGCCCACTACCTATTATTCTCTTTAGTTCACGATATAACGCTTCGTCCGTATCAGCTGTTTGAATAGGGGGCCTATATATAACCGCAACAACAAGTTTGAAATCGTTCAATTTAAGTTCTGCTATAGTCGAATCTATCGGTTTTGGAATTGTGTGCTTTACTTCTATAACGTTCGCAATATTATCTTTGATATACAACATAACACCGCCTCCTCGCCTACCTATTCTGTTTTTAACAAAAAGTCTATAACCTTTAATTTGATACTCCCCTACAAAGTCACGTGTTTCAGTGCTCATCCACGATTCATTTATCACAATTAAATCACAGTCTTTACAAGCAATTAAAGAAAAAAATTCGTTTATTTTATTTCGTAGGCTACGAGCATTTAAGGATAGAACCTTCAAATTGTTTGTAATTGCGACACCTTCGCGAGAGCAGGGGAAACTTGTGAAATTTACGCTGGGACCGTTCGAGTTACGGCAGCCTGAAAAGAAGAGACAGTATTATGAAATAGTCTTCCTAAACGCGCAGCTCCAACGTCATTAAGATGAAGTCCATCTCCGAGGAACAAGTCCCTCCTGTCGTACAAACTGTTCCAAAAATTCTCAAAATGCACTCCTTCCTGTTGGCAGAGAGACTTTAGGTTATTGTTAGTATAGGTCGCCTTGCTGTAGAAATCGTTACGTTGGATAATTCGAGGAAGTATACCTGTTAATACAATCTTATTAGTTTTTTCCTTTAATCGCTCTAGTAAGTCCCTGTACCTAGCCAGCAGTTCTTCCGATCTAGAATTTAAAACGTTATTAGTACCGACATGAATAATATACGTTGTGTCCTCGGCGGTACCCTCTGTAAAATGGTCAACACTATTAGTTATATCCTCCACCCTTGCACCAGGGTAGCAGTTGTAGCTGGTTCCTTCTTGGTGCTACTTGTAGTTGCCGGGAAGAATGAAGGATACGAGAGGCAAGCTATCGCTTTGTTGGGTATCTCTTTTAGGGGCCTCTCGTGTCCTCTTCTCTCCTTGTCGTTTGGGGGGTTGGCGTCTTGAAAGAAAAGCCGGTCGTTTTCAGAGTTTATTGAGTTCTTGGTTGGCTGAGGTTATTTTACAGAAGATTTTGTTATTTTATATACAGCTGAATTAATTAAATATATATATATAAATTTATGTACAATACTTATTTATAAAGATTATATATGATTCTTAAAATTACACAATGATAAAATATATACAATTTGGTACGCGCAAAATTGGTTTGTCGGTAACTAATATAAAAATAATATAAATGCGGAAAATTAACTGCGCGGCCCCACACTACTGCCCACCCCGAGAAGCGGAGCACGTATATCAAAAGTAGAAATATTCGGGTCTTGATTTGAATCGGATCCTTCGTCCAGCTCGCGTTGATCCTCGGTCGGCCTCGTTTCCGGTTGTTGCGTTGTCCTGCGCGCCCGTCCTGAGGTCTGTATTTGCTACCTCCGAGGTGCGTCCTCCATCGTCCTTTTTCCTTGCGTGCTTTTTCTCCGATCCGATGTCGTCCGATTGTGCGCCCGGTACCGTGTGGGACCTGAAACTATATACGCCGGTTTTAAACGATTAATTGAAATGGCTTCTGATGATCCGTTAGTTTTTTCTATTACGAAGTACTTATCGTGGCGTTCGAGAACACGGAAAGGTCCTTGATATGGTGCCTCGAATGGTTTTCGAACGCGGTCGATGCGTACCCATACGTGGCTTGATTTGTGGAGTTCCGATGGAATGAATGATTTGGGGGCTGAGTGAATGTTTCCTTGAGAGAGTTGGGCGAAATCGATTTGCGTCATTTTCTTGGCTAATTCGGAGATGAATTTTGAATTGGATTTTGACGACGAATTGGCGATCATTGGCCTCGGGCATAATATGGTGGTTCCGGTGACGGTGGTGAACGGTGAATAACCCGATTCGTTGGGAGACTGCGTAAACCAAGGAGAACTATGGGTAAAGCGGGGAGCCAATCTTGTTTTCGAGCGATGATTGCTGTCTTGATGGTGCGATGAGATCTTTCAATTATTCCGTTGGTCTGAGGGCGATACGACAAAGTTCTTAGTCGGTGAATCCGATGAGAGCTGAGAGTTCCTTAAAGAGTTCGGATTCGAATTGGGATCCGCGGTCCGTTATGACTTGCAGTGGTACACCAAATCTTGAAATCCATACATCGAGAAATGCGTATGCTATTGATGTGGCTGTAGTATCAATCAGAGGATATGCTTCTATCCATCTTGTGGCACGATCGATGCAGGTTAGGAGATATCTATATGGGGAAGGATATGTTTGACCGGGCAAAGTGGTTGGTGGTAAGGACCGACGATGTCGATATGTACCGTTTCAAATCTTGAACTTGGTAAATCGAAGGGGGTTATTTCTGATTTTGTATGGCAAGAAATTTTTGAGGATTGACATGATTCACAATTTCGGGACCAAGTTCGAATATCCTTATTCATTGAGGGCCAAAAGTATCTTGATTTAATGATACGAAGTGATTGCTTGATGCCTGGATGAGAAATATTATGAAATTGATTGAAGATGGAAGATCGATGCTGCTTGGGAACAAAAGGACGGGGATATGGCGTGGATGTATCGCAATATAAAGTTGTATTTTCTGGAAACGGGAACGGCTTGAGACGTGGGAGAAATTCTTGCGTTTCTTGATCTTTTTGTAGATTCCGCGATTGCTGATAAATCGAAAGCGTCGATATGTACTGCGTTTACGTTGCGTGAAAGGCAGTCCGCTACGACGTTTTCGGATCCACAGATATGTATTACATCGCATACGTATTCCGTGATGGCAGACCAATGACGTTGTTGTCGGTCTGTCTTGGCTCGTAAGGGACTCTTGTAGGCAGAAACCATCGGTTTGTGATCCGTGAAGAGTATTACTTGACGACCTTCTAAAAATTGACGGAAATGCAGGACGGCTAGGTATGCTGCGAGTAATTCTCTATCGTATGCGGCGTACGCTTGCTGAGTTGTAGTTAATTTCTTGGAAAAGAAGGCGATGGGAACTGGTGTGCTGTCGATTATTTGATGAAGAACTGCTCCAGCTGCTATTTGTGAGCAGTCCGTAACTAAATGAAGGATTGAGCTTGATGGAAGAGGATGACAAAGCGTAACGGCGTTCCGTAGTGCATCCTTGACATCTTGAAAGGCTTGAATTGCTTCGTCGTTCCACTGTAGACTTTTGCTTTTGACTTGAGTTCTGACGATTTCACTTAAAGGTGAGACTAAATCGGCGTAACGGGGTATCATATGGCGATAGAATCCCGTCATTCCTAGGAATCTTCTGAGGCTTTGGTAATCTTGCGGTTGGGGAATATCTTGAATTTCGGAGACTTTGTTTACAGGAGGACGAATGCCTGCTGGGGAAACTTCATGACCCAGAAATTCAATTTTGGATTGCTGAAATATGCATTTTTCTAAGGAAATTCTTAAATTGTGTTCTTGAAGGATCTTGAATACGCGTTCTAAGTCTTTCAAATGGTCAACTGCGTTATTTGAATGGACTAAAATATCGTCGAGATACACAAATACGCAGTCAACTCCTCTGAAAATTGTATCCATGAAGCGTTGAAATGTTGCAGGGGCGTTTCTTAAACCAAATGGCATGTATAAATACTGAAATAAACCAAATGGAGTTGTTATAGCCGTTTTCTCGATATCTTCTGGGTGGACTGGAATTTGGTGATATGCTCTGACTAGATCGATTTTGCTAAAGCATGATTTTCCGTGCAGAGATGTTGACAGACTTCTTATATGAGGAAGTGGATATCTGTCCGGTTTCGTGACAGCGTTTAGGCTTCTATAATCACCACACGCCCGCCATTCGCCTGGTATCTTCTTCGGAACGAGGTGTAACGGTGAGGCCCATGGTGATTTTGAGGGTTCTATAATTCCATCTTGAAGTAAGTTGTTGAAAGTAGCCTTAGCTGAGGATAATTTATCGGGTGGAAGACGTCGAGGGCTTGCAAACACTGGTGGTGCGCTGCCAGTGTCGATGGTATGCTTGACAGTGTTGGTGGAAACTTTCTGCGGTTGAGCTGGTTTCAGTAGTGAGGAGTACTTGTCAAGCAGGTTCCTGATTTCTTGAGGTAATTTGTCGGTAGGGTTAATATTGATGAGGTGAAGGTCTTTGGATTGCACAGGTTTAGTAGTGGCTTGAAGAGTTGTTGCTCTATCCTTCAAAATGCCATGCTTGCAGTCCACAAGGATGTCATAATGGGATAGAAAATCGGCGCCGAGAAGTGGACTGGAGACTTGGGCGACGACGAATGGCCACCTGAATATTCTTCGTAATTTAGGAATTGATATGTCCAGTGTTACTTCTCCGAATATTTCGAGCGGCTGACCGTTTGCGGTGGAAATCTTTACTGCGGTTGGGTGGAGTTGACAATCATTGACACAAGTTGGTGGTAAAATTGAGATGCTCGCTCCTGTGTCAATGATAAAATTGACCTTCAGACTGGCGATGCGAGCTGCGACTGAGATCAGCGGCAGGCCGGACGTCGCGTTAATCACAGCCTGCTTATCTAGTTTTCCGACGTTTCTCTTGATGGTGAGGAAGATCTTGAATTTGGGCGTGACGAGGGGAGCAGCTTGGCGTCATCTTTATTTGGCCACTTGCACCATGGCCTGCAGGTCCTTGCTTGGGGGCCATAATAAAGGTGCGCGCGGCACACCACCGGCCGCTGATTCTCGCTGAAGGGTTTTAGGCCGATGGGGATATTCGTTCTTGGGCTTGTATTGGCTCGAGTTGACGTTGGCGCCGCGTAGCAGCTTTGTTGAGCGAACGGTATTAACTCATCGGCTAGTTTGCCGAGTTGAGTTAGCGTCAGCTCCTTTTGTGCTGCTACGACGGGCGCTATTGAGGATGGGAGCGCCTGGATGAATTTATGCTTCACCAAATCATCGCTGACGCCCACCTTCAGTGCCGTTTGGTGGATATCTTGAAGGAATTGGGAGGGCTTTCCAGTGAGAGGAGTGTTGGAGATGAGTCGTTCGAAGAGTTCTGGCTTCGTCTTTTCGTAATGACTCACGATTTCTTCTTTTAAATCGGTGTACGACTTGTTGGAGAGAGTTGCTGCTGAAATTCGTGAGACGACTTCGGGGGGTAACGAGGCTAGAACATGGAAAAATTTGGTCTCTTCGGATGTTATTCTGGAAATGTGGAATTGTGCCTCCATGATGGAGAACCATCCTGCGGCCGACGCTTCAGAGAACGTGGGTGGCTTGATGGTGACATGGTGCACTCCTGATTCAACAGATTCCATCTTGCGGGAATGTAATTCGGGTCTGCTGCTGCTTTGGTTCCGACCGGCTACTACGGGTAGGCGGCGAAGAGGCGTGGCTTCGGTTTGTTCCGCCCGGCAACTGAAGGATGCTGCTTCCGCTGGCTGCTTCGGGTCACTCCGAACGGCGCCTACGACGAGGGTTTCTCCCACAGAATTCCTCGAGCTGCCCTCGAACAATGGAATCGCCAACGAGTCGTATTTCCGGTTCATCAGCATCTTCGAAACCTAAAACAGAAAATTTATTGTTTGTTATTACTGGTAGACAAGTCTTAGGTTTTCTCAATAGGGCTCCATTACGCACTCGAACGAAGGGTTGGGAACTAGGGGAAGAGAGAGGGCTATTAGTACTATTTATATTATTAGTAGAAACTGTGGCAGGAGGGGTCGTAACTGGAGTCTCAAGGGATTCTAATTTTGCCGTCAGGAGCATCACGTTTTCTTCAAGCCTCACTCTGGCCTCCCTTTCACGTTCTAACTCGTTCATCAGGACTTCCATGCTTGAGCACCACCTGCAAACTAACTGCTCATAATTATGAGCCATTGTAAACGCGTAAGCGGCAAATTTCCCTTCACAGCGACTGCAAGTACTTGACGGGGGTGCCATGCTTTTAATTAGTTAAAAAACAAACAAAACAAAAAACAAAAATAAAACGAGCGTTTGGAAATTAATAAATTACAACGTAGGTCTACCGCGTGCTTATTGTGCCGTCACCTGCCCAAACCAGCAAAAATGTTATTGAAACGAAGAAACAGGTTCTTGTAACACAAATTTATACTAAATGAATATATAATTAAGCTACCGAAGAAAGATTTGTAAAACAAAGAGTATTAATAATACTTATCTGATCGCGATTCGACCGATTTTTTCCTTTTTTCCCACGGTGTGTGACCACACTCTACCTGATCTCCCGAAGGAAGAGAAAATGACCCTTATTTTCTGATAGATTTGAAAAACAAACAAGGCAAACCACGTGCACTAGCCTTGGTTTAATCAAATAATATAGTACTGAATAAAGTCAATAAATGAAATATATTCGTTAATGAATGATTAGTAACACGAAGTAATTTAGTTAAGAATGCACCAAACACTATTTTTTTTAAAGACACCTCAACGAAAACCACTTATTCAATTGATAACACTGGACACTCGATAAAACACGTCTGTTCACAAGGAAAGACTGATACGATATATATATATATATATATATATATATATATATATATGTATACAGAGATGGGCACGATCTTGATCTTCAAGATCAGATCGTGATCTTGAAGATCAAGATCGTGATCTGATCTTGATCTTAAAGATCACTTTTATTATGGTGATCTTGATCTTGATCTAAGATCACTTTATTTCTTGTGATCTTGATCTTGAAGATCACTTTAGACTTCAAGATCACTTTTAATTTCAGATTCTTAAATATGCCGCTATGCGAATGTCATTTGTTTTTTGTCTAAGCGACATCTGGTGGCAACTTTGTTCAACACCGACTGTTTATGTTTTCTGTTAGTTGGGTGACTTGCGTCATGCGTGGGCTCATGGAAGGTGTAGTTGCTGTGGAATTTAGGCTCGTAAAAAGTGTAATTTACTGTGCAATTATGTTAAAAGTGTTCTATTAATATATTATTATATATAGGCATAAAATATAGCCTATAGGTCCGTATTCATAATAAATTAATTCTAAACATATTTTATTTACAGATTGAATTTTTTAATAATGAGTGCAATTTTACAACTTCAACAGGCTCCCAAGGGAACCAAATATTCTAGGTTGTCACCAGAACAGTATTCAATATATTTAGATAACAATGTTGGTAATAAGGATCAATCTGTGCTATTGAACGGAAAATATTTTCAAATTGTCGAAAAAACTGGAAACAGTATCAAAGTTATTTGTAGGCAGTGTACAAAGAAAACTACAATTCTGTCTGCTGGCCTCGACTCAACAAGCAATCTTCTGAGGCACCTCAGGGTTAGTACTACTTAGTAACTAAGTAGTAAGTAGCAACATTAACATAATGGTTCAAGTCATATTTTAAGTGACTGGTGCCATACAAGACTAATGCTACATTTACATAGACGTCCATTTGAATATATTGTGCACTTCAGATATTAATAGATTATGGACTAGTAACTACATTAAAAACTGCCGATATCCAACTATAATAAAACGCCAGGTGTATCTGTCTTTCTCTCTGTCTGATCCATGTCTGTAATTTCTCCTATTTAGTTACTGAAGGACGAAATTCGGCTTTCAATTTAACATAGGATAAAAATGCACTGATCATGGTGAAAATAATTTTAGTTAAAGATAACAAAATTTTAGAATCTTGTTAAGTATTAATTTCAACTAGAAGTTTGATACTCTGATAAATATTATACAGGGTGTTCAAGAAGTCTCTCCGCATGATAATAATTTATTTTCTTGTGCAGAAACTACATTCGGATCTTTTGGGTGAATATGAATCGGAGAAGAAATCTCGCAAGCGTCCAGCTAAAGAAGAAGATGCCAGCGGCAGCAATGCTGGCCCTGCCAAAATTGCCAAGCAGTCAACACTAAGCATGTTCCACATTTCCAAGCAAAAACCAGGACCACCAATATGCAAGGATATCCTTGAAAAGAAGATTCTCTCGCTTGTGGCTAATGGGCTCCTACCATTGAGCCTAGTTGAACTACATGAATTTAAGGATCTTCTTTCATGTTAGTATAACTCAAATATTTTGCTATTTTTTCCATAGCTAATATCTGATTAAAATAATTAATCATATTATTTGTATGAACATTAGACTATCGCTAGCCTAGCTAAATATTTTGATATTTTTTCCATAGCTAATCTATTGTATTTGTTTTAATTTTTAAATATTTTTTTCAGACGTCAACCCGGCTGTTCAGGTGCCATCTAGACGCACCCTGGCTAGATCTCTTGCAACAACAACCAGTACAATGAAGGAAGACATACAAGCAAAACTGGCAGCAGTTGACCATGTGTGTGTTACATGCGACATATGGTCAACTAATCACCGCAGTTTCATGGGAGTCACTGCGCATTGGGTATGCTATTGATTTAGTGTATTATTTTTATATAATTGATAAATTGACCATTGGTGATAGACTGATAGTCTGATAGACTTATAGTATAATCTTTTCAATTATTCGACATGTGTTCCTCATTCATTAATTTGGTGAGTCTTCATTTTGCTGTGATTCACAGTAATTTCACACTAATTCACTGATTCTGTCATCTGTCATTGTGTCTGATTCACAGCAAAATGTGGAAGAGTCCATATTCACAGGCTGTGAATATGGACTCTTCCACATTTTGCTCTTATGGGATGGGTCACTGATGTGGTGGTATGGTAGGCGACTCATCGCTGAATTGCCTCCTTTATATCACATAGTTCTTCTCTTCAATGTTTGGTGGCGCAGTTTAGCTGGTGCGTGTCTAACCAATATTATTAAATTAAGCTTAAAAAAATGTTCATACAAACATTGATTTTATATTCTTACATTACAGATCAATGATGACTTGTCGCGAGGATCAGCTGCACTGGCATGCCGAAGATTTCGTGGAACACATAGCTTTGATAAAATTGCTGGAATATTGGACAGGATCAACTCGGAGCATGGTTTATCTTATAGAAAAGTTGTATCTACAGTCACCGACAATGCATCGAACATGGTGAAATGCTTTAAAGAGTTCGGTGTTCGTGTTCAGAATCGTACTGACGACATTGATGAAGATGATGCAGATGAAGATGATGATGAAAAAGATTCAGATGAAGAGGTTATCATCAGCAACTTTCCTGAACATTCAGGAGAGCATGGAGAGGAGTCAGTGAAACTATCATCCCATATTCGATGTGCCTCCCACACATTGAACTTGGTAGCAACAACTGATGCAGATAAAGGACTGAATTCACCTGGACTAAAGAAGATAAAGCATTCTGCAATGGGAAAATGTTCGGCGCTGTGGAATGCTGCTGGTAAACCCAAGTCAGCAGAAAAAATACAGGAAATAACTGGCGTCCAATTTAGGTACCCATGCGTCACCCGATGGAACTCAATGTACGACTCATTAAGCCAAATATATAAACATAAGAACGACGTGAATGTAGCTCTTGAAGAACTGAATCTACCCATCCTCAAAGACAATGAATTGGAATTTATTTCAGAATATTTGTCTGTTCTAAAACCAATTGCAGCAGCCCTCAACAAATTACAGGCAGAGAAAGAATGCTACTACGGTTGTCTTCTTCCAACAGTCCTAGTGACTCAAGATGCCCTCGCAAGATTGGAGCCTATCCAACCAAACGACCTGCGCTTGAGACACTGCATGCCATTACTGGCAGCAGTCGTCTCTGGCTTCAATGCCAGATTTGGTCATTTTTTGTCGTTGAGCCCCGAGGTAACTGATGCCGTTTTGGCCTCAGTATCTCATCCGTATTTCAAACTTAGATGGATATCATTGTTGCAAGGGCCTAATTTCGGCGATCATGAAGCAATCAAGTCTCAAGTAAAAGACAAGCTGCAAATGGCTGTAAGAAATTGTAATTCTGACAGCAGTGGTAATAGTTCGGTGAACTCAGACTCATCATCTGAAGACGATTTCTTCAGAACTATGGACGGCTCATTCTCTGCTCCTAACAACAAGGAAGACTTGGAAGTCCTCAATTATTTGCAGGACACCAGTAAGGCACTCGACTCTTTAGATAGGTATCCTGCTATAAAGAAGATCTTCAAGAGGTATAACACCACGCTACCTTCCTCTGCACCAGTGGAACGGTTGTTTTCGTTTGCTGGCATGGTTCATAGCCCCAAACGAAGTCGTCTCTCGGATGGTAACTTTGAACAATTGGTTTTGCTGAAAGCAAATGTTTACAGCGGTTGAACATTAAATTAACACTCTTAACTTGCGGTTTTTACCCTTATATTGTCAGTAATTGCGTACTGCAGTAAAACTGTAAAATTAAATTCTATGTAAAAAATGTTTACTTATATATGCTGACCATTCATTAATATGGGTTATGGACCTGGTGAAATGAGAATTGAGAAAAATAGAACTAAAAACTATATGTAGGTCATTTAATAGTTTTTTCTTTGCTGATAAGTTATGATAATACTAAGTTTTAAGTTTACCACCTGAAAAACTGAAAGGGGAATCGTCAATCCCCGTGGTTTAGATCAGGTGACATGGGTAGGATGCGATGCTTGTATTGCCTCAGCCCTCAGGGGAGTATTAGGAGTGATACTTTTCAGGAGTGATTAACAAAATAATTTGTTTTTGTTTACTCTACAAGAGTACAACTTTTTTCAATTCATATAAAAGTGATCTTAAAAAGTGATCTTGAAAAGTGATCTTCAAGATCACGATCTTGATCTGGATCTTCAAGATCACATTTTTCTGGTGATCTGATCTTGATCTTCAAGATCACATTTTTCTGGTGATCTGATCTTGATCTTCAAGATCACCAAAGTTGGTGATCTTGCCCATCTCTGTATATATATAATATATACGATATATACAGTATATAATATATATAATATATATATTATATATATATAATATATAATATATATAATATATATATTATATACATATAATATATATATATTATATATATATATATATATATATATATATATATATAAAATGGGTGTGCACACACATTTCTACATTACTGTACAGTCTTTACAGCCACACCTACACTTTTCCTCCTAAGTATATATATTGTAATGTATATGGTTGTAAATTGTGACTTGGTCAGCAATTGATATGGACCGTGACTTATTTTTGGTTTGCAAGGTACTGGTATTTATGGATACCATAATGAAATGGACTGGATTTTTTGGATCTGATGTATTTGCATGTCGGTTATAAATAGATATAGAGTGTAACATATTTGTGGATAGTAGTCTATTATGACTTGATCCTCTGGATCCAGAGATTCTATCTTTAGTTTTAAGTTGATAATTAATTAGTTTTAAATTGATAATTATTTAGTTTTGTAAAAATTGGTTGTTGCCAATGTACACTGTAGGGTGGATCGATTTTACATTTTTTTCGATTTCCATATTCTAATAGAGACAAAAACTTGCGCATGCATGAGAAAATAGCCTCTGCAAAATCTTAGCTTAATAGGTAATCATCTTCTGCCCCCGGCAGAGCGATGAAAATCATATTTTAGTAGTCAAAAACGTATTTTTAAACCCTAGCCTATATCGATGCTTAGGCATGAAATAACACACACGCAAAATTTTATGACTCTAGGCTAGGGTTTAAAAATACGTTTTTGACTACTAAAATATGATTTTCATCGCTCTGCCAGGGGCAGAAGATGATTACCTATTAAGCTAAGATTTTGCAGAGGCTATTTTCTCATGCATGCGCAAGTTTTTGTCTCTATTAGAACATGGAAATCGAAAAAAATGTAAAATCGATCCACCCTAATGTACAGGCAGTTTTTACCTATTGGAGCCGCCTCGATGGGCCGAAGTGGCCTCTAGTGTGCCCACTATGAAAATTTCTTATGTTCTTTGTGGTTTGGGACCCTCGTAAAATTGTAGGTCCCCTCCGCTGCCACGGAGAACATGCACAATACACAATTTCGAACTCAGTTAGGTAGACCAGCCATGAGTGGATCCTAGGGTCTTTGTTGGTCTGAAACATTATAACATTATAACATTATATATATAAATAAATAAATAATTATATATATATATATATATATATATATATATATATATATATATATATATATATTATATATATATATTATATCAGTGGCGACTCGTGACATTTTTGTTCAGGCATGCAATGTTATGGAATGGAAGAAAAACATCCGCCTAACCCTCTTGCCCAAACTTTGCATATTGTTTACATAGAACTTAGCAAGTTAAAGGTGTTTTACAAACTTTTGGGGACTCTTTGAAGGAAAGTTCATTTAATGTTAGGCTTAAATATGCGAACAAAAAATTAGACATATTTATATAGTAGTTACCGAATTGATCTAAAGAAAAAGATACAAATTTAAAATTTACCTTAAATAATTGTGAAGCATTATTTGAATTGAAATTCTGCTCTCCTAGTTTTCCTGCAAAATTCTTCGATGACCAAATTGTAAAAGTACTCTCGATTCTCCATAAGCTTCTTGAGGAAATTTTTTTCAATTGAAATTAAGGCAAGATTAGATAGCCTTTCTTCACTTTGGGAACTCCGTAAATAACTTTTAATTCTTTTAAGCGCAGAAAATGATCGCTCAACACTTGCTGTCGATATTTGTATAGTTAGAATCAAATTCGTCAATTTATATATTTCCTTAAGACCTTTGTGCATTTCGCTTTCCAGTAGATATTTTAGGAGCTCAGCAACATTCTTTTTGGCAAAAGATTTGTGCGAATATAAAACACACAATTCAGAACGGAGACGAGGAAACTCAAAAAATGAATTGTAGTTTCTTTTCAAAGATTCAAAAGCTCTGGGAAAGTAACATCATAGAACTCAAATTTTTTGCAATCTAAAAGCTCAATGAATTCCAATTTTTCCATTGAACTGAAACGCTCTTTCATTTGAAGAAGTATATTATCGAATATTTCATGAAATAGTTGACTATACTTCTCTTGTGGAGAAAGACTCTGTTTCCTTTTACATACAGGTTCACCACATCTTTCTGTTATCAAGTCCCACATATCTGCAAATTTTGTATCCCTTATTTGTTTGATTTTTTTCATAGTGCTTTCAACGGTGATTGAGCTATACACAATATCCATAGATTTTGTTTGCAGCACATTAAATAGATATTCAGTAAAAGGAAAAATTGAAGAAAATACTTCTAATAAAAAATTAAAATCGAAAGTATCGATACCAGCAAGCAATCCGCGTGCACTATTTTTTGTTTTTTCATCAAATTTCTTTGGGTTTTCAAGAATGCTTTTTAAAAGATCTATTATATCTTCTTTATTTTCCTTAACTCTTTCAACTAGACGAGATGAATAGTTCCACCGCGTTGGAGCCAGTTTAGGGAAACGCTTTCCAACAACTTTGTCAAGCATTGAAGTTCGCTTAGTTGAACTGCTGAAAAATGATGACAAACTTCCTAATACTGAAAAAAAATTATTACATTCGGAAATTTCAGCGACAGCTTGGGATAAAACAAGGTTAAGTTTATGGGCGTAGCAGTGAAGAAAAATAGCCTCTGGTACAGTTTCTCTAATCTTTGTTTGTACTCCATTAAGATCGCTCCCCATAACAGCAGCACCGTCGTAGGTTTGAGCAACTAATTTTTTCAAACAGCCCAGTTCACCTAGTTGCCTTATAGATAAATCAGAAATCGCTCCTGCACTTCTATCATTGCTGACGTCATTGAATTTTATAAATCGTTCACAAATCTCTCCATGTTTATTAACATAACGAACAACAGTAGAGAGTTGAGAAAAACAGCTGACATCAGATGTTTCATCTAATAAAATCGCCACATACATGCAGTCGATAAGCTCACGTTTTATTTGTTCTAACATAACTGCACTAATAGATTGAATTATGTCATTCTAAATAGCAGATGATGTTCCCTTAAAAACAGTCGCAGTTTTTAAATGGTTTTGAAGCTTTTCATCGAATTCTCCCATACAAAATACCAATTCAATATAGTTACCCCTATTGTCAGCGTTTTCTTCTTCATTGTGACCGCGAAATGCTAATTCTTGCATACCTAAAAAACATGTTATCCTAATCAAACGTTTCAAAATTTCTCGATTCTTATTAACTTCTTCGTTATGTCTGGAAATGGCAACTGATTTCTGCTTGTCGAGTATTAAATCAATTCTTTCTGACTTTCCAAATGTTTTAAGATCAACAAATGCATTTATGTGAGCAAGAGATTTTTCATGGCGAGAAATTGCAGTTGTAAATTGTTTAAATCGTCGTATCCACGACTAACAGAATTCCACACAGAGTTATCTCTTGAAAATAGGAAACACGACCAACAGTACAATTTGTTATTTGAAATATTTCCACATAACCAGGGAACATCATCATACAGCTTAGGATTAAATTTCCTGTGAAGCCTTTATTTTCTTTGCTTAAATTCAAATGTGGAATCGGTCTGCCATTATTCAATATGCGCTTTTTCTCATCAAAAGAGAGTGAGTAAAATCTTCTAGTCTTCAATTGATTAAACACATCGTCAGTCATTATGGGCACTACAATGCTATAATTTATTTAACTGATTATCCAAAAATAACTAAAGCACAAAAGGGAACACCGAACACAAGTGGATGCTTGCGGCTGTGGTACTGGAAAGAAGCCTTGTCAGAATTGCCAGATGTTACTTTTTGGTGAATGCACCTATAAAACTGAATGCATGTCGTATTATTTTCATTAATTAAAAAAAATCAGAACAAAGCTTTTTAATTATTTTTAGTAAAAATATTAAGTAAATTTTCTGAGCATATTTTAAAACATATTGCCTTTTGAATTTAGCTATGAGGCTCAAAAAAAAAATCTTATGGATAGTGAGAAGTCTCCTTAAAAAATTGCCCAAGGCAAGGCGGTGTAAACAAAATCATGTCTTATTTCACTAGACAATTAAGAACATTTTTCTGTACCCAGACTGAATTAGTGAATGCTTTAGCTACAAGTATTTCGATCTGTGTACAGAAAAATGTTCTTAATTGTCTAATGAAATAAGACATAATTTTGTTTACACCGCCCAATAGCCAGTACATGCGTGATTGAAGCCTTAGACTATTTTTAATTTCTGAAAATTATTTTTGTCAATTATAATCCTTACTTAGATCTGAAAAGAGAACATATTTAACACATGCATTGCATGCGTTGCATTCATTAAGAAATCGTCCAAATTTAGGGTGAAAATTTGAAACTTTACTGAACCTAACGAGCACATGGTGCCCTCGTTCTTCTTCATGTACTGTAGCTTCCTACAAAATGTGAAGAAAATTGGATGATGTTTCGGGGTCCCGCAAAACCTTTAGTTATTTTATGACCGGGATCGATGTTATTGACACCAAAGTCAGCGCTGAAAAGAGGAAACGAGAGGGAGGTGATTAAGCAACAGAAGGAGAGAATTGAAAATGAGAAGAAGGCGTTATTTGAAGTCTGATTCCTCGCAGATGGCACTGCCTTCCTCCTCAGAAACAGATACAGAAGAGAATGACGCCGAGTTTACGCTCAAAGATGGCAGGTCACTGCAACGAAGGAAGGAGAATCGACGTATTCTGCTCAGCGCAAAAGTGACTGCAGCCATGGATCGGTTCAACATCTCCGACAGGGCCGCCATGGGCCTTTCGGGAGCCCTGGCAAAAGCATCGGGGCAGAACCTGAAGAAAATGACGCTCTCACGAAGTTCAATTCGACGACACAGGATGGCCAATAGGGAAGCATTCGCAAAGACATATAAGAACCTGAACCTCCCTCCCAAAACCCCACTCCTCCTCCACTGGGATTCGAAGCTTCCTCCTGATGTGTTCAAGTCCGAGAAGGTTGACAGGATTGCCATCCTGGTCACAGGAGGCAACCAAGAGATCCTTTTCGGAGTCCCCAAGATTGGCAGCAGCACAGGTGTGAACCAGTCGAACGCTTGCATCACTGCTCTTCAGGAGTGGAATCTCATGGATCATGTGCGAGGCTCGGTGTTCGACACCACGGCCTCAAACACTGGTCTCTCTGAGGGAGCTTGCACGAAGATACAGGCTGCCATCAACCGGGAGATTATTTGGATCGCTTGCCGTCACCATATCCTGGAAGTTGTTCGCTCTGATGTCTTCAAGAAGGAGTACGGACCATCCAGCGGCCCCAATACCCCCTTGTTCATGCGGTTCCAAGAGCAGTGGAGATTCATTGATGGAACCCGCTGGAAGCCAGCAACGCACGATGAGAATATCGTGGAAGAATTCTCTGGTCCCCTGGGTGCTGAAGGACCTGAAGGTGGCAATCGAGTCAAAGGCTCACCTCAGGGACGATTACAAGGAACTCCTTGTCCTGTCATACACCTTCTTGGGGTAAATTCCAGAGGGAGGTATGAAGATTATGGCACCTGGGGCCTTCCACCAAGCCAGGTGGATGGCAAAGGCCATTTATGCTCTTAAGATCTTCCTCTTCAAAGAGCAGTTCACCCTCACTGCTCACGAAATGTGTGCGGTGCGGAATCTCAGCCTCTTCATTTCTCTGTTCTACACCAGGTACTGGCATCAAGCAACGATCGCATCATATGCCCCCAAAAATGACTTGGATTTCATGAAGGATTTTGAGAGCGGAATTCCGAATCGTCAGCTGGCGAACACTGCCCTCACAGCCTTCAAACGCCACCTGTGGTATGTGTCCGAGGAATTGATCGGTCTTGCATTCTTTGATGACGGGATTGGAGAAGAGGAGAAAGTTGCAATGGTGGAAAATCTCAAGAAGAGAGAGCGGAAAGGACTGAAGAGAATTGATGGCAAGAGATTCTCTCCTCAAACACCGCTTCCTGACTTCGTGACTGCCAAGACCAAGAACATCTTTGACCTCATTCTCCAGAATGGTCGTCAGGAGTCGAAGTCCTTCCTCGCCAAGCCACCTTCTTCTTGGAACAAAGATGAAACCTACCAACAATTCATGGCCTCCGTTGCTTCACTGAAGGTTGTAAACGACAGCGCCGAAAAGGGTATTGCTCTGGTCACACAATTCAACTCATCCATCACCAAGGATGAGACCCAGAAGCAGTACCTCCTGAAAGTTGAAGCTCAGCACAGGAAGGATATGCCCTCCATGTCAAAAGCTGTCTTCCTAAAATAAACTTAGAATCTACAATGATGCCTTTCCTTTTCCGTGAGCTTATGTGAGATAATTGTGTCAATTTTTTTGTGACGACCGGGAAGTTGAAGTTTTGCGGGACCCCTGAATATTGAGATAAGAAACTGAGATTTTGCTTGAAGACATGTTTGGTGTAAAGGTATTAGAGCGACATGTGTCTAAATTACAATTCAAACTTTTAATTTGGTGGACCACCCTAATATATATGTCCACCATTGTATTCAATACACAAATTCAGACGTGATACCCAGTCAGCAAGCACACGGTGAATGATGTCAGGAGTAATGGTGTTACATGCCCCAATAATGCGCTGCCGCAAATGTTCAACACTCCTAATTTTCTCTGCGTATACCAGCACTTTCAAGTGGCCCCAGAGATAAAAATCTAGTGGCGTGTGATCCGGGCTTCTAGCTGGCCATTCCACAGGCCCTCGACGTCCTATCCAATGACCAGGGAATTGTTGGTACAGGTATTCCCTTACTTGGGTGCTGTAATGTGCAGGAGCGCCGTCTTGCTGGAACCATGTTGGGAAATTTCCTTCTTCGTTCAAGACACTGGGAAATGCTGCTTCCTTGAACATACGTAGGTAGGTGCCTCCAGTGACATGTTCATCGAAAAAGAGGGGGCCTACGATGCGATCCTTCCAAATGCCACACCATACCATCACCCGAGATGCACCTTGTTCCTTTGAAGAGGTATAGCAGTGAGGGTTGTTTTGAGACCAGTAGCGGGTGTTCTGTCGATTTACCTCACCATTTCCATAAAAAACAGCCTCGTCACTGAACAGAATGGTGGACGGGAAATTGGCATCGCGAGCATATTGTTCCGTAGCCCATTCACAAAATTCCATCCGCCGGTCGGGATCATCTTCGCTTAATTTCTGTAGGATCTGAAGTTTATATGGATGCCATTTCTGAACCTGAAGAATGCGATGGATGCTACTTTTCGACACTCCTGTCTCGGCGGACAATCGCCGAAGAGATTTATTGGGACTTCTGTTAAAATGAGCCAGGATAGCAGTCGCTGTATCATCGTCAGTGGACCTCCTTGAAGGTCCACTGCGTGGTTTATCTTCTATGGATCCTGTTTCCTTAAACTTTGCAACAAGTCTGCTAACACAACTCTGTGTTATTGGCTCGCGGTCTTGATGCAGTCTGTTAAATTCAGCAACGGCCTCTCTTTGACTCCGATTTCCTATGAGTAGAATTATCTGGATTCGTTTTTCCTTGCTCACAGACATTTGGCCTGTAGAAATAGAAAAATATGAATTTCTGCTATGATGCCGGACTTATGGGACACCCTGTATATATATATATATATATAATATACAGTATATATATATCTATCCTTAATGACGTTGGAGCTGCTCGTTTTGGAAGACTATTTCATAATACTGTCTCTTCTTTTCAGGCTGCCGTAACTCGAACGGTCACAGCGTAATTTCTCTCAAACTTCCCCTGCGCTCGCGAAGGTTTCGCAATTACAAACAATTTGAAGGTTCTATCCTTAAATGCTCGTAGCCTACGAAATAAAGTAAACGAATTTTTTTCTTTAATTGTTTGTAAAGACTATGATTTAATTGCGACAATTGAATCGTGGCTTAGCACTGAAACACGTGACTTTGTAGGGGAGTATCAAATTAGATGTTATAGATTTTTTTTAAAAAGAGAAAAGGTAGTCGAGGAGGCGGTGTTATGTTGTATATGAAAGATAATATTGCGAACGTTATAGAAGTAAAGCACACAATTCAAGAACCGATAGATTCGACTATAGCAAAACTTAAATTGCACGATTTTAAACGTGATGTTGCGCTTACATACAGGCCCCCGATTCAAACAGCTGATACGGACGAAGCGTTATAGTGTGAACTAAAGAGAATAATAATTAGTGAGCAGGCTTTACTTATGGGTGACTTTAATTGCGCCAACGTGAATTATGATATATACAATGCAGGGAGACGCGGAAGGTAATCGTTTAGTTAATTTTCTCGAGGATAGCTTTCTTATTGAAAAGATTGGGGAACCTACGAGGTTGGACAGTATTTTAGATTTAGTAATAACTACGGATGATAGGCTAATAACGGATCTTCAAGTAATACAACCGTTAAGCAATAGCGATCACAATATGGTAGAGTTTGTCCTCTCAGTAAGTCACTCGAAACCAGCTAACGCGACTAAAATTCCTAACTTCCAGCACGCAGACTTTTGTAAATTTCAAAACGAATTGTCACACGTCAATTGGGAAAACGTAATGTGGATCTCCAACGCAAAACTAATGTGGGAATCGTTTGAAACAATATTTAGGAATATCAATGAGGAATGTGTACCGTACAAAATTAAGCGTGCGAAAGTAAACAACAAGCCCTTGTGGTTTACTTCTAGAGTAGGAGACATTATAAAGAGTAGAGATAGGGCTTATAGGCTACATAAGTGCGATAAAGACAATTTATGGTTACGAAACAACTACATATCTCTAAGGGGTGAAGCGAATAAAAAAAAAGTCCAAGGGCGAATTTGAAATCTTCATAGCTCGTGACGGTAAAGAAAACCCCAAACGATTCTTTCAATACGTCAACAATAGAAATCCAGTAAAAGGTGTCCTGGGGCCGTTGAAAAATGTTAACGGAGAGCTAGTTCTGAAAACAAGGAAATGGCTACCTTGCTAAACGAATTTTTTACGTCAGTTTTTTACTATAGAAGATGTAACGAATATCCCTACGGTCATAGATATAATACCTTGTGATAATGATATTATTTTGGATAATATTGTGGTTAGTGAAGGGGAGGTAATGCGCTATATTGATAAAATGAAAATGCGTAAATCACCGGGGCCAGATTCCATATATCCCATACCCAAGGATGATGGGGCTCGACCCTGCAGTCCTTGTCATCCTTTGGTCTTTTTCCACTTCGACTGTCCCCTCTACCCTTTCTTTTTCCTCTGTCTTTCCTCTCACTTTTTCTTTGTTTTTCCGCCGAGATATGCCCTTTTAAATAGAGGCGAATCGGTTCTTCCCGAACTTTAAAAAAATAAAAAAATAAAAAAAGATATCCCAAACAACTAAAAGAATTAAAAGATAGCATTGTTGTGCCGCTAACAAAGATTTTTAATGCGTATATTTCTGAGGGGTGCGGACCAGATAATTTCAAGTGAGCAAACGTAACACCTATCTTTAAGAAAGACGATAAAGGTGCGGTGGGAAATTATAGGCCAATCAGTTTAACGTCTGTTGTAGGTAAGCTACTGGAATCAGTAATTAGGGATCGTATAGTCGAACACTTAGATTGCATAATTTGGTTAGAAATACGCAGCACAGTTTTAGGCGAAACAAATCTTGCTTAACTAATCTTTTAGAATTTTTTCAAAGCGAAGTTGAAGTTTACAATAGTCATCGGGCGGTTGATGTAGTGGACTTAGATTTTCAAAAAGCGTTTGACACCGTACCTCACAAAAGACTCATTGAAAAAACTGAGGCTCATGTAATCAGCGGTGTAGTAATAAATTGGATAGAAGAGTGGTTGTGAGGTAGGAAACAGAGGGTGATGGTTGATGGAGCGGAGTCGTGTTGGGCTAATATAGCGAGCGGCGTTCCTCAGGGTTCTGTATTGGGTCCCTTGCTTTTTCTTATATATATTAGCGATATAGATGTCGGCATAGTCAGTACAGTTTCAAAGTTTGCGGATGACACGAAGTTGGGTGGTAGGGCGATTAATGACGAAGATAGAGGTAAAATACACGAAGATCTGAATAAAATCGTTGATTGGTCAGCAGTGGCGGCTCGTGACTTTCAGTTATGGAGGTGCTGCCTCAGAAATTGCGAACAATTGTGTCGATTATATATATATATATATAGAGAGAGAGAGAAAGTCGAATAAATAAATAGATAACTACTCACTACTCAGTCATAAAAATAAGTAAAATAGTATCATAACATCAATTATAGGGTACTTACGCTTAACGGGTAATTTCGAATTTGCCAAAAATTTTATTTATAAACAAATTCCATTCTTCTGTTTTTATTCTGAGCGAAAAAATAATCTAAGAAATGAAAGCTATATATTGTAAATAATCCAATTATATAATTAACTTCAATCTCACGACAAAAAATAAATGATAACGAATCATTGATAAATGCAATTCGGAAATTAAATTTCGAATTAGCAAACGATACAGCAACACAACTACCACGTCAAACAAACAAATCGGCACTGCTCTGTCCACAGTGCTTTGGATCCTCTTAAACCCACGATTCTGACTCGCTCTTCGTACGTCCGCCACCGAGGTTTCAAGCGTTTCGAACAAAATCTGGAACTGTTAAGTACGCAGTTCCACGGGAAGGCTGAAGCTACTTTCGTGATTCATTCGTTCGGTATTGAAATAGTTTAAGGAAAAAAGGATATAATCTGATTTAAAAACTCAAAGTTCATTGAAAAAAACAATCAGAGAGGCTATTTTAAATATTTAAATATAAAGATCATAAGATCATGGGGTGCTGCAGTTTCACAGTGCCTACCTTCGAGCCACTCCTGTTGGTCAGTCACATGGCAAATGAGATTTTACGTCGATAAGTGCAAAATTTTTCCTATAGGTTCGCGTAACGGTAATTTTATGTATAGTATGTCAGGGAAGGAGTTAACAAGCGTAGAGCAGAAAAAAGATTTAGGAATTATAGTCACTGGTGAATTAAAAGTAGCGAAACAAAGTAGAACAGCGGTCAATAAAGCGAACAAAGTGTTAGGCTTCATAGCTCGGAATTTTGAGTACAAATCGCGCGATATTATTGTCCTCTTTATAAATCATTAGTTAGACCCCATTTGGAGTACGCGATCCAATTTTGGAATCCGCATATGCGAAAAGATATAGACAAACTCGAAAGAGTTCAAAGACGAGCAACTAAGATGATTCCGTCGCTTAGGTCAAAGTCGTACGAGGATAGGCTTAAAGAGTTAAAATTGACTACACTCGAGACTAGGAGGCTAAGGGGTGATCTAATCCAGGTTTTTAAAATTATGAATGGGTTCGATAACGTAGATAGAGATAGCTTTTTCGAAATATCTCAATATAATAGAACTAGAAATAACGGGTGTAAGTTGACAAGTAGAAGGTCCGAGACAGCAGTTGCCAAAAACTTTTTTACGCATAGAATAGTAAATAGCTGGAATAGCTTGCCGGTAAAAGTAATTAGTAGCACGTCTGTAAACATGTTTAAAAATCGATTAGACGCATATGTTGATAGATTGGGTATAGTTTAAGGTAGAAAAATTAAGGCTTGTGGTTCGAAACCCACGTAAAATTGTAGGTCCACTCCGCCGCCACATGCACAATCCACAATTACGAACAGAGTTAGGTAGACCAGCCTTGAGTGGATCCTAGGGGCTTTGTTGGTCTGAAGCATTATAACACTATAACATTATATATAAATATATATATATATATATATATATATATAATATTTAGTAGAAATCCAATGACAAGGAGAAATGTAAATGGGAATAAGTGGCCGAACAGGTAAAATTTTAAAAACTAAGGAAGCCTCCAGCATTCGTGAACATAGCATCAAATGCAAAATTGATGTCACTTTAGACAATTTTAAAATTCTTGGTTGTAATACTTGTCCCAACTCACTAAGAATTTTAGAATCCCTTTTCATTAAAGCATTGTCCCCTAGTCTGAATGTTGACTCATCGTCCGTCCCTCTCAATCTGCTATGATCCCTCCTCCTTTCCCAATTCCTTATAATCCCTCCTTCCCCTATCTCCCTCGCCATCTTTCATTCCCGTCTCCTCTGCTCAAATTAGTCGGCCTCGGATACTGCTGTGTAAGGTAGATAGCTCCATTGTTCCAGTGTACTATTGGTAATTTTTCCAGTGTATTAATTTCACATTTACTACATGTATTTAAAAATAACTTCTTAATTTTGATATGTAAATCTGTATAACTTAGAACTTAACCCTCTTTTCTCAGTCTTTTAAAATTTGTCTTTACGAATAGGTTATAGAAATTTCTGTTTGTTTTTCATTCAATATTGATTTTAATTTCACATTGTTATTAAACAGCCTGAAGATGAGCGTATTGCTCGAAACGTTGCGCAATAAAGAAGACTTTTCATGGCATTTACATTTCTCCTTGTCATTGGATTTCTACTAAATATTAAATTGAAGCTCTGTAGAAGCAACCCGCATAATTATATATATATATATATATATATATATATATATATATATATATATATATATATAAACATTAATAATTCTTGTATTCAATTATTGATTTTTACATAGGGAGTTATTTGTTGTTAAATTCATACACACATGTACAATATTGTACATACGTTCACATGTATTTTTTTTTTGTCTTTTTTTTTTTTAATTAAGTAATTTCTCGCGATCTCATGTTTATACGAGTGTTCGAATTTTGCTGACCGCAGCGGAAGCGAAATGTACTTATAAATTTATGTTTATTAATAATTAATAGTATTTTTTTTTATTATTTTGTCATTGGGATAAATTATAAAGTTGCTTCCTATTTTTGCCAAATAATAGGTGACGTATTCTTTTCTTAATCATTTTTTAAGATGGAGTCATGTTTTTGCTTTAAATCTTTAATTTTTATCTTAATATAAGAATGCATAGTTCAATTTCCGTTTCTAATTAACGCGGCGGATCAGGAAAACAACAGATCTGAAAATACGCGGTTTAAGCTAAAAATATGGCTTCCTCTTCCTATATCCTTGTTTATGTTTAGCCAGTGTCACAACAAAATAAAATTACTTTATTTTTAACTATTATGCAAAAATAATACAGCCTTTCAACATTTAATAATGATGATGTTAGTAGAAACTGGGTATATAAGCCCCAGTAAAGTTATCCATATCCATTCAGAAGTCAATTCAGTAAGAAGTCTTTATCTTCTCCTTCGAGTCTTACTCTCTTTAGAAAAGTTAGTCATTAAACCTTCCCGATCCATTATGAGAAGAATCAAGGAACTTAGAAAGAGCTTAGTCTTAAACAGAGCGAAACATAATTTCCCGATACAAGAAGCATCAGGAAATCTTCAGCAAAGTTAGTAAGTTTTCACGGAGTCCTCCAAGCAATTACAGAAGAACTCGGAGAGTATTATAGAAGAAACTATTGGAAGTAATATCCGTTGCTGTCTCCTAAACCATAACCTACAAAATTTCTGGAACTTACAAGGAAACTTGGAAAGAAAAAAAAAAGGTGGGGCAAAATATATTTTGTGGCCCTGTATATACATACACCAGGGCAAGGGGGCCATAAGAGAAGATCAGGAGCAAGCAAAAATGTTGATAGTTCAAACAAACAAGTTTATGTTGACACAAGAGATAACAGAAAACACCAGAAAAAAATAACTGCCTGGATCTGGCACAGCAACCATTATCTCAGACCACAACATAATCGAGATATCAACAAATATGGTAACAACATTAAAAGACAATACTCGTACTAAAGAAAGAAGTAAATTTGAAACTTTTAACTTGAACTCTAAGACTATAAATTGGGAAGAAATCAGATCACACATTCACCAAATAGAGTTGAAAACAGTTTTAGAGAATAAAACAACCGAAGAAATGCTAACAACTTTGGAAGTAAAGATGCTGGAAATTTTAGAAAAATATGCTCCGAAAGCACAGCCAAAAGGAAGGAGGAACTGGCTCGAGAGGCAAAAGCGAACAATATTCCGCAAAAGAAAGAGAATAGCAGCAAAGTTAGTTAATTGTAGAGACAACAATACCAGGGAAGTAATACAAGAAAAACTAGAGAGTATCGATAGGGAAATACAAACCCTGATACAGAGAGGGAAGAGGAAAAGGGAGTAAAAGAAATAAAGGAAACCCCAAAATACTTCTATAGCTATGCGAAAATGAAAACAAAAACGCGCATCACAATCGGGCCCTTAAGGAAAGAAAATAATGAACTAACCAACTATCTAAAAGAAATATCTGAAACACTGAGAGCCCAGTACGAATCAGACCTTGACCTTGGCAATTTTGTGTAGTGTTCCCAAACTAAATGCCCGACAAAGGACCTTTTCAATACTGAAGTAAAATAGATTGGTTGTCAGGGGGCCAAGACTTTTTAACCAGCTTCCAAAGGGCCTCAGGAATGTAATAGGGGTAAAAGTTGAAGTCTTCAAATGAAGATTAGGTGCCTGGCTAGGGACGGTAAAGATTTACAGATCTACAGAAGCTAAGGCTAACAAAGACCCTAAGATCCACTCTAAGGTTAGCCCGAAAGAAAGGAAAGAGTAGGGGGTTAAGAGAAGAGAAGAGAAGAAGGGGTTAAGTAAGGAGCAACATCTATCATTCGTGGGTTAACATTCATTCAGAAAAAGAGAAAAAAGACTCACCATCATCATTCGCCGGCCACTGCCGACAAGTCAGAAAAATAGTCGGAGAGAATAGGAGAGGGGTGAAAGATGAAAAGAAGTACCTAGTTATGTGCCTAGGGTGTACCTAGGGTGTACCTAGTTATATGCGATGGAGAGCGCAAGAGAGCAACTCGCTGCGCCAACAAGTCAGGTCAAGAGGCGGGGCAACCAGCTTGACCTTCGTGTGAATAGAGATTAACGCACGGAACTACTGCGAGGTGACGAGGTAGAATATTGGGGATTAGACAGATCCTTACATGTATTGTTTTTCATCTTGAATACATTAAAATGTCTTTTAAAAAATTTCAGTGATTAATTTATTTTATATTCAGACCTTCATTATATATATACACACAGTATATATATATATATATATATATATATATATATATACACTGTATATGCAGTATATGCAGAACAGACCTGAACAGACATGATTAATCTTGTGCGTTTAAATGAGATTTATGTTAAATGAAGGAATTTTAGATTGTTTATTTTCGTCAGATACGCAAACAATAGCTGTCTATTGAAGAGTCAGGGTTGAGTGACCATCGAGGTAAAAGTTCGATAAAAGAATAATTCTTAAATTCTTAACCTTTCTCCTAATTCTACTGACTCTTTAAAATTCTTTGAATACCTCACTTCTAAAGTGAGGTATTCCCAAAGGGGTATCCTAACCTAAGAAGGTAAGCCTTAACCTAAGAAGGAGAGAGAGAGAGAGAGAGAGAGAGAGACCATCCTTCGCCTGGCTCTGCCCTGTACTGCTCAAATCCTTTGTATCAAAGTTCATGATATTTTGAAGAGTCTAAACCTTTTAAATAAGCATCCAACTCTAGACCATTCTCGCCTTGTTCAGTCCTACACTCCGTAAACCCGTCGAGCAGAGCGGTGTATGCGTATTCAAGAACCGTATCAAAATAAAGCATATCCATAACACGCGCGTCTAATATAGGCTTCAGCTTGCGGAAACCGACGATTTCAAACATTCTATCGAGGATGAAACGGTTTCGCGTAGGAACAAGAACGTTATTATCAGACGCATTCTTCCACATCAATCGTATATCAATGCATGGTTGATCGTTATTTATACACAACGTATAAACAGTGGCATATGAGGGGGTATCACTAATATGTTCTCTTCTTGTGCCTACACCTGCAGGTATTTTATAATGATCCTCACTCAACTTCTCAACTACCACGAAGGGAAACATCTTCCTTCCTTGACTAATCAATTTTAAAATTAGAAAGAGCCGTGTTGAGCAGAAAACTGAGATTTGTTTAGAAAAAACGTCTGAACAGGTAGCGAGAACAACGTGAAAAAGTGTTAGCAGCTGACGAGGAAGCTTCTAAACAGTGGCTGCATCCTCCAGCGCAGGACACGTCAACGCGAAGAGGCGACGTCAAACCAAAACATCAACGCGCTGGTGGCCAAACTTCCTCAAATCTCCGTGCAGCGGGCTGTCTACGGTTGGCCAGACTGGCAGTCGACGGCCTGTTGCGTGGCACGGTCAGAGTGCCGATCGGCTCCCGGGGCCGGACCTATTCTCAGCGTGCTATTTTTTCAATTACAGGGAACAATTGCGTGCTCCCCGAACTACTCTTACTCTCTGGCGACATTAAGACTAATCCAGGCCCCACTACAACTTACACATGTCACCATACACAAAGACATAGACACAATAGCACCATGAGACACATACAGAAGTATAATATTAACATATTACAGTACAACGTAGATGGCCTCACAAACAAAATCATGCAGCTTAGGGAATTCGTACACAAACAAAACATTCACATAGCACTTATACAAGAAACAAAACTAAAACGCACACACAAAACACCCACCATCCCTGACTTCACGGCGATCCGTCAAGATCGTACTGGGGGTAACGGGGGTGGACTCATCACTTACATACGTAAAAGCATTAGCTACACTGATGCTACCCAAAACATTACAAACACAATCCAAGCAGATAACACGAAAGAAATACAGGCAGTTAACATTAAAACACGCGCAAAACACAACACCACACTAATCAACATTTACATCCCACCAGATAGTTCACCTCAGGTGCCAGCCAATTACAATCCACAGTTACACAATCTTGCCTCTCTCACTAATGTCATCTTAGGAGGAGACTTCAACGCCAAAGACACTAGTTGGTACCTGCACAACCAAAACAACACCAGAGGCGCCAACATAGCCACAAACTAAACAGCCTCTTCATTCTTAACAATACAGAAGAACATACACACATACCACATCAAGCAGGATACTCAAACTCCTCCCCAGACATAACGTTCTGTTCCCCCTCACTAGCAACACATACACAATGGAGAACAGAAAACAACTGTCATCAGACCACCTGCCCATCATCATTACAACACATTCTACACTCTGCCCCAACAGCCTTAGGCACACTTACAGAAATTACAAGAAAGCTGATTGGGAACAGTTCAAAATACAGACTGAGGAACAATTCACCACATTAAACAGCACACCCATCATAAACATCGATACAACACTCAAGACATTTAATCAGATTATCACTAATGCAAACAAATACATACCCAAGGGCAACATTAGGAAATACAACCCAAATTACACTAGAGAAATAGCCCACCTCATAAGGCAACGTAACAACCTCAAACATAACACACAAACACCACACACAGAAGCCATAAAGCAGCAGATACAACAGCTCAACACAGAAATAAACAACAAACTCAAAGAAAAACAAACAGAAACATTCAGGGAATTCATAACAACACTAAACCACTCCACAGATACATACAGGCTATACAAGACTATAAACAGCATTACCCACTCTAACAGCGGCATTCACACCTCACACGCGGCTATCTGTCGCAGCCAAAATAATATCCCAACATACACACAACAAGCTAACATTCTAGTTAATCACTACGCAAAGATAAGTCACTTAAACAGAGACAACAACCAGAAACACGCAGACAAACAAACAGCCAGACACAAGAAAACCTACAGACTCGACACGACCATTACACCCTTCAATACAGACCAGACCACCAAGATCATCAAAAACATTAAAAATTCGAAGGCTACTGGACCAGACAACATATCTAACATACACCTTAAACACTTGGGCCCACAAGGAATACTAGCTCTCACAAATATCAGCACATATTCATACCACACTGTATTATTCCTGACATATGGAAACAAGGTAAAATTATTACACTACTCAAACCAAACAAAAATCCAACAGAACCAGCTTCCTATAGACCCATTACTTTACTATGCACACCTTCCAAAGTAACAGAAAGACTAATCTTACAAATCACCAACCCACACATACCACTATCGCCTACTCAACATGGATTCAGACCTCACCACTCAACCACGACATTACTCACTAACCTGACGCAGCACATCATGGATGGCATCAACTCTAGAAGACCAGCTCAACGTACACTATTAGCAACAATAGACATTAGTAAAGCATTTGATGCTATCCCACGCTTCCCTCTCATAAACAAAATACTCAACACAAACATGCACAATAACACCAAAAGGTGGCTGAGCAACTATCTCTCAGGAAGATACTCACATGTCACATTTAATGGCAAGTCATCCAAAAACAAGCTTTTTCCGAACGGGGTCCCTCAAGGCTCTGTTCTCTCACCAACACTCTTCAACTTATACATGCATGACATTCCAAACCCATAGATAACAAGCTTACCTTATCATCATATGCAGATGATATCACTCTAACATCCACCCACAACAACATCGACACCGCTACAAATAACCTACAAACATACATAAACAGTATACAAGACTGGCTCACACACAATAGACTCAAAGTAGCGCCCACAAAATCAACCATCACCTTGCTTACAAGCACAACAAAAGAACACCAGGTAATTCCACAACTTACACTAAACAACATCAACATTCCACACACTCACAGAACCAAAATACTAGGTGTCACATACAACACATCATTATCTTTTGCAAACCACATTCAGGACATTAAAAACAAATGTACGTCAAGACTTAATACGCTTAGGGTACTAACAGGCACAAACTTTGGACACCAGCAGGAAACAACATCACTCATCTACAAACAATATATTCGCTCAGTTATGGACTATGCTAGCCCATGCTGGGCACCCATTATCTCAAACACACACATAAACACCTTACAAACAATACAAAACAACGCACTTCGTATCATTACAGGATGCACTCAAACAACACCAATAGAACACCTGCACACAGAAACAAAAATACTAAAAGTTAGGGAACATTTAGACATGAGGGGAACACAATTCATGGCAGCAGCGACAACTAACCCAAACACCCTTGCCACTACATGTACAATCATGCACCAACACCTCGCACCATTAAGGTAACACCAGAGAGACATTATAACCAAATACTCCATTCCATACCACGCCCCACAGACATCACACAGTACAGAAAACACATACACACACCTAACCCACAAAGCACTGACACGACTCGGTCCGAATGCGGTCCTAGGTGCGAAACCGCCGCCCATTAACAGGTCAGAGATCAGCCTGAGCAGATCGGATCGAGTTAACTTAGCACGATTCCGATGTGGACATCACCCCAACTTATGGACATATAAACACAGACTAGACAACTCTATAGACGACACCTGCCACCTGTGCCAAGACACACCACAAACAATTGAACACATTATGACGGACTGTACCGCTCTAGCACAACAACGAACACAACACAACATCACGAGTTCGCTGAACCTCTGGTCCACTCCGGAGAGGGCGATCGGTTACCTGCGTGCCGCTGGCTTGCTCGATCAGGGTGGGCTGATCGGCTAAACAACAACAACAACAACTACCACGAAGGCGCTATTCATCTCCTCAACACTTAAATATACAACATTCCGTTTACCAGAGTTTGTTTGTCTACAAGTCGTTTCCAGTACATAGTTAATGGCACCGGTTTTACGCCTGAACACGCGCAATTACTTCGTCACGGACACATCGTACACAGCATTGAGAATGTTGCTCAAAGGAAGCTCCATTGTATTATATTGTGAGGAGTGCACGTCCAGTCGGTTCAAGCGCTGAGATGACTATGAGCCACAGGTGGCCCGTGGCCGGATCGGCTCGACGGGAGGTGTGGAGGAGTGAGTCACACCATAAGTTGATGAATCGTGTACGGTGTTGTTCCAACGTGAAAGATTCATGTGAATATTTGTATCCCATTATACTGGGTAGGTGTTTCGAGAAATTTTCCAAAACATAGAGCAATACCAGTTTTAATGTTTTATCACTTCCCAGAATGCGCACCATACATTTTCGTTCACTTCCACGAACTAAACACAGTTTATTCACACTCTGTTATAGTTTATTTTATTGGGTTCAGAATCCCAGCTGAGCCCTGAACGGCCAAGCTCTGAAGGGCTAGTTTAACCTACAGCCCAAGTTAAGCTAGACTAAAACTTACGGACTTGGATGTCTTATTAGGTCCTACCTCAGGGTTGCTGACACGATGTGGGCCTACCTTAGGCCTCAGTTGCATAAAATTAAGAAAAAAACAAAAGGGGCACTATTTATGGTCTTCTTTCTAAACCTTGGAACAACGCATAACCTGCACCATTGCACGATGCAACAATCTTATATCTAAACAACCAAACTGAATTGCAAGAGAGCTCTCTATAAGACCACGCCCTGTAAGTGTCGCATTCAACAAACGAGTAGGAAGGACGCGCAGTGCCCCCAAAAAATGATGCCACAAGAGTGCCCAAACAATGATGCCACAAGAGCCCAAAAATGCTAGCCCTAAATTAAGTGAATTTTTCACTAACCTTACAATTATGAGATGGATATATATCTATACACCTTAACTTAATATATACAAGCAATGCTGCATCAATCAGCTTAGTCTTCATATCGCCTTGGGACAACAATGGCTCTTCCTCTTCTAGATTTTCTAACACTCACCACCGAAGAGGCATTGTTGTCATTACCTTCTGCAAGTTTAGCCAAGCCTTCTCCATGAGGCTGTAACTCAAATGTTTCATCTTGACTATCCGTGTTTTTGCTGATTTCTAAAACATAGTCTTTTTTATAGGTCTCTTTAATTTTCCTTCTGAAGTCTTTACCAGTGCAGACCTAACTAAATTGTCTTTGCCAACAAACAACTCTTCAATTATGCCAAGCTTCCAGCATTGCCTTGGTCTTTCATCCCCAATCATTACCACTTCTCCCACCTTGATACAATTTGCATTGGAGCCTTTTACATTGCCTGATGGGTAATAATTGAGTTCTGGCAAGTATTCCATCTGCCACCTCTTCCATAACTGATCTTGTAGCTCTTCAAAGTACTTGAACCTTCTGGTTAACTCTTCTTGAGTGCTCAGGATAGGCTGTAAGTTTTCTGGCAAATTGGGGCTTGATGTTAATCGTTTACCACAAAGAAAATGATTTGGTGTCAATGGCTCTGCATCCTGCATACTGTTATAAACAAAGGTGATAGGCCTACTGTTCATCATTGCTTCTACTCAGTGATGGGCATCGATACATGAAAATCACTAAAGCGATACCGATACATCGATACATGAAGAACGTTTTAGGCGATACCGATACGCCGATACTTTCTAAATGTCTTAAGCGATACCGATACCGATACATGCATCGCCGATACATGTATCGCCGGTACATTTTTATAATTATTCATTTAATATGTAGGTATTAGATATTATTGTTTATACTAGTAATTTGTACGAACTGTAAGTAAAATCAACGACATTTTAATGGGTTTTATAGATGTAAATAAAAACAATTGCTTTATTTAATGAAAGTATGTTTTAATTTTGTAGGGTACATGAATAACTGAAAATATTACACTAACAATTAAAAGTAATTACTATTACCCTTCAAAAATACCAGCTGGCTAAACATCTGGTCAGACAGTCTATTCCTTTTTGGAGCGTGAATGTGACCAGCCGAACTAAACAACCGTTCTACAGGAGCAGAGGATGGTAGTGGTGTGTTATACTTCAGGAAGACCCGTAGAATTCCTGGGTACTGCCTCAGAGATTGGAGAGAATGACTTCCGTCACCCAGATACTGTAAAACTTCCATCTCAGTGGAATCTTGGGTTGCAGAGACATTAGTGGAAGCAGACTCATAACAGAAGAAATCATCTGCACTTCCGTCAGATGCAGCATCACTTAGTTGTTGCTGGGGGGGGGGGGTCTGCTCGCTGAGGCTCTTAACAGCATTAACCAACATTTCTTGAACCCTCTTTTTGACAATGTTAGTATTAAATTTGCCTTTTATTGTCATCCACTTTAACTTGAACAGAGGATTTGAAGACGATGCCAGTATTGCTTCTTTACACTCATGCGACGCATCAAGGCACAGAAGAAACTTTTCAAACCGCTTAGTGAACCCTACTGTGACTGCATTGAGTGGCTGACAATGACGCAATGCCTCCGAATTCAAACGCTCTAGCTTCTTCTCTACAGCTAACAATGTTTCTATATTATGGTTAATTAATCTTAATAACACAAGTACAAACGTGTTTAAACGTTGCGCCGTACTGTGTGACGTGACCAGTAGAGTAGTACTGTCATTAAATAAATATTTAATAATATTATTATTTATGTATATTCATAAATATAATTCAGTAGTGTCATATTATAACATCTATTTAAATATTTAAAAATTCTTATTAATGTATCGATGTATCGAAGTATCGATTTTTTTCGATACATTTAAGAAAATTGACCTTAGCGATACCGATAAATCGATATTTTTGTCAAGTAGCTAAAGCGATACCGATACCAATACAAAAGTATCGATCGATACGTATCGGCGATACATGTATCTAGATACTGCCCATCACTGCTTCTACTTCACACAAAACAGTGCAGAATTCTTCTTTGCTCAAATGAGCATTAACTAAAAGTTTCTTTAATGGACACTTTACACTTCTCACTAGCCTTTTCCAAAATCCTCCCCACCATGGTGCTCTCTCAACAATAAACTCCCACTGTACCCCTTGGTGTGAAAAGTGGGATTGGAATCCCTCCTCTTTTAGCAAGGACCAAACTTCTTGGAGTTCCTTTGCAGCCTTTTTGAAGGTTTTTGCATTATCAGATATTATTTTATTTGGGAAACCCCTTCTGATTATGTTAGAAAATCTAGAAGAGGAAGAACCATTGTTGTCCCAAGGCGATATGATGACTAAGCTGATTGATGCAGCATTGCTTGTATATATTAAGTTAAGGTGTATATATATCCATCTCATAATTGTAAGGTTAGTGAAAAATTCACTTAATTTAGAGCTAGCATTTTTGGGCTCTTGTGGCATCATTGTTTGGGCACTCTTGTGGCATCATTTTTTGGGGCGCTGCGCGTCTTTTCTACTCGTTTGTGGAATGCCGTACTTACAGGGTGTGGTCTTATAGAGAGCTCTCTTGCAATTCAGTTTGGTTGTTTAGATACAAGATTGTTGCATCGTGCAATAGTGCAGGTTGTGTTGTTGTTGCAAGGTTGAGAAAGAAGACCATAAATAGTGCCCCTTTTGTTTTTATCTTAAATTCATGCAACTGAAGCCTAAGGTAGGCCCACATCGAGTCAGCAACCCTGAGGTAGGGCCTAATAGGACCTCAAGTCCGTAAGTTTTTAATTTTAGCTTAACTTGGGCTGTAGGTTGAACTGGCCCTTCAGAACTTGGCCGTTCACGGCTCAGCTGGGATTTTGAACCCAATAACTAAATAAATAACATGGTCCTTCAGAACCGGATTCTAGCCCAAGACTGAGTCAGTGACTATTTTTCGGCAAAGTTCTGATTGTGCAAATTGTAGCCCAAGTTAGGCCTGGACGGGTTGAGCATTATTGAGTTAAGGTCCCAGGGTAGAAAGTTTGGTCGCCCAATTGCGAAATTTGGCCACTCGTCTGTCGTTGTTTTTGGCCTACATTTTTACCGGTTTGGTTAATTTTGGTTTATTATTGAATTAAGGTTCCAGGGTAGAAAGTTTGGTCGCCCAATTGCGAAACTTGGCCACTTGTCTGTCGTTGTTTTTGGCCTACATTTTTACCGGTTTGGTTAATTTCGGTTTATTATTCGTAGGCGAAGGTTGCAGACTTCGGTGCGCCAGTTACTTGGGTGGAAAATTTGGTATTCCATACTGGTGGTTGGTCAGTACCCCACCCAGCAATTCAGTTTATTTGAAAAAAGCAAAATTTGAGTTTGATCAGTTTGGCTAAGTATTTTTGCCAATTCAGCTCATTTGGCATTGAACCCAATTGTTGTTTGCATTGAAGATGAGTGCATCTGAATTGAACAAGTTTAAAAAAAGGAGAAGCGCCTACAAAGGTCTAATTACAAAGGTCATTGCCACTATAGATTCTGCCATAGAGCAAGAGGATTTAAGCTTAGTGACTGCGCAGCTTTCCATATTAGAAACTAAAAAGGTTGCTCTAAGTGAAGTAAATGTTAAAATTGAGGCTCTTATAGAAGAGGATGAAATAGAAAATAACATAATTTACTTTGAAGAGATTATTGATGATATAATTAAAGTAGGCCACCGAGCAAAGGAGTTTAGCAGCTCAGTACAGTTAGAGACCAGGTCTAATAATGAAACACAACACTCAACAAATGGTGTTTGTGAAGTTAAGGTTAACAGATCTGCAGTTCAATTACAGAGGCTTGTATTCAAAACATTTTCTGGGAGTATTCAGGAATGGCAAGGATGGGCAGACAGTTTTCAATTACCAGTTCATTCTAGTCAAGTGTTAAGTGCGGTGGAGAAGTTTAGTTATTTGCAGTCCCTCTTGGAAGGGGAAGCAGCAAAGACAATAGCAGGATTAGCATTAACAGAGTCTAATTATACTGTGGCTTGGGATATATTAAAGAAACGGTTTGGTAAGCCAGATATCTTAATTAAAAGCCACCTCCGTGAACTTTTAGCTATACCTCCTGTTAATAATCCCAATAGTGTCAAGGAGTTACGGCAGTTATATGATGAATTTCAAGTTAGAACTAGATCCCTGGACAACTTGGGTGTAGGAATGGAAAGGTATGGTATAATATTGGTTACTATACTAGAGTCTAAATTGCCTAGCTCAATTTTGCTTGAATTAAGTAGGGGACACTCTACAGAACATGTGTACATCCCCCTTCAGCAGATGTTAAGTCTTTTAGGCACAGAATTAGCAAGACGAGAGGGAATTGAGTTTGTACAGTGGGATGTTAAACAAGGGGACAAAGGCAGGCACAGCACCAAGGTTTCTACAAAGAGGAATAGCCCAGGTACAGTGTCAGCTCTACATGCATCCTCTGAGAATAAATTAAAGGGAGTCAAGGAATGCATATTTTGCGAAGGCAACCACAAGTCATATAAATGTGAGGTGGCTGAGGCTTTACCTTTTGAGGAGAGAAACGACAGGGTCAGGGCCGGATTAAGGCCAACTGATGCCCTAAGCACAGCCCAACAATGGTTCCCCCTCGACCCTTCCATTGTCTAACTGACAAGACATTAAGACTCAATAAGTGCTGAATGTGAAATAATAGATTAAAAATTCAGTTTTCTTCCAGGCCATCACCCAGGCCAGACCCCACAACTATATTAAATATAACCTGTTTTTTAATTTTATTTATTAATTTTATTTTATTAAAACTCTGTGGTGCCCGCTTCCCTTGGTGCCCTAAGCACGTGCTTATTTTGCTTAATGGTTAATCCAGGCCTGGACAGGGTAACTAAGTCCACAGCATGTTTTAAATGTTTTTTGAAAGGTCACAGAGCAAGGTTTTGTAAGCTTAAAATTTTGTGCAAAAAATGTCATGGCAGGCATCAGCCATTATTGTGTGAAAACACTCCTAGTAGGCCTACCCCAGAAGTAGAGACATCAGTGGCACATGCCACTGCCATGAAAGGGAGTAAAAGTAAAGGGGGATTATTGCAAACAACTGCAGCCTTATTAATTGGGAATGATGGAGGAGCTACTGTAAGAGTGTTGTTTGATAGTGGTAGCCAGTGTAGCTTTATTAAGACCAGAATTTCCAGAAAATTGAAGTTTAAAGAACTTAAGAGGGAAAAATTAAGAATTTCTGGGTTTGGGGGTTCCGTTCAAAACCGAACCAAATTTAAGAAGGTAGAAGTTCTGGTTAAGGGTTGTTACCGCAAAGTCCCACTATCAAGGTCCAAGCTGTAGAGATTGAGGAACTTTGTGCTCCAGTCACTACTTGTTTAGATATGGCATGTGTCCAAGAATTGCAAGTTAAAGGAATTAATTTGGGCAATAATAAGTTTGAAGGAACAGAAGATATTAGTCTTTTGATTGGAGCTGACTATTATTGGGACTTCATCACTGGTAATATTGTCCGCACATCTCAAGGCCCGGTAGCTATTGAAAGTAAGCTAGGCTGGATGCTACATGGTAGCTATTGCAATGAAATGGAAGTTAAGGCTCTTTTTGTTAAGATTGAGGAGAACAGCCATGGTTTGGAAAGGCATTTGAAAGCGTTTTGGGAACTTGAATCATTGGCATAAAGGACAAACAGGCAAGTACAGTGAACAATGATGTTTTAGAGCAATTTGAAAAAGGGATTGGGTTTAGAGATGGTTGCTATGAAGTTGGCCTACCATGGAAGGATTCTTGCAAACCCGGTTCAAACCTTCAGCTAGCTAATCGGAGGTTGGAGACTTCATTGTACAGGCTAAGAAAAAATGAGGAGTTGTTAATTGAATACAATGAGGCCATCCTAAGCTATGTAAGGGAGGGCTATGCTGAAAGGGTGCAAGGTGAGCTGGTGAGCCAGGAGGCACATTATCTGCCACACCATGCAGTGGTACGGCGAGACAAAACTACCACCAAACTGAGGGTAGTTTTTGATGGCTCAGCCAAGGACAAAGGTGGTGTGTCCTTGAATGACTGTTTGGATGCTGGGCCAAATTTAAATGCAGATTTATTTTCCTTGTTACTGAGATTCAGGTTTGGTAGAGTAGCATTGACTGCAGATGTGAAGCAAGCCTTTTTGCGGATAAAGTTAAAACCAGAGGACAGAGATGCAGTAAGGTATCTGTGGGTGGATACGAAAGACTTGTTGGAAAATGAACCTAAGGTTCAAGCATATAGAATGAAGTCAGTGTTGTTTGGCCTCAGCTCTAGTCCATTTTGGATATACAGAAATGGCTAAAAATATTCATGGAGGCTAGAGCTATAATGAGGGAGGCTGGCATGGAGCTTAGAAAATGGCAGACCAATCATTCGCAATTACAAGAGTTTATGAGTCATTCCTGTGTAGTACCTGATGCAGCAGAAAGTATTGAGGATTCTGGTATTAAGGAGTTGTGGGCAATAGACGCAAAGTGCTAGGCATTGTTTGGCAGCAAGAGATGATTTGTTTACCTTCAATGGGAAATCTTTAGTAGAGCTGGCTGAGAATGAGACAAGGTGGACAAAACGTACAGCTCTTAGTTTGGCTTCAAAGGTCTTTGATCCTCTTGGATTCCTGGCTCCATTTGTGATAAAGTCAAAAATTTGGTTTCAGAGCCTCTGGGAAATTGGACTTGGTTGGGACCAAGAGTTACCTGATCATATGGTGGTAAGGTGGAAATATTGGTTCAAAGAATTGGCACATCTTGGAGACATTGAAATCCCAAGATGGTACTTTGGAGAGTTGAACAATAGTCCAGACAATTTGGAGCTGCACATCTTTTGTGATGCAAGTGAGGAAGCCTATGCAACTTGTATTTATATAAGAGGCGCATTGCAAGAGGAAGTAAGTTGCAGGTTGGTTGCTGCAAAGAGCAGAGTAGCACCTTTGAAAAGGCTTTCTGTTCCAAGGTTGGAATTGATGGGTGCAGTTATTGCTAGTCGGCTTGCAGTTACAGTGCAAAGTCTTTGGCCCTCTATGAAATTCCAAGCTATTATTGGACAGACTCCACTATAGTTTGGCACTGGTTAAGAAGTCAGGCAAGGAAATGGAAACCATTTGTTGCCAATAGGGTGGAGGAAATTCAAGCGCACACAGATCCCAAGCAATGGAAGCATTGTCCAGGCATCCAAAACCCCGCTGATTTACCAACACGAGGAATTTCAGTGAAAGATCTTTCACAGTCAAGTTTGTGGTGGAATGGGCCAGAGTGGCTAAAACTTGGAAGTGAAAACTGGCCTTCTAATCAGCCTATTGTAGGAGAATGCCAGGCTGAAGAAGCATGGGTGAGTGAGGTGAGAAAATGCGCTGTGAACAGTTGTCAAGTTATGCAGCAGGACCCCATATTGAGGCTTGAGGACATTAGCAGTCTGAAAAGATTGTTAAGAGTGACAGCATGGGTATATAGATTTACCAACATTAAGGGAGAAACAAGAAGGGAAGGAATTCTGAACAGTAATGAGATTCAGCAAGCCAGGAAATACTGGGTGGTATATGTGCAGAAGGAAAAATTTGGTGAAGAGAGGGAATTGCTCACCAGCCATCCATTACAGGTTCTACCAACACATTCTGCTCTCAAGGGTTTGGATGTGTTTTTGGATCAGGATTTATTGAGAGTAGGAGGTAGACTACAGTTTTCTGGGCTTCCAGAGGAGAAAAGACATCCAATTTTGCTACCTTCTGGGGGCACTTTGTGGACCTTTTGATCCTGGATACTCATCATAAGTTCGTTACATGCTGGAGTTAGAGAAGTGATAATAGAGATCAGACAACAGTTTTGGATTCCCAAAATTAGACAAGTAGTAAAAAAGGTCTTGCATAAATGTGTGGTTTGCAAGCGTTGGAGTGCAAAGCCTTATTATGAAAAGGTGGCTCCACTTCCAAGAGAACGGTGTGTCTATACTGCCCCATTTGATGTAGTGGGAGTAGACTTTGCAGGCCAGTCTATGTGTATGAGCGAGGGGAGTCTAACAAAGGTTATATATGTCTTTTCACCTGTGCTACCACCAGAGCAATCCATTTGGAGTTGGTAAGCAACTTAAGTAGTGATGTATTTCTTTTGGCCTTTAAAAGGTTTGTGAACAGAAGGGGTTTCCCAAATAAAATCATATCGGATAATGCAAAAACCTTCAAAAAGGCTGCAAAGGAACTCCAAGAAATTTGGTCCTTGCTAAAAGAGGAAGGATTCCAATCCTACTTTTCACACCAAGGGGTACAGTGGGAGTTTATTGTTGAGAGAGCACCATGGTGGGGAGGATTTTGGGAAAGGCTAGTGAGAAGTGTAAAGTGTCCATTAAAGAAACTTTTAGCTAATGCTCATTTGAGCAAAGAAGAATTCTGCACTGTTTTATGTGAAGTAGAAGCAATGGTGAACAGTAGGCCTATCACTTTTGTTTATAACAGTATGCAGGATGCAGAGCCATTGACACCAAATCATTTTCTTTGTGGTAAACGATTAACATCAAGCCCCAGTGTGCCAGAAGACTTGCAGCCTATCCAGAGCACTCAAGGAGAGTTAACCAGACGGTTCAGGTACCTTGAAGAGCTACAAGATCAGTTATGGAAGAGGTGGCAGATGGAATACTTGCCAGAACTCAATTATTACCCATCAGGCAAGGTAAAGGGCTCCAATGCAAATTGTATCAAGGTGGGAGAAGTGGTAATGATTGGGGATGAAAGACCAAGGCAATGCTGGAAGCTTGGCATAATTGAAGAGTTGTTTGTTGGCAAAGACAATTTAGTTAGGTCTGCACTGGTAAAGACTTCAGGAGGAAAGTTAAAGAGACCTATACAAAAACTCTATGCTTTAGAAATCAGCAAAAACACAGATAGTCAAGATGAAACATTTGAGTTACAGCCTCATGGAGAAGGCTTGGCTAACCTTGCAGAAGGTAATGACAACAATGCCTCTTCGGTGGGGAGTGTTAGAAAATCTAGAAGAGGAAGAACCATTGTTGTCCCAAGGCGATATGATGACTAAGCTGATTGATGCAGCATTGCTTGTATATATTAAGTTAAGGTGTATATATATCCATCTCATAATTGTAAGGTTAGTGAAAAATTCACTTAATTTAGAGCTAGCATTTTTGGGCTCTTGTGGCATCATTGTTTGGGCACTCTTGTGGCATCATTTTGGGGCGCTGCGCGTCTTTTCTACTCGTTTGTGGAATGTCGTACGTACAGGGTGTGGTCTTATAGAGAGCTCTCTTGCAATTCAGTTTGGTTGTTTAGATACAAGATTGTTGCATCGTGCAATAGTCCAGGTTGTGTTGTTGTTGCAAGGTTGAGAAAGAAGACCATAAATAGCCCCTTTTGTTTTTATCTTAAATTCATGCAACTAAGGCCTAAGGTAGGCCCACATCGAGTCAGCAACCCTGAGGTAGGACCTAATAGGACCTCAATCCGTATAAGTTTTAATTTAGCTTAACTTGGGCTGTAGGTTGAACTGGCCCTTCAGAACTTGGCCGTTCACGGCTCAGCTGGGATTTTGAACCCAATAACTAAATAAATAACAGTTTACAAACCTTTTAAAAGCCAAAAGAAATACATCACTACTTAAGTTGCTTACCAACTCCAAATGGATTGCTCTGGTGGTGGCACACGTGAAAAGACATATATAACCTTTGTTAGACTCCCCTTGCTCATACACATAGACTGGACCTGCAAAGTCTACTCCCACTACATCAAATGGGGCAGTATAGACACACCGTTCTCTTGGAAGTGGAGCCACCTTTGCATAATAAGGTTTTGCACTCCAACGCTTGCAAACCACACATTTATGCAAGACCTTTTTTACTACTTGTCTAATTTTGGGAATCCAAAACTGTTGTCTGATCTCTATTATCACTTCTCTAACTCCAGCATGTAACAACTTATGATGCCTATCCAGGATCAAAAAATTCACAAAGTGCCCCCCAAAAGGTAGCAAAATTGGATGTCTTTTCTCCTCTGGAAGCCCAGAAAACTGTAGTCTACCTCCTACTCTCAATAAATCCTGATCCAAAAACACATCCAAACCCTTGAGAGCAGAATGTGTTGGTAGAAACTGTAATGGACTGCTGGTGAGTAATTCCCTCTCTTCACCAAATTTTTCCTTCTGCACATATACCACCCAGTATTGCCTGGCTTGCTGAATCTCCTGTTCAGAATTCCTGCCCGTCTTGTTTCTCCCTTAATGTTGTCTGTAAATCTATATACCCATGCTGTCACTCTTAACAACCTTTTCAGACTGCTAATGTCCTCAAGCCTCAATATGGGGTCCTGCTGCATAACTTGACAACTGTTCACAGTGCATTTTCTCATCTCGCTCACTCATTCTTCTTCAGCCTGGCATTCTCCGACAGTAGGCTGATTAGAAGGCCAGTTTTCACTTCCAAGTTTTAGCCACTCTGGTCCATTCCACCACAAACTTGAGCGTGCAAGATCTTTCACTGAAATTCCTCGTGTTGGTAAATCAGCGGGGTTTTGGGTGCCTGGACAATGCTTCCATTGCTCTGGATCTGTGTGTGCTTGAATTTCCTCCACCCTATTGGCAACAAATGGTTTCCATTTCATTGCCTGGCTTCTTAACCAGTGCCAAACTAGAGTGGAGTATGTCCAATAATAGCTTGGAATTTCATAAAGGTCCAAAGACTTTTGCACTGTAACTGCAAGCCGACTAGCAATGACTGCACCCATCAATTCCAACCTTGGAATAGAAAGCCTTTTCAAAGGTGCTACTCTGCTCTTTGCAGCAACCAACCTGCAACTTACTGTACTTCCTTTTTGAATGTGCCTCTTATATAAATACAAGTTGCATAAGCTTCCTCACTTGCATCACAAAAGATGTGTGGCTCCAAATTGCCTGGACTATTATTCAACTCTCCAAAGTACCATCTTGGAATTTCAATGTCTCCAAGATGTGCCAATTCTTTGAACCAATATTTCCACCTTACCACCATATGATCAGATAACTCTTGGTCCCAACCATGTCCAATTTCCTAGAGGCTCTGAAACCAAATTTTTTACTTTATCACAAGTGGAGTCAGGAATCCAAGAGGATCAAAGACCTTCGAAACCAAACTAAGAGTTGTACGTTTTGTCCACTGTGATAGCGTGGGGTAGACACCCCAGTTAGGTTACTTAGGTTCTAGCAAACAATCAAAAGCACTTACCGGTGCGTTGAATTAGGTATTCCTTGAAGCCTACCGTTTTATTCGTGTCCCACAAACAGCCTACCTAACTCTCTCTTACATTACCAATTTAGAAGCTATAGACATTACCCCTAACTATACTTAAGTACAAATAACTTTCTACCCCATTTGTCACCTTAGAAACACCACCTAATTATACTCAGCACCAAAGATTAGGTCAGATAGGAAAAAACATGTCTAGGCCAGACCAAAGCAATACGAACAGCCGCGTTGGTTCGTTTATGACTTGCTCTTGCCATTCAGCTTAGATTTAGTGATATTTACCCTTTAGTGACTTTTAGACTATATACATATATATACATACACGTCACCTCACTCCTCCCCTACAAGTTTAGTCTGTCAGGGGGATGAGGGACCCTAGACGACCTGCGGAGCGGGGTTGATGTAGTAGGATTAGGTGCAACCTGTATAGGCGGGCAAGTTGAACCATTTTCCGGAGGATCAGTTCTCTCTTCCGGAAGACTCTGGTCCTTCTGCACTTCACGTTCCCATATCTGGTCCTGATGGCGTTTAATAGAACGACCATCTTCTAGTTGGCACTTGAAGGAAACAGGGCCCGTTCTCTCCTGCACAGTTGCAGGAACCCATTTTGGTCCAGCCCCATAGTTGCGAATCATAACTGGATCATTAGGTTGCGCTTCCAGAACTCTCCATCTTTTAGTGTCGTGGTACAACTTCTGTTTTTCCTGATGGCGTAAAATTCGTTGTAACGTTTCGTTTGGACGTAACAAATCGAAAACTGAACGAATTCCCCGGCCAATCAGAAGTTTAGAGGGAGACACCCCCGTCGTGGTGTGTGGTGTTATTCGATATTTAAACAAAAATTTATCCAACACCACTTGCATTTCCTCCCCACGAGAATGACGCAAGGCCGACTTGAAAGTACGGACCATGTTTTCCGCGAGACCGTTAGTAGACGGCTGGAAAACACTAGACCGGACATGTCTAATGCCATTTAGGTGGACGAAGGAACGAAATTCCTCACTGGTAAAACAAGTACCATTGTCGGAAACCAGGACTACGGGTAAACCCCATCGAGCGAAAACCGAACGGAGTAAGCGAATAGTAACACCCGAAGTCGTGGAAGTGGTTGGAAGAATTTCCACCCACTTAGAGTAGGCGTCCACAATGACTAGGAAATAAATATTATTTATAGGACCTGCATAGTCAACATGGATCCTATGCCACGGTATAGTAGGCCATTCACAAGGATGAAGTGGACTTTTCCTTGGGAGATCTCTGTTCTCTAGGCAGCTTTGACAGGAACGAACCAATGATTCGAGTTCTCCATCTAAACCAGGCCACCAGAAATAAGCTCTCGCCAGCTCTTTCATTTTTGTTGCGCCCATGTGTTCAGCATGAAGTTCCTTCACTAAATTCGACCTGCCTTTATTTGGAATAATCACTCTGTGGCCCCATAAGAGACAGCCATTTTGAATGGAAAGGCCAGACTGACGTTGATAAAAAGGCTGTAATTCACTCTCAACCTTAGTCGGCCAACCAACTGAGCAGAAATGGATGACCCTAGACAGAATAGGGTCTGATTTTGTCCACTGCTCTATTTGTACCGCAGATACTGGAGTGGATTCCAAAAACTCCACCAAGTGAACCCATTCTGTAGGTATAGGTACACAATCATTTGGATTTTCTAAGGGCAACCTACTTAGCGTATCAGCCGTACCTAGAAGTTTACCTGACCGATGTACTAAGTCAAATTTATAGGCTTGTAGAATCAGTGCCCATCGTTGAATCCTACCTGAGGCCATAACTGGAATATTTTTATTAGGTGAAAATAAACCTAAAAGAGGCTTATGGTCAGTAATTAGTTTAAATTCATGACCCCATAGATAGAAATGAAATTTTTTTACTGCAAATACTAAGGCTAATGCTTCACGTTCCACTTGTGCATATCGTCTTTCCGTCTCGGTTAGTGTTCTAGAAGCAAAACAGATAGGCCTATCTACACCATCAATGTGGTGAGATAACACTGCCCCAATTCCATAAGAACTGCTGTCTGCTGAAACTACGAGAGGAAGTTTAGGATCATAATGCACTAGGAGAGTGGACTTTAGTAGTACGTCCTTGGAAGCCTCAAATGCCTCCTTTTGAGTTTTCTCCCATCTCCACTGTTCCCCAGATCGTAATAGCTTATTTAGGGGTTCAAGGAAAGTCGATGCATTAGGCAAAAATTTCCTATAAAAGTTTAGGAGACCTAAATAAGCTTGTAACTGTGTGATGTTTTGTGGAGGTGGTGCCTTTTCTATTGCTTCTAGTTTATCCACCGTTGGATGAATGCCTGAGGCATCTATGCGGAACCCTAAATATGAAACCTCATTAGTGACCCATGAACACTTTTCTCTCTTTAGCTTAAGTCCGGCATCCCGGAGTCTTTTTAGAACCGTGGTTAATCTAGTTAGGTGTTCTTTTTTAGACGAACCTGAAATGAGGACATCATCTAGAAAGCAAAGTACCCCTGGAATGTGATCTAGAACTTGGTCCATTGTCCTCTGAAAAATACCCGGAGCCGATGCTATTCCATAGCATAGCCTATTGTACTTATATAGGCCTCGGTGCGTATTTATGATAGTTAATTCTTTAGAGTTTTCGTCTAAACTTAGTTGAGCATAGGCTTGGGACATATCGAGTTTTGTGAAATCTTTACCCCCCAAGAGAGCTAAATAATTCATCAGGCTTGGGTATCGGATAGCAATCTAGAAGGACGGCTCTATTTGCTGTTAAACGGTAATCCCCGCATAACCGCACGGACTTGTCCGGTTTTAGTACAGGAACTACTGGGGCAGCCCACTTAGCGTGTGTGACTGGTTCAATAATTTTATCTTTTAGCAGCCGGTCAATTTCTAAATCTACCTTCTCTCGCAGTGCATGCGCAATTGAACGAGCCTTACAAAATTTCGGAGTTACATTAGGATCTACTTCTATGCAGACCTGATGGCCTTTTAGGTTGCCTACTTCAGGCCCAAAAACAGAAGAAAACTCCTTTAACAATGAGTCTATGTCAGATGGATATGAGCAGTGGTGGGCACCGTTAACCAAAAAGTTAACTTCGTTAACCGCTAATCCGTTAACCAAAAAGTTAACTTCGTTAACCGTTAATCCGTTAATTCGTTAAACATGTAACGGAAGTTACCGATAAACCGTTAACGTTAACTTTTATTATAAAAAAAATGAAAAACACAATATATATATAATTTAATTTTCCCTCTTCTTCTCGTTCTCCATTTTGTCCATGAGATGCATGTTGCCCTTCATGAAAATTAGCATATCAAAGTTTTCATCAGACAGGGATGATCTCTTGGCCCTCAGGATGTCCTTGCCCATAGAGAACAAACGCTCCACTGCAGCACTGGAGGGGATGGCTGTGTTGAACTTGATGAACAAGTCCACCAACACTTGCTCACCCAAGAAGGCAGCATCTGTCAGCAATTCCTTGGAGTTGGTCTCCAGCCAGGTCTTGACCAAGTTCTGGGCCTTGCCCTTGAGTGACCTGTGGCTTCTGCTGCTCTCTTTTGTCTGGATGACAGCACTGAAGAAGTCATCCTCCTCCTCCTCCTCGTTGTTGCTGCCTCCACTGTTGCTGCCCACTTCGTTGGACTGCTGCTTCATGGCCTCCTCGACTGTACCCTCCATGCTTTTCCTCACCCTGGCGACCTTGGTGTTGTCATACTTGTCCAACCAGATGAGGCGAAACCTGGGATGGAAGGCAGCAGCCAGCTGGCATTCGTCATCCTCCAGGAGGGGCCCAAACCTTTTGTCGATGCCTGCCAAAAGTGCGTCGACCAAGGCGCTGCAGTAGACGAGGCCCTTGGACTTCAAGTCCTTAAGCCTGAAGATTGTCGCAGCAACTGTTGGCAGCAGAGTCCCAAGGTAGGCTTGTTCCTCCCCCTGGATCTTGTCGAGTGCTTTGGCCACAGGTGACATGATCTGGAAATAAAACAATGGAGAATTAGTAAATTGTAGAAATTCAAATTTGTATTATTCTGCAATATTATTCTGCTGTATTTTACTCAATAATATAACGATAATTGAATGAGCAAAACTAAAACGTATCTACTGGCTGGTGTTAAGAAAAATATAACTTTATTGCAATAAATAAATATAGTTGGAATAATTGTATTCTTAAACGTTTACGTAAACAACGCTATTATTGTATCAAGGTCCTGCATTTAATTGTAACCAGAAAAAAAATAAATCGTGGAATTTCCACGAGTCCCGCTAGTTTATTAAAATAATAGAAACTTTTAAACGTTTATTTATGAATTTTTTGGGTTAACGGACTTGAGTTAACGGAAGTTAAATGTAACGGAAGTTAATTAGTCCGATAATGATTTTCAAAGTTAACTTAAAAGTTAAATCGTTAACGAAAAAGTTAACTTCGTTAATTAACGATTAACGGATTAACGGTTTGTGCCCAGCTTTGGATATGAGAGTGTATGCACATCTGCCTGACCCCTTGGCAAGATTTTGTCAATCGGCATTTTCAAAGCATCAATCCAATCACGGCCTAGTAGAGTAGGCCCTTGCTCATCCACCACTAACAGGGTTAAGGGATGAGACAAAGTTTTCTGGTTGAGTGTAACTGTGACGTATGCTTCTCCACAAATAGGTATTTGTATGTCCCCATACTTCTTCAAAATCGTTTTAGATGCATGTAGTTTAGGTGTGTTTTTGAAAATCTTATCAAAAACTGCCTTGGACATGACCGTCCGGGCAGCACCCGTATCCAATTCTAGAGGAACTGTAATTCCATTTAGGCCTACCTCTACAATATATGGGCCTGTATTTTTCCCACTTTGCTGCTCATAAAATAGGTACTCCACCCCAATGTTCGAAGTATTTCCCTTTTGAGGATTTATACTAGAAATGTTAAAATTAGAATTTTCACCCTTTGTTTTCCTTGAAAAACACACTTTAGCTATGTGGCCTATTTTACTACAGTTTCGGCAAACTGCTTCTTTAAAAGGGCAATCTTTCTTCCAATGGTGTTTTCCACACCCTGTACATGGCTTGGAAGGCTTAGTAGAATTAGTAGGCTTAGTCGTATTCGCCTCATACCTTTTATTTGCCTGTCTAGTAGGCTCATTAGGTCTGCCAGGCCTAGAAGATTTAAAGCTATTTACGTGTTGGGCTTTACTGCTGTGATTTCCAAAAACTCTAACATCTTTAGCAGCTGCTTCTCTAGCCGTAGCTATTTCTACAGCCTGACTAAAAGTTAGGTCCTGTATGGCTAATAGGGCTCTCTGGGTAGACTCCTCTTTGAGACCCATTACAAACCTATCTCTTAGCATTTCATCTAATTTGTCCCCAAATTTACACGTACGGCTATGGCTTTTTATTCCTGCAACAAACTCTGCAATGCTTTCATTTCCCGTCTGATGCCTTGAATAAAATTTGAAACGTTCATAAATGAGAACTACTCGGGGTTTGTAGTGATCGGTTAGGGTCTGTACCAATTCATTATAGGTGCAAGTTTCCGGTGCTTTAGGAGAAACTAGGTCCATAACTAAACCAAACGTTTTAGGGCCTATTATAGTTAAAAAGGTAGGTACTTTCTTAGCATCCGGAATGGAATTTGCCTCGAAAAACAACCTCACCCTAGTGGCATAAGCTTCGAAGTCCTCCCCAGAGTCTTCGTAGGGGCTTATATGGCCAATCACCGACATGCTAGAGCAAAACCGAATTAGGCCAAATCACGTGAAGTAGGTTAGGTTAGGTTTAAATTTGATCTAGTTACTCCCCAGTTAGGGCTGAATAGTGAATTGTATTAGAGTTAGGGCTGAGTAGGAATTAGTTTTAGAGTTAGGGCTGAGTAGGAATTAGTTTTAGAGTTAGGGCTGAGTAGGAATTAGTTTTAGAGTTAGGGCGGCGGGACCTAAGCTATAGTACGGTAGCTTACCCACACAAACAAACCAAATCGGACGACCCACTAGGCTACATCCAATTTTCCAAACAACCACTTGAACCCAATAAGCCAAATTAAACCAATGAGCTAAATTTAACCCAATGAACAAAATTTAATCAAATGAGCCAAATCCCATCCTCGTCGCCAAATGTGATAGCGTGGCGGAGACACCCCAGTTAGGTTACTTAGGTTCTAGCAAACAATCAAAAGCACTTACCGGTGCGTTGAATTAGGTATTCCTTGAAGTCTACCGTTTTATTCCTGTGTCCCACAAACAGCCTACCTAACTCTCTCTTACATTACCAATTTAGAAGCTATAGACATTACCCCTAACTATACTTAAGTACAAACAACTTTCTACCCCATTTGTCACCTTAGAAACACCACCTAATTATACTCAGCACCAAAGATTAGGTCAGATAGGAAAAAACATGTCTAGGCCAGACCAAAGCAATACGAACAGCCGCGTTGGTTCGTTTATGACTTGCTCTTGCCATTCAGCTTAGATTTAGTGATATTTACCCTTTAGTGACTTTTAGACTACCTTATGAACCTTATGTTGTTTCGTGTGTTGGTCTCTCTTCACACGGAGGTCAAGCTGGTGGCCCCGCCTCTAGGTCTGGCCTGGTGGAGGAGCGAGTTACTTTCTTGCGCTCTCCACCGTACATAGCCAGGCACGCCCGGCTCATCTGGTACTGTCCTGAGCCAGGCATCCAGTCTTTTCTTGAAGACTTCAACTTTGACCCCCATTACGTTTCTGAGGTCCTTAGGAAGCTGGTTGAAAAGTCTTGGCCCCCTGACAACCAAGCTATTTTCCTTCAGGGTTGAGGAGGTCCCTTGTCGTGCTTTTAATTTGGGAACAACACTACACATTCTGCCTTTCCTATTTTCCAGTGTTGTTTGAATGGTAATTGGGTTTAGTTTTAGGTTTGGTACCAGTTTTTCGATCATTTTCCATATGTAGATTATGATGTACCTCTCTCTTCTTCTTTCCAGTGAGTACAGATTTAGTTTACGTAGTCTTTCCCAGTAGTTGAGTTCTTTGCATACATACATACACGTCACCTCATCCACCTTGTCTCATTCTCAGCCAGCTCTACTAAAGATTTCCCATTGAAGGTAAACAAATCATCTCCTTGCTGCCAAACAATGCCTAGCACTTTTGCGTCTATTGCCCACAACTCCTTAATACCAGAATCCTCAATACTTTCTGCTGCATCAGGTACTACACAGGACTGACTCATAAACTCTTGTAATTGAGAATGATTAGTCTGCCATTTTCTAAGCTCCATGCCAGCCTCCCTCATTCTCGCTCTGGCCTCCATGAATATCTGTTTAGCCATTTCTGTATTATTCACGGAACACAGCAAATCATCAACATAAAAATTTTTCCTGATGTGTTCAATAATGTTAGGATAGACTTCAGAATATTTCTTAAAATGGTACTGCATAGTAGCTGCCAACAGAAATGGACTAGAGCTGAGGCCAAACAACACTGACTTCATTCTATATGCTTGAACCTTAGTTTCATTTTCCAACAAGTCTTTCCTATCCACCCACAGATACCTTACTGCATCTCTGTCCTCTGGTTTTAACTTTATCCTCAAAAATGTTTGTTTCACATCTGCAGTCAATGCTCCTCTACCAAACCTGAATCTCAGTAACAAGGAAAATAAATCTGCATTTAAATTTGGCCCAGCATCCAAACAGTCATTCAAGGACACACCACCTTTGTCTTTGGCTGAGATATCAAAAACTACCCTCAGTTTGGTGGTAGGTTTGTCTCGCCGTACCACTGCATGGTGTGGCAGATAATGCGACTCCTGGCTTACCAGCTCACCTTGCACCCTTTCAGCATAGCCCTCCTTTACATAGCTTAGGATGGCCTCATTGTATTCAATTAACAACTCCTCATTTTTTCTTAGCCTGTGCAATGAAGTCTCCAACCTCCTATTAGCTAGCTGAAGGTTTGAACTGAGTTTGCAAGAATCCTTCCAAGGGAGGCCAACTTCATAGCAACCATCTCTAAACCCAATCCCTCTTTCAAATTGCTCTGAAACATCACTATTCACTGTACTTGCCTGCTTCTCCTGTTTGTCCTTTATGCCAATAGATTCAAGTTCAAAAAAGGCTTTCAAATGCCTTTCCAAACCATGGCTGTTCACCTCAATCTTAACAAAAAGAGCTTTAACCTCCATTTCATTGCAATAGCAACCACGTAGCATCCAGCCTAGCTTACTTTCAATATCTACCGGACCTCGAGATGTGCGGACAATATTACCAGTGACGAAGTCCCAATAATAGTCAGCTCCAATCAAAAGACTAATATCTTCTGTTCCTTCAAACTTATTATTGCCCAAATTAATTCCTTTAACTTGCAATTCTTGGACACATGCCATATCTAAACAAGTAGTGACTGGAGCACAAAGTTCCTCAATCTATACAGCTTGAACCTTGATAGTGGGACTTTGTGGTAACAACCTCTTAACCAGAACTTCTACCTTCTTAACTTTGGTTTGGTTCTGAACAAAACCCCCAAACCCAAAAATTCTTAAATTTTCCCTCTTAAGTTCTTTAAACTTCAATTTTCTGGAAATTCTGGTCTTAATAAAGCTACACTGGCTACCACTATCAAACAACACTCTTACAGTAGCCTCTCCATCATTCCCAATTAATAATGCTGCAGCTGTTTGCAATAATCCCCCTTTACTTTTACTCCCTTTCATGGCAGTGGCATGTGCCACTGATGTCTCTACTTCTGGGTTAGGCCTACTACGATTGTTTTCACACAATTATGGCTGATGCCGGCCATGGCATTTTTTGCACAAGATTTTAAACTTACAAAATCTTGCTCTGTGACCTTTCAAAAAACATTTAAAACATGCTATAGACTTAGTTACCCTGTCCTTTCTCTCCTCAACAGGTAAAGCCTCAGCCACCTCAGCCACGAAAAATGTTCTGTATGAATTGGTCCACAATTAACCCACCCCTTATATCTCCAGTCTAACTATAGAGTAGATCAAGTCTAGCCTAGAGGGGTCAGCCTAGAGATTCCGGAAATGGTCCAGAGCGGGCAGATAAATTGAGGTCCACAGTAGGATTCCTCACAAGATTAGGTTAGGGCAATCTACCTTCACCTTTGTTAAGCTATGAGTTGATGCTGGTCTTAGGCCACAATGTAGGCCTAACTTGTCTGACCCAGCTTAATTTAATGTTATTAACTGTCTGGTGTAAAAACTCAATTAGTCACTTACTTTTAGTTATTGGAGTCTCTCCCTTCTCCGGTTGTATATTTGTCGAGAGCGTACTTTGCTGGTACGTCCTCTCGCCCCGTTCTTCGTTTTCGTTCTCCCTTTGTTCTCCTCTTCGCGGGGCTTCTTGCACCAGCGTTGTCTTGGTTTATTCCTCGGTTGGTTGAGCGGTAATGTATCTCCATTACCGAGCACGCTCCTCCCACACAGTATATAAATACTAGTGTGGAGAATAACTCTGGTGAGCAACCAATTGGTTTCTTCCACCCAGTTATTGACATAAAAGTTATTTAATAATTGTTAGATTAACTACCTACCTACTCAGTGAACCATTTTCGTTACCTCCCAACTACCCTCTCATCAGTTTTCCATATACTGGGGGCCCCGGGAGATAAAAATTTTGGTGTCATTGTCACCAATTTTTGTCTGAGTGTAGACTAGCTAACTATTTAACTGTAAATGCCTGTTAATCTGATTAACAGTGCCTATCCTCACCTTCTCATGGAGAAGGTGTAGCATTTAATTAGAAGAGAAAATATACATCCATAGGATGAAACTGTCTATGGTCTTTACCATAAGAAAAGAAAAAATGAAAGTTAGAAGATAAAATTACAATTCCCCAGCATCTATTTTTTGTTGTAAAAATAGTCGCGCCTTTAATGCTGTTTGTCGCTGAGGTCTTGTTCTGTCAATGTTGTAGTAGGATGCGTTACCACTCCTACTGTCAAAGGAATAGTTACTGGAAGTTCAGTGTCTCCAGTTGCTACTGTCAGTGGAGAAGGTTCTCCAAAGTCCATTGTTTTGGGTCCAGACTCTAAAGGGTACAAAAGAGAAATGTCTCTTGTTGTGTCACCCGTTGAAGTCCTTAATTTGACCACTCTTGTTACCCCGTCTGCCCCTGGTCTGAGTTCTGAAACTCTAGCCAGAGGCCAGTATTGTCTTGGAGTACTGTCATGTATGAGAACAAGGTCCCCTACCTTAATTGTGTCAGACCAATCCTTCTTAGTCATTTGTTTATGTCTCTCCCTTAGACCCATCAAGTACTCAGTTTTCCACTGTTTAATGAAATGAGCTTTAACTCTAGTTAAATGTTGTAACTTAGTCTGGAGCTCATCATGTCGTTGAGACCAGTTTGGGTCTTCTGAAGAGTCTATATTGTAGTCCGGCAGGAGACTAACTTGTTCTCCCGAATCAAATGATTTGGAGTTAATGGTTCTGGGTCATTAATGTTGTCACTCACATAAGTGAGTGGTCTATTGTTAATGATGTTCTCAATCTCAGCCAGGAGAGTGAGTAACCCAAATAAGTGTATCTGTTTTTTGCCAATTGCTTTCTTCAAGCAATTCTTTACTGTTTGTATATTCCTCTCCCAGATAGAACCATACCAAGGAGAGGCAACCGGAATATACTTCCACTTTATGTTTTTATTTTGTATATAATTGTGTGATTTCATTGCTTAACAAGTCGTGGATGACTTGTTCACCAGCTTTGAAATATGTAGCATTGTCAGTCCAAACTGTCTTTGGTACTGAATGTCGTGCACAGAATCTCTTAAAGACAGCAACAAAAGATTCTGCTGTAAGGTCCTCCACAACATCCAAATAAACAGCTCGTGAGGCAGCACATGTAAACAGTACAATGTACATTTTTTGTTCAGTGTCACCCACCCCTACAGTCAATGCTCCTGTATAGTCAATGCCTACAGTCTCAAAGGGTCTGTTGAGAGTAACTCTCTCCTCTGGCAAAGCAGGAGGATTTGGTTTCCTATAGGGCCTAGCATGAATACGCCTACATGTAACACACTCACTCAGGACTGTTTTAACAGTGATCCTTCCCTTGGGTATCCAATAAGTTTTTCTTAATGTAGTTAGTGTCTGTGGTACCCCCATATGATATATATCATTGTGTGTTTTTCTGATGATTAATGTTGTCAAATAGCTAAATCTAGGTAAAAGGATTGGATTTTTGCTTTTGTATGACAGTTTTGATTTGTCTAATCTCCCTTTACACCTTAGAAGGCCTTCCTCATCTCTGAACAAGTTTAGATCCACAACTACTGATGGTACAGGTTCTTTGTTTGTTTCCCATTAGTTAAGAATTCTAACTCTTTATTGTACTCTTTTTGTTGTGCTTGGCCTATCCAGTATTGGGTTGCAACTTCTGTATAATTATGATTATTTTTATTTAGCTGTTTTTAATTGTAGCTAAACAGTTGTGAGCAAACCTCAAACAGTAGGCTGTAACCCTGACAAGTTTGTTGAAATCAGAATACTGTTCATAATTAGTGATTGGTTCAACCTTTTCATTTGAAAAGATTAAATTTAATGTCAAGTTAACTTGTTCCACAGGCCATTGGTCTGTATTACAGAGCCACTTAGGTCCCATAAACCAAGTTTTGTTTGACTTCAACAACTTGTAGGATAAACCTCTGGTCAGAAAGTCTGCTGGATTCTGTTTAGTTGGAACATAGTGAAAGTTTACTTGTAGGCTTTCATTAGCGTCAGCTATTTCTTTTAGCCTATTTCTTACAAAGATATTCTTACTATTAATGCTATCATTCCGTATCCAGGCAAGACAAATCTGACTGTCAAGCCAGATGTGGATCTGAGTTATGAACACATCATAGTAAGCATCCTTAAGCAATGAAATGGTTTTAATGGCTCAGTAAGACCATTATTATCCTTTAAAATCTTTTTGTTTAAATCCTCATCATTTGAAATCCACTCTCTAAGTTCAAAGTTACCTTGTTGCATAATGTTTTGAGAGTGTTCATAGACTTCAGATAATTCAGATTTTGTTGTCGTTGAGCCTATTAGATTGTCTACGTAAAAATGTTCCTTAAGGAAGTTCAATGTTAAAGAGTTATTAAACTGGTTTAAATGATGTCTAATTGTCAATGCTAATAGGCTAGGTGAGCAATTGGCTCCAAACAACACAACATTAAATCTATAGGTTATGAACCCTTTATTCAAATCAAATGGATCCTTGAACCATAAGAACCTAAGTTGGTTCTTATCATATTCATTTTTAAGATTTATTCTCAAAAATGCCTTTGAAATGTCACTTTGTACGGCATATTTGTCTAACCTGAACCTCAGTAAGATCTTCACAAGGTCAGAAATGAGATTAGGACCCTCAATCAAGCAATCATTCAAACTGTGTTTATCACTGTCTTTGAGGCTACAATTATATACTACTCTGAGTTTTGTTGTTGGGGCATCTTGTCGATAAACCCCCCTGTGGGTTAAATAATGACAACCATCTTTTTTAAAAGGGTTATTTGTTACTTCTTCAATGAAGCCTTTCTGTAGCTGTTCTTTGAAGACATTATTATATATTTTACATTATCATCTTGTTTGAGTTTTTTCATTACTTTATATAAATGTCCTTTAGCTACTTTGAGATTGTCTCTTAAAGTTGGACAATTTATTTTCCAAGGTAACTCAATAAAATAACTATTGTCTTTGCACTGAATGGTGTCTTCAAATCTTTCTACCATTAACTGATCTTCTGAAGTTTGATTTGTGTCATGTATACCCACAGATTCTAGCAACCATAAAGTTTGAATTGCCTCATCCAAAGTTTCATTTGATAATGATGAATTAATGTTCTCAGTTGAGATAATATTATTCGAAGTGTTGCTATTCTTACAGGTGTTATGTAGGACTGAGTTGAGGCACATAGTATTTGTTGGTCATGAACTGTTTTGGTTTAGGTCTAGGTTGTATTCTGAGAGGTCACCCAAAGGGGCTATCCCTGATGGAGTCTGAATAGCTATACCATTACCTATCTCTACTATGCCCTTATGAATAAGATAATATAATCTGCCCCTATTAGCATTTCAATGTTAGCTACTGTGTTGTTAGTGATATGTCTATCAGCTATTTTGTAGTGTTTTCCCAAATGATTTATGGTTTGTTCTAGTTTGGGTATAACCAGTTTGTTTTGTCCTACTTTAGAAATAATAACTGCTTCAATTTTCTTGAATTTACTTTCTAAATGTAGTTCCAGGTCAATTGTCTTATAGCTATTTTTGTCCGAGTTATCCTTAACAAAGGACGCAATATTGAGGTTTTGTTCATTCGGGTTTGGTGTCAAACCCAATTTATTAACTACATTTTTTGAAACAAATGTTTGTTGAGAACAACAGTCTATAAGACATCTCACTGGAGTGGTACTACCCTCACTATTCACTAAGTCCAAAGTAATAGTTGGTAAAAGAATCTCAGTGTTTCTTGTTACATTGTTTGAACAAGCAGAATGTCCCATGAAAGTGGCATTTTCTTGATTACCTTTGTTTGGGGGAGGTATCTTTTGAGTTTGAGTATTATTGTTTGGACACTTTGGTGAATCACACATTGATGAGACATGTCGTAAACTTTTACAAAACTTACACTTGAATCTTAACCTAGATTTACAGTCTTTCTTATAATGTCCCTGGCCAGTACACTTTTTACACAGGTTCAACTGTTCACATCTTTTAGCCCTTTGGTTAAAGTCTGAATATTTGTCACACCCAGTACTACTGTGTTCATTACTTGCACAAAATTTGCAATGTGTGTGTGTAAGTTGAGGCAGCAGTTACATTAAAGTTCTGTAATGTAGGTGTTCGTGTATTATAGTTGGTCACATTTGATTCTCCAGTATCAAGTTTTGTCTGTTTGGCTGTAGCTAGTTGGTCTCTGGGAACAGTCTTTGGTTTATCCATAGTCTGGGTCTTATGTGTTGGAAAATCTCTCAAGTTGTAATTAATTAGGATATTGGGGAAGTGTTTTCTTATTTGTTCTAAATTAGGATAATTTTCTCCCGTCTTTAGAATTAAATATCTTTAACCCTCGAAGGAAGGCACCTAAGTACTATGCTTTGTATAAGCCAAGATGAAGTTTTAATATCTATCTCATTGCTAACCAGTTGTCCTATAATAGCTTCTAATTTTGTAAAAAATTTCCATATCACTATGGTTATCTTTTATGGGTGCAAATTCAAAAATTTGTTGAGATAATTCATATACAATCAATCTTTATTAATGTAATTACGTTTTAAAAGATCAATAGCTACTTCATATGAATCCCCTACGGCTGGTAAATAGGCTATTAGGTTATAGGCTGGGCCTTTAAGGGAACTAGTTAAGTAACTAAACTTTTCAACAGTTGAAATATAAGGTTTATTACCTATTAAATTCTCAAATTTGTCAATGAAAGATGGGAATTGTACCGTGTCCCCTTCAAATGTTGGTACTAGCAAAATGGGTAACTGAGCCCTCAATTCTTGTGACTCAGGATTTTGCATGCCACTTAAATTTTGTTGAAGGTTAGCCCTACTTTGATTAAAATCAGAATTAGGTTTTTTTGGTGTTAAGTCAGTCAACCGAGACCGTAGTCCTTATTTGCTGTTCAATTGAGCTTACCTGATCATCATCATCAGCGTAAAGGTCTATCAATTGTTCTTCAGCCATTTCGGATTCAACTAACTCTGAAATACTCTCATTAATGGCTATTATTTCCTTCTTTTTAATTTCCAATTTAATAATTACACTCTCTATATTTTCCTTACCTGGTTGTGTAATATTGTTAAAAGTGTTCACAGCCTTTGTAACAGCTCCCAACTTTGCCCCCCTTTTCTTTTTTAACTTTTTCAATTCGCACTGTCCATGTCTAAGTCAAAATTGTTTAACTGGGGATCGTAATGAAATAGAGGACAAGAAGAAATTACCAGAGAAGAGAGAGCACAGACAAAACAGTCAAGTTTAAATTTGGTTTAATCCCCCCCAAGTACTTATGTCACTCAGGTCTAAGCTTATAAGAGAATGAGACTCCTTAAATGTAAATGTTTCCTAGTTAGGCCCTAGGTTGTAGACCTAATTAGGCTTGATTAGGCTTAGGCTTAGGCTTAGGCTAGACCATTTAGCCTAATTCTGCAATTTTTGTTAAGTAAGGTTAAGGTTTGTAAATTCCCCACACACGGACCACCAATGCGAAAAATGCTCTGTATGAATTGGTCCACAATTAACCCACCCCTTATATCTCCAGTCTAACTATAGAGTAGATCAAGTCTAGCCTAGAGGGGTCAGCCTAGAGATTCCGGAAATGGTCCAGAGCGGGCAGATAAATTGAGGTCCACAGTAGGATTCCTCACAAGATTAGGTTAGGGCAATCTACCTTCACCTTTGTTAAGCTATGAGTTGATGCTGGGTCTTAGGCCACAATGTAGGCCTAACTTGTCTGACCCAGCTTAATTTAATTATTAACTTCTGGTGTAAAAACTCAATTAGTCACTTACTTTTAGTTATTGGAGTCTCTCCCTTCTCCGGTTGTAATTGTCGAGAGCGTACTTTGCTGGTACGTCCTCTCGCCCCGTTCTTCGTTTTCGTTCTCTTTGTTCTCCTCTTCGCGGGGCTTCTTGCACCAGCGTTGTCTTGGTTTATTCCTCGGTTGGTTGAGCGGTAATGTATCTCCATTACCGAGCACGCTCCTCCCACACAGTATATAAATACTAGTGTGGAGAATAACTCTGGTGAGCAACCAATTGGTTTCTTCCACCCAGTTATTGACATAAAAGTTATTTAATAATTGTTAGATTAACTACCTACCTACTCAGTGAACCATTTTCGTTACCTCCCAACTACCCTCTCATCAGTTTTTCATAATAGTGGGACTTTGTGGTAACAACCTCTTAACCAGAACTTCTACCTTCTTAACTTTGGTTTGGTTCTGAACAAAACCCCCAAACCCAAAAATTCTTAAATTTTCCCTCTTAAGTTCTTTAAACTTCAATTTTCTGGAAATTCTGGTCTTAATAAAGCTACACTGGCTACCACTATCAAACAACACTCTTACAGTAGTCTCTCCATCATTCCCAATTAATAATGCTGCAGCTGTTTGCAATAATCCCCCTTTACTTTTACTCCCTTTCATGGCAGTGGCATGTGCCACTGATGTCTCTACTTCTGGGTTAGGCCTACTACGATTGTTTTCACACAATTATGGCTGATGCCGGCCATGGCATTTTTTGCACAAGATTTTAAACTTACAAAATCTTGCTCTGTGACCTTTCAAAAAACATTTAAAACATGCTATGGACTTAGTTACCCTGTCCTTTCTCTCCTCAACAGGTAAAGCCTCAGCCACCTCACATTTATATGACTTGTGGTTGCCTTCACAAAATATGCATTCCTTGATTCCCTTTAATTTATTCTCAGAGGATGCATGTAGAGCTAACACTGTACCTGGGCTATTCCTTTTTGTAGAAACTTTGGTGCTGTGCCTGCCTTTGTCCCCTTGTTTAACATCCCACTGTGCAAACTCAATTCCCTCTCGTCTTGCTAATTCTGTGCCTAAAAGACTTAACATCTGCTGAAGGGGGATATACACATGTTCCGTAGAGTGTCCCCTACTTAATTCAAGCAAAATTGAACGAGGCAATTTGGACTCCAGTATAGCCACCAACATTATACCATACCTTTCCATCCCTACACCCAAGTTGTCCAGGGACCTAGTTCTAACTTCAAATTCATCTTATAACTGCCGTAACTCCTTGACACTATTGGGATTATTAACAGGAGACATAGCTGAAAGTTCGCGGAGGTGCTTGGCTTTTAATTAAGATCTCTGGCTTACCCAAGCCACATTATAATTAGCCTCTGTTAATGCTAATCCTGATATTGTCTTTGCTGCTTCCCCTTCCAAGAGGGATTGCAAATAATTAAACTTCTCCACCGCACTTAACACATGAAAAGAATGAACTGCTGATTGAAAACTGTCTGCCCATCCTTGCCATTCCTGAATACTCCCAGAAAATGTTTTGAATACAAGCCTCGGTAATTGAACTGCAGATCTGTTAACCTTAACTTCACAAACACCATTTGTTGAGGGTTATGTTTCACTATTAGACCTGGTCTCTAACTGTACTGAGCTGCTAAACTCTTTTGCTCTGTGGCATACTTTAATTATGTCATCAATAATCTCTTCAAAGTAAATTATGTTATTTTCTATTTCATCCTCATCTATAAGAGCCTCAATTTTAACATTTACTTCGCTTAGAACAACCTTTTTAGTTTCTAATATGGAAAGCTGCGCAGTCACTAAGCTTAAATCCTCTTACTCTATGGCAGAATCTATAGTGGCAATGACCTTTGTAATTAGACCTTTGTAGTCGCTTCTCCTTTTTCTAAATTTGTTCAATTCAGCTGCACTCATCTTCAATGCAAACAACAATTTGGCTCAATGCCAACTAAGCTGAATTGGCAAAAATACTTAACCAAACTGATCAAACTCAAATTTTGCTTTTTTCAAATAAACTGAATTGCTTGGTTGAGTACTGACCAACCACCAGTATGGAATACCAACTTTTCCACCCAAGTAACTGGCGCACTGAAGTCTGCAACCTTCGCCTACGAACAATAAACCAAAATTAACCAAACCGGTAAAAATGTAGGCCCAAAACAACGACAGACTAGCGGCCAAGTTTCGCAATTAGGCAACCAAACTTTCTACCCTGGGACCTTAACTCAATTATGCTCAACCCGTCCAGGCCTAACTTGGGCTACAATTTGCACAATCAGAACGTTGCCGAAAAATAGTCACTGACTCAGTCTTGGGCTAGAATCCGGTTTCGAAGGACCATGTTGTATTTTATTTTATTGGATTCAGAATCCCAGCTGAGCCCTGAACGGCCAAGCTCTGAAGAGCCAGTTTAACCTACAGCCCAAGTTAAGCTAGACTAAAACTTACGGACTTGGATGTCCTATTAGGTCGTACCTTAGGGTTGCTGACACGATGTGGGCCTACCTTAGGCCTCAGTTGCATAAAATTAAGATAAAAAACAAAAGGGGCACTATTTATGGTCTTCTTTCTAAACCTTGGAACAACACACAACCTGCACCATTGCACGATGCAACAATCTTGTATCTAAACAACCAAACTGAATTGCAAGAGAGCCCTCTATAAGACCACGCCCTGTAAGTGTCGCATTCAACAAACGAGTAGGAAGGACGCGCAGTGCCCCAAAAAAATGATAGCACAAGAGTGCCCAAACAATGATGCCACAAGAGCCCAAAAATGCTAGCTCACAATTAAGTGAATTTTTTACTAACCTTACAATTATAAGTTGGATATATATATACACACCTTAACTTAATATATACAAGCAATGCTGCATCAATCAGCTTAGTCACCATATCGCCTTGGGACAACAATGGCTCTTCCTCTTTTAGATTTTCTAACACGCTCCGGTGCACTATCTGAGGGAAACACATGCCCATATTTTTCCTTTTTGCTTAGCAGACAATATTCGTCTCTAAATTCTATTAAAAATTCACGCAGGCCTTTAGCCACAACCTCACTACAAACCTCGTCATGATATATATTAATGTAGTGGTAAAAATACTTCAGATTCTCCATTATGAAAAGATTTACATTCTCAGCCGTAGGGTGCGAGTACTCGGTATGATGCAACATGACATAATACCACTTGTCACCCAACTCATCAACAAGACTCACTAACCATAACCGTTGTTTCTCTTCTGCACGTGTTGTTTCTTCCACTTCTCGATATATGTAAGTTTTTATAAAGTTCAGTCCTACAACATAGTTCAATACATCGTTTGCACCACGAAATCCTGCAATGCTCTCGCCAGAATAGCCGTAGAATATTTGTACCTCTTGTTCCTCAAGCTTCGTACGGTTCAATGTAGTCTTAAAAATATCAAAGGAAGGTGGAATAGGGAGTCTTTGAGTATCCACCACATCTTCACACTTTGCCGAATACTACTTTATAAACGTCGAACAAGCAATATTAAAGGTAGCCATTACTATTTTTCTTCTACGTGGGATTTCGTCAAATACACGTCTGAGATCCAGGGCTTGCAGCGGTCAACTGAGCACGCAGGATAGAGATATGCCCAAGTAATAGCAGGAGTCACGTGATCATTGATCGATCATGCAGCGGGCAGAGCTTAGAACTTTCTCCTGTACACACACACACACACACACACACACACACACACACACACAAAGTAGGAAGTGAAACGCTAATTGAAACACGATTTATTTAATAAACATATCACCGAATTATTCAAGGTATATATTTACAAATACGCGTAATAATAAAATAAACATATCGTTAACAAGTAACTATATATATATATATATATATATATATATATATATATATATATATATCAGTGGCGATTTCTTAATGAATGTAACGCATGCAATGCATGTGTTAAATATGTTCTCTTTTCAGATCTAAGTAAGGATTATAATTGACAAAAATAATTTTCAGAAACTAAAAATAGTCTAAGGCTTCAATCACGCATGTACTGGCTATTGGGCGGTGTAAACAAAATTATGTCTTATTTCATTAGACAATTAAGAACATTTTTCTGTACACAGATCGAAATACTTGTAGCTAAAGCATTCACTAATTCAGTCTGGGTACAGAAAAATGTTCTTAATTGTCTAGTGAAATAAGACATGATTTTGTTTACACCGCCTTGCCTTGGGCAATTTTTTAAGGAGACTTCTCACTATCCATAAGATTTTTTTTTTGAGCCTCATAGCTAAATTCAAAAGGCAATATGTTTTAAAATATGCTCAGAAAATTTACTTAATATTTTTACTAAAAATAATTAAAAAGCTTTGTTCTGATTTTTTTTAATTAATGAAAATAATACGACATGCATTCAGTTTTATAGGTGCATTCACCAAAAAGTAACATCTGGCAATTCTGACAAGGCTTCTTTCCAGTACCACAGCCGCAAGCATCCACTTGTGTTCGGTGTTCCCTTTTGTGCTTTAGTTATTTTTGGATAATCAGTTAAATAAATTATAGCATTGTAGTGCCCATAATGACTGACGATGTGTTTAATCAATTGAAGACTAGAAGATTTTACTCACTCTCTTTTGATGAGAAAAAGCGCATATTGAATAATGGCAGACCGATTCCACATTTGAATTTAAGCAAAGAAAATAAAGGCTTCACAAGGAAATTTAATCCTAAGCTGTATGATGATGTTCCCTGGTTATGTGGAAATATTTCAAATAACAAATTGTACTGTTGGTCGTGTTTCCTATTTTCAAGAGATAACTCTGTGTGGAATTCTGTTAGTCGTGGATACGACGATTTAAACAATTTACATACTGCAATTTCTCGCCATGAAAAATCTCTTACTCACATAAATGCATTTGTTGATCTTAAAACATTTGGAAAGTCAGAAAGAATTGATTTAATACTCGACAAGCAGAAATCAGTTGCCATTTCCAGACATAACGAAGAAGTTAATAAGAATCGAGAAATTTTGAAACGTTTGATTAGGATAACATGTTTTTTAGGTATGCAAGAATTAGCATTTCGCGGTCACAATGAAGAAGAAAACGCTGACAATAGGGGTAACTATATTGAATTGGTATTTTGTATGGGAGAATTCGATGAAAAGCTTCAAAACCATTTAAAAACTGCGACTATTTTTAAGGGAACATCATCTGCTATTTAGAATGACATAATTCAATCTATTAGTGCAGTTATGTTAGAACAAATAAAACGTGAGCTTATCGACTGCATGTATGTGGCGATTTTATTAGATGAAACATCTGATGTCAGCTGTTTTTCTCAACTCTCTACTGTTGTTCGTTATGTTAATAAACATGGAGAGATTTGTGAACGATTTATAAAATTCAATGACGTCAGCAATGATAGAAGTGCAGGAGCGATTTCTGATTTATCTATAAGGCAACTAGGTGAACTGGGCTGTTTGAAAAAATTAGTTGCTCAAACCTACGACGGTGCTGCTGTTATGGGGAGCGATCTTAATGGAGTACAAACAAAGATTAGAGAAACTGTACCAGAGACTATTTTTCTTCACTGCTACGCCCATAAACTTAACCTTGTTTTATCCCAAGCTGTCGCTGAAATTTCCGAATGTAATAATTTTTTTTCAGTATTAGGAAGTTTGTCATCATTTTTCAGCAGTTCAACTAAGCGAACTTCAATGCTTGACAAAGTTGTTGGAAAGCGTTTCCCTAAACTGGCTCCAACGCGGTGGAACTATTCATCTCGTCTAGTTGAAAGAGTTAAGGAAAATAAAGAAGATATAATAGATCTTTTAAAAAGCATTCTTGAAAACCCAAAGAAATTTGATGAAAAAACAAAAAATAGTGCACGCGGATTGCTTGCTGGTATCGATACTTTCGATTTTAATTTTTTATTAGAAGTATTTTCTTCAATTTTTCCTTTTACTGAATATCTATTTAATGTGCTGCAAACAAAATCTATGGATATTGTGTATAGCTCAATCACCGTTGAAAGCACTATGAAAAAAATCAAACAAATAAGGGATACAAAATTTGCAGATATGTGGGACTTGATAACAGAAAGATGTGGTGAACCTGTATGTAAAAGGAAACAGAGTCTTTCTCCACAAGAGAAGTATAGTCAACTATTTCATGAAATATTCGATAATATACTTCTTCAAATGAAAGAGCGTTTCAGTTCAATGGAAAAATTGGAATTCATTGAGCTTTTAGATTGCAAAAAATTTGAGTTCTATGATGTTACTTTCCCAGAGAGCTTTTGAATCTTTGAAAAGAAGCTACAATTCATTTTTTGAGTTTCCTCGTCTCCGTTCTGAATTGTGTGTTTTATATTCGCACAAATCTTTTGCCAAAAAGAATGTTGCTGAGCTCCTAAAATATCTACTGGAAAGCGAAATGCACAAAGGTCTTAAGGAAATATATAAATTGACGAATTTGATTCTAACTATACAAATATCGACAGCAAGTGTTGAGCGATCATTTTCTGCGCTTAAAAGAATTAAAAGTTATTTACGGAGTTCCCAAAGTGAAGAAAGGCTATCTAATCTTGCCTTACTTTCAATTGAAAAAAATTTCCTCAAGAAGCTTATGGAGAATCGAGAGTACTTTTACAATTTGGTCATCGAAGAATTTTGCAGGAAAACTAGGAGAGCAGAATTTCAATTCAAATAATGCTTCACAATTATTTAAGGTAAATTTTAAATTTGTATCTTTTTCTTTAGATCAATTCGGTAACTACTATATATAAATATGTCTAATTTTTTGTTCGCATATTTAAGCCTAACATTAAATGAACTTTCCTTCAAAGAGGTCCCCAAAAGTTTGTAAAACACCTTTAACTTGCTAAGTTCTATGTAAACAATATGCAAAGTTTGGGCAAGAGGGTTAGGCGGATGTTTTTCTTCCATTCCATAACATTGCATGCCTGAACAAAAATGTCACGAGTCGCCACTGATATATATATATATATATATATATATATATATATATATATATATATATATAACAATCAAGGACTATGGTATCCAAAGGGTACGGTATCATAGGTACCAGACACCTGGTAACGTTTCTTATAGGTGTTATGGCATACTTTCGTACCCCTAAGTTCCTTCACGCCACCCAGCTTCTGCGCCCGAAAATTGTGGGTCCCCACAGTCAGTTGGGGTGGTTTGTCGCCCTCATCTTCCAAGCACACTAGATCCTTCAACGAGTCAAAGTTAACGACCCGCCTGGTTAAGCGTGATACCCTTAGCCTGCACGATATATTTCATATCCTTCCCCACCCTCACCCGTTCCCCATAAGTTTTTGGACCTGTTGAGACAAAAGAGTCAGCGTATGCGATGTCTCAATACTTATCCTTGATCTCATCAGTCAACTCTCCGAGGAATTCGCCAATTGGCGGCATGTATTCACCCTCCCACGCTGTGAATATCACACAATCTGTATCGGCATACAGAACCCTCCGCCCAAGAGAATGCAATAGACCCCAAAGTTTGATGCGTGCGCATGCCGTTGTGAAGCTGGCTACAGGTATGTTTGTATGTTTGTTTGTGGCCAATTCGGTAATGTTGTACTTTATTATGTACGTATTACCTACATTCACGATCTCCATGACCTCTTTGTCGGGAGCGTTGGCACAATCCCAGACTTCACTATAACTTTGGGACAAATGAACGTTCTCCTTGCATGTATTCTGTGCAAATTTTCCCCAAAGACTGTTTAGACACAACTGTGCACTAAAGCGCTTGCTGGGGTTCTTTACAATTTGGGAACGGTCAAGCTGTATCCCTTCACGGTCACGGTAACGCTGAATATAAGCCTATTTTTCTTCTTCGGTATCAACTCCTTGCGGATACCCTGATGCCTCTACCTTATCCTTCAAAGACGTGTTTATATATGGCGTGAAAAGGTTGGGTAGCTTCTGAAACCTCCACACCTGATATATCTTCAATATTCTGTAGCCATGGTGAATGGCTAGGGACAGCTCAGGGCTTGTATATACGCCTCTGATCTTACACTGGTTGGTTGTGATTACAAGCCCCATTGTTCTCCTCTGCGCACTTCACGCACAGGGGGAACATGAGCTTGTGGTCTATAACGACGGGTAAGATCGGCATCCATAAATCGCGAGGGGGGAGCACATTTACGAAAGAAAGACCGAAATTGTACTTGTTGAAATTTGTTGAGAACACCTCGATGGTGGGCAGATTAGCTCCAACCAGTTTTTCAGGTGCACCTACGGAGTACGGATTTACGGATTGTTCTTCATCACGTAGGGATATAAAGAACAGAAGTCGTAGTAATGGAGTTTCACGCCTTCCCTAGGTGAAAAGTATAGCTTCAAGGGATTTGTACGCCCTCCGAGCAAGCTATCACCGCATTTGAGAGGATCCAGCACCATTGAACGCTTGATCGTGTTTATTTCTTCACGGTACTGTCCATCTGTTTCCATTCGTGCATCATTCTCATGCTCCCACAAGACCTTGTGAGTGAACTGGGTGCCTATAAGCTGATCGCGGGTGCGGGTCCATGCAAGACTGTCGGCAGGAGATCTACCGTGGATATCTCCCACGATTCCACACTCAGGACGGGGGCATCCGTGCCAAGCAACCGTTAAAGGAGTACAGTCTTCTCACCAGTGGCACGGTTTTCGCTTAGACCATCAACCCAAAACACACGACCATTAACCTTAATGGGTAGTTCCACCGTGTTGCTGGCATGGTTTATGTATACACCTGTCTGCAGTGTCTGCTGCTGTATGTGTATGAACCAGTAAATAGCCTTGTGCCCATAACTGCGGGGATTGTTTCTGTGAATGACGGCTAAGGTGTCTTTAGGCATGAAATTGTTCTTGAACACCGTAAAGCACAATGAGGCGATCGTGGTTGCGACTTGTAATAGATCGCATTTGAAACGGTCTATGTACATCCTTCTAAAGGCCTGGAAACATACTCTAAGCACGCGCACATCATTCACGCAATAACGCTCACATTCATCAGCTATATTGTAAGGATTAGATTCATTAAAACTGTTGTAGTAGCGGCGAAAATCTTCACGTTCACCTGTACTTATACAGTCATGGTTAAAGTAATGTTTGGGTGGAGGTAGTCCTACGTAATATAAAGTTTCGCTAGTGAGGAATGTGTAAGGGAAATATCCTTTTGAAACTTCGTCAGCTACGCCCATTACCTTGGGTAGCTTTGCTAATTTATAAGGTGTAAATAATAAAGTGTATTTAAACTGTACATTACCTCTTATCTGCATCTGTATAAGTTTGTTTCCTCTTTTCAAGGGATCGCCTGTAAATATCTCAGATGACTCATGCTCAAGCGGCTCCTTATAAAGGAACTGTGTGTCAAATTTTGCGTTATGGGCAAGAATATACACAGTCATTGTTTTGAACTTGTCCGTTAACTTGACAATATCGGAGACAAACAGTTTCACGGGACTGTCGTATGCAATCGTTTTAAAAACGTTTGTCCATTTACCACATTTGTGACACTCACCACACTCGATCTCTATGCACTCATCACAGATAGTCTGGCTTACAATTAGATGTGGGATAACCTCTTTCGTTTCAGCAATCGTATATATTTCTATATCGTAGTATACACTTATACAAGGTCTATTTTTAGGCTTAGCTCTTTCATATAACATACATGCTTTACTCCAACCGCCTTATATTTCTCATGGCATGTAAAACAGTGAATTTCATCACATTTATGCTTGAAGTTCCCCCAATTATCCATCATATGAAACATACCACATTCACGGATTCTCATTTTCCTGCGCGTGCCAATTGACTTATGGAGCACAAAGCAGTTATTATTGACAAATGTGCGTCTGCATACATCACAATCCCTCTTCTCAGCTTCAACCACATGGCTTTCACATTTGGAGCTTTTACACTGCGCACATACCATGTGGCAATCCTTACAATGTTTCACTATATCATCCGCAAACTCGAGACATCCCTTACACAAATCATGATGCCTTCCATATTTTCGGTTTTAATCATAACTCACGTGAAGGTCCCTTATATTACGGATGGGGAGATACGTTGAACCTGACAATCCTAAAATAAATAGGGGTTTTGTACGATCTCTCACACTGCTTTTAAAAACATACACAGTCCTACGACGAGCACCCATTCCAAATACAACTATACGAACATCCATTTCCCGCTCTATGGGTGATACTTACTTTACAAATCTTGTGTCACAGTTAAAGACCACTAAATTCTCTTTGATCATCGACGAATCAACTGACATCTCAACTCTTAAACAACTTGTCCTCTTAGCTCGGTTCTACAATATACATGTTCAGAAAACATGTGATAAATTTTTAACTTTATTAGAAATAAAAGATAGAACAGCACAAGGCATTTACAGCTCAGTAGTAAATTTTTTTTATTTTGGAATTTCAGGTTGAAAGATTTAGGATTCACAAATTGTGCAGTTCTCTTAACAGCAGTGTCAAGGCTATTCTCAGTAATTTCATTAAAAGAGAGGTAGTAAAAAAAACATATATCTAACATCGATCGCTGTAATCCTTCAAACTATCTTAGCTTAGTTGACATATATCGTGGAGCTAGAACAGAAAGCATTTTTTTGGAACACTTCTAATATTTCAAAAACAGATCTTAAAGAATTTCAACTCAAAACGTTCAACTTTTATATATCCTTAACAAAACAAATGTTCACTTGTTCAGGCATTTTTTATCTTATAATATGTTTACTAATTTAGAATTACTTGAAGCGTTAGATCCTTCAAATGTGAGTCAAGGAAGGCCCAATTCCGTCATACCTCTTGCAGTAAAATTCCCCAATATCATTAAAGAAAATGATCTTAAAGAAATCAATAAAGAATGGAGGGAACTGACTTTATATGAAGTGCCGGCTTGTGAAAATACAACAGAACCTGAGAAATACTGGTACGCTGTTTCACAGGAAAAGTGTGGTGATCAATCACATTTTCCTAATCTACCAAGATTAATGCTAGATTTAATGTCTTTGTACCATTCGTCTGCTGCTGCTGAAAGAATATTCTCACATCAAAACAAAAAATAAATATCGATTTAAAAACAGAGACACTCAATGGATTATTATATAGTCAGAATTTGCTGCAAGGTACTAGTTGCAAGTTATGGCAGCCATCAGAAGAACTATTTAAAAAGATGTTGATTAGGAACTGGCGTGTGAATGAAGAGTTGGATGAAGAAGAAACTGCAAGGTTTTAATAAAATTAGATAGGTTTTATGCAATTTTTTTCATTTGGTACATTTTATGATTTTCTGGTACTTTTTGTCTGCCTGATTTGGTACCTTTTATAAAAGTTGAGTGACAACCCTGCCTATGAATGATCCAGATCATATGTTTCAGTTCTTCTATGACACCTTATTCCATATATTTAATATTTGCTTTCCTTTAAGAGAAAAACAATTTCGCCCAAAAGTGTTGTAAATCCATGGATCACTCCAGGAATTATCACTTCAATAAAGAGCAGAGATAAATTAATCAAACTGCAATTACAAAGCAAAATTCCTAAAATACAATATACTCAATACAGAAACAAATTAACTAAAATAATCAAAACTGCAAAATATAACTATTATAACAATCAATTTTCCAAACATAAAGGAGACATGAAAAAGACTTGGACAATCATAAGCATGCTTCTCAGAAACCAAATTAAGAAAAATTCAATAGAGAAATTAAATGTTGATAATAAAGAAATAACTGATGATACTTCTATGGCAAACTCTTTAAATATACATTTTACTTCAATAGCGGATAAGCTCGCTCACAATTACTAATTAATGATCACTCACCTCTAGAATATATGCCACTCAGCAGAGGCGTACCGAAGTGGAAAGCGACAGGGGCGATCGCCTCCCGCTTGAGCTAATACATTATTATTTTCCCAGTAAAATTTCTAGGTTACAACAGGATGAGAATGAAAGTGAAAAAATTTCGGCGCCTAAGGCGCTAGCTCTTGCCTCCCCTACTACTAAAAATCTAAAATGGCTTAGGATCCCGAAAACTCTTAATCCGGCCCTGAGAATAGTGCTTAATGCTTAATCTTAATCTCGAAATTAGCACTTTTTTATTCTTATGTTAATACAAATCTCAGCATCCTAATTGCGGTTTGCATTGAATATTATGTCACTAATCAGATTTTTATCATAATTTTTATATTTTTTATAATATAATTTTTATATTTTTATTCATAATGTCTTAGCAGTAGGTAGTTAATCATCTCTAACTGAACGATAAGCTCATCATGAACATACATAAAAATTATTTATCTCTATTTCAATTATACTTCTACGATTAGTTCCAAGTTCGCCCCCCCCTTGGCAAATTTCTGGGTACGCCGCTGCCACCCAGCCCACTAAATTCATTTTCTTTTGTTCCTACTACTTCTACTGAGGTGCGGAATATTGTTGGTAAATTAAAAATACTAAAAATAACATTCATAACATTCCTGTACCTATATTGAAACTTGTTGAGATATCTGTCACTTTAGCTAAAATTATCAATCAAAGTATTTCCAAACAAATATTCCCATCAATGCTAAAAACTGGTTGTATAACAACCCTTTTTAAAGAGGGTGATCCTACACTAGCAACAAATTACAGACCGGAGTGTTCATTATCTGTGTTCAGCAAAGTTTTGAAAAATTGTAAAAAGTAGAATGCAGCGATATTTAGAATCCTACAATTTACTATTTTGAAATCAATAAGGCTTCCGTAATAATAAAACAACGGAAGTGGTTATTTTAAATCTTATGGAAATTGCAAATACCGCTAAAGAGAACAAAAAAATAATGATATCAATATTTATGGATTTGAGAAAGGTGTTTGATGTAATAGATCATAATATTCTACTTAATAAATTATATTGTTGCGGCTTTAGAGGAGCAATCAGTGATCGGTTTAAAAGTTATTTGTCCAATAGATATCATTTTGTATCAATAAATAAGGATTGTTCAACTAAAGCGCTTGTCACACATGGTATGTCACAGGGCCCAGTTCTGGGTCCATTGTTATTTTTATTGTATATAAATGACGTTCCACGCCCATCTGATATACTGAACTTTATAATGTTTACAGATGATACAACTGTGTCTTTTTCTTGCAAAGATATTAATTCAGCTAAGAATATATTTAAGTCAGAATTCATCAGTGTAATAAAATGGTTGACCACCAATAAACTCTTCCTGATTACCAGTAAAACAAATTTCATGATTTTACTAACAAAATAAATGTATATCTTGATGAACTTAATGCTAATGAAATCGCTATAAAGGCGTGTACTGTAACAAAATTTCGTGGTATAATGCTAGATAAGAATTTGCAATGGAGTGATCATGTAAATTATATCGCGAAAAAGATTTCATGGAGTTACTATAATGTTTAAACAGGTTTTATTGACTCATATCATACTCTTTGTTCTTCCTTATATAACGTACTGCACCCTTGTTTGGGGAAACTCCGCTAACAACGCATTAAATGGTATCTTTGTCATCCAAAAAGAGCAATAAGGTTATTTACCTGATGGCAATTTCCTTGATCACTCTAGTGCATTATTTAAAGAAATGACCTAATTGCCGATATTAAAAATATTGTGAATGTAAATTTGTTTGTTACAACGGACTTTTACCCGAATGTCAGTTACACACAAATCCCAACAAAAAAAAATGAATGAAAGAAATTTATGAAACCATGAAATTATTGAAAATTATTTTTATTAGTTACTTCTTAATTGATAGCTTCAGAGAACGGAAGTTCTTAAAGAAAATTCGATATAGAAAACGTAGGAGTAAAATTAAATTAAAATTTGGATTTCGGTGCTGCTAAAATAAAAAAATAGATTGTGTATATATATATATATATATACGGTTATACGGATATACAATGCATCTCGGCGGTGTAGTGATTAGCATTGCTGAGAGAAGAGACCAGGTTCGTGGGAGGAAAACAAAGGTTAACCAAGGTACTAATAATGTTTCGATTTTTAATATAATCTTTTTAATGTTCAGAGGTACCAAAAGTGTTATCTCATAAAACAAAATTACCCACTACATCTGTAAATTATCACATACTCGAGACCTCACTTATACCCAGCTGCCTACGCACACACCAGAAACTGGAAATGCATGAATTTCATAGTGCCAACATTTTTTGCCTGCTTCTGTCAGGAACAGACAAATCTTCTATTCAGTATTGTGAGGAGAGAGAGAGAGAGAGAGAGAGAGAACCAGTATTTATAGGTCATGATCAGTGAAAAAGATTAATTAAAACCTGGCGAATGGGTAGAAAGAGGAGAAAATTAATGAAAAAAAAGTAATTTCGTGTCATTAAAGATCCATTCTATATATGTAGCCATTTTTATTAGTATTCCATTGTTAATCGAGATTTAAACTTGATTTTAAATGAATTTACAGTCACAATATTTTTTATATCAGTATTTAAATCATTCCATAGTTTCAGTCCAATGAAAATGGGTAATTTTTTAGATGAAGACAATCTAAATTGAGAAATAACATGCTTTGATCTATTTCTGGTCTGATATGAGTGGATTTGTTGATGAGTTACTAAATATTTATTTACCAATTATAAGTTAATGATTTTTTCTTATACTTGTAAATAAAAATAAAATTGCATCAGTTTGATTAAATCTTTGATATTTAGTAGTTTTAGCTCTTTAAATAATGCACTAGAATGATCATGGAAATTAGCATCAGATAATAACATTATTGCTCGTTTGGATGACAAAGATACGGTTTATATCGTTGTTAACAGAATTTCCCCAAACAAGGGTGCACTACGCTTTATAAGGAAGAACAAGAGCAGGGGCGTACCTAAAGTATTTGGCACCCGGGGCGGATCCTTCTTTGGCACCCCCCCCCCATAAATATTATTATTTATTTTTTTTGGTGGGGGTGGGGGTTAAGTGCAAACACGACTCCTAAAAAAGCAGAAAACTATGAGCATTACTCACAAATAACTAGACCACTGACAAAATGAAAATTAACAGTATATCCGGTAAATAAAGAAGTAAAAACAAATTATTACAACAGAAAAGCTTCAAACAAGTGGTTCTCAAACTTTTTCCAACCAGATACCCATTGAGTTATCAGATTGTCAACCCAGACAAGCAAAGACAATTAATTATCAATGCCAATGCATTAACACTAATTCAGTATAGTATGGTATAACGCTAGCTATTATAATTGATATCATTATTTAATAAGCAGTAAGCATTAACAACATATTAAATATACAAGGATACTACACTGGACATTGTGAAATTGTTGAACTTGACTAAGCCAATAAGCATTAGTACTAATTCAATATAGAATAGTACTGTAGTTGTTGATGTAAATCTGAAACGGTGTTTACTATATTAAGCATGTAAGCATTAACACATCTCCATGCAGTCACATCATCACCCTTTCTGTCTTAACATCACCATGTAGTTGCATTAAAAAAAATCATGCAGTCATATCACCACCACCATCGTAAGATCACCACATAGTCATCATAAAAAACTCACTCAGTCATACACATCATCGTTACTTCAGTAGTCATGGTTGTCGGAAAAAAGTCAAGTCTAAAGTTTAGTGCAAAGTGTGACTTTCCTGTGTCTTTTTACTGATAACCAGTAGTCACAGGGACCACCATTCATAAACATGAGTTTCTATAACATCACGACGATGCATTTATTATAACATCACGACGATGCATTTACCGGATATTATAACATCCCGACGATGCATTTATAAACACTTAAACATCACTATGATACCACATTGTCAAAAATTACTGGACACTGGTATAAGTACCATGATATTGTTATAAACACCAGCACTTTATGCTTTATCATAATTATTTAATGAAACATACCTCACGTATGTGGAGTCACAGTGTCAAGTAAACAAGACTTGGAATGTCAGTTGCAGCCAGCTGGCTATGCTCAACAAACTGATGACTAAAACGTCAACAAACGTTCGCCTTTTGATGTAATTTTTATCAAATATTTAACTTTTCGTTTGTAAATTTTGCATTGCCAATAAAAATAAAAATTTATTTTATAGTGGAAATTAACATTAAGCTGTTGTAATAGTTTGAACATTTTAATTTTTTTTTCTTACTTTGGCGGATTTTTCATTTGATTTGAAAACTTGTACTGGTATTTCAACTCTCCCGATGGCACCCACCCCCTCCTGGCTGTCACCCGGGGCGGACCGCCCCCCTCGCACCCCCCTTAGTACGCCACTGAACAAGAGTATGATGCAGAATTAATAAAATGTTTAAGGACTACATTTCTAAGTTTAAACATTATAGCAACGCTCTTTGAATTCTTGTTTTAGATATAATTTGCATGATCACTCGATTACAAATTTTTGTCTAGCATTAGACCAAGAAATTTTGTTACAGTACACTCCTTTATGGTGATTTCATTGACATTTAGTTCACCAAGATACACATTTCGTTTATTACTGGTATTTAGGAAGAGTTTATTGGTTTTCAACCATTTCATTATTACATTGATAAATTCTGATTTAAATACATTTTTAGCTGAATTAACATCTTTGCAAGGAAAAGACAGTTGTATCATCTGCAAACATTACGAAGTTAATTATATCAGCATAGCCGGATTATCAAGGGGCCACAGTGGGCACTGTGCCCAGGGCCTACGAAGGTTTTAGGGCCTACGAAATTTGGGAAATATGTATTTTCACTATGGTATGGCCAATAAGTTTTGTAGGCCAACAGAATAAATTAAAAAAAATTCTATAAAGTTTGACAAGAGAGAAATAGATTATACACATAAGACTAAGAGATTATAGACGTTAATTTAGTATCTATTTGCTTAGTGCTTAGACACCCGCCACACCTGACTGGCTTGAAACCAAGATCTAATAAAAATCACAAAGGAATAAATAAACTCTACTTTAAGTTCATTTTCATAATGAATAACCGAATATATTTGTTAGATATAACATGCAAAAACCGTAATAAAACAGTCAGACTAACCTCAAATTATGGAGCTACTTACTTCGTAGCCTCTTAGCCTGTGTCAACAAACCCATTAGTTGCTGTGTTATCCACAGGTGGCAGCACGCACGGAGTTGGCGCGGTCTTTATGTTTATGTTATGTTTTATAATTAATTTAGTTAGCTATAGCGCTAAGAGAACAAGCACATTCACAAGAGAACAATTTGGGTCTAAGTTAAAATAAGGCACATAAATAGACGGTGCATCGGCAAATTTAGGGGCCTACGATAGAAAAGTGCCCAGGGCCTACGAAACCTTTATTCCGGCTCTGTATATCAGACAAGCCTGGAAGGTAATTTATTCGCCCCTATAATAAAAATAACAGTGGACCCAAAACTGAGCCCTGTGGCACATTATGTTTGATAAGCGTTTTAGTTGAGCAGACCTTGTTTACTGATACAAAATGATATCTACAGTAGACAAAAACTTTTAAACCAATCACTGATTGCTCCTTTAAAGCCGTAACAATATAATTTGTTAAGTAGAATACTATGGTCTATTATATCAGACACCTCACTCAAATCCAGGGCAGTGCAGAAAGCGGGGAGCCAGAGGGGCTTGAGCCCATGCCCGTTTCCTTCCATGACTCAGAAGTGTCCTTTTTTCAGTAACTTTTTTATGTATATGGGGCCGTTCAAAAATTACGTAACGCTATTTTTACTAAAACGTGACACCCCAACGATCCCATCCCCTTGTAACGTTCCGTAAACGCTTGACCAGACACCCACTAAGATGTTCAGTAACCCCTAATAGGGGTTTTCAGGGCCGGACTTTCACCTGCTGAGGCCCTAAGCTATATGAAATTTGAGGCCCTTCTCTAAAAAAATTCGGGTAAAAAAATTTAAAATAATTATTACTATAATTATTATTTTTTATATTAATGTTAATGATAAATAAAAAATAATATATATATATATATATAGAATTTTTGATGAATTAGTGTTAAAGAATAAAAACTAATGATAAAATAAAAATATATTTAAAAAAATTAGGCCCCCGAGGGTGTGTGGCCCTAAGCTATAGCTTATTTAGCTTATAGGTAAGTCCAGCACTGGGGGTTTTACTAATTTCACTAAATACTTAGGTAAATTAAGGTTAAAGTTAGAAATGGAACTATTTATATTGTATTAATCAAATTAAAGTAAAGTCTACAGAATTAAAATTATAACTCTAATAATAATATCCATTCCAGACACATGTAAATGCGTTCTAGGTGCAATAACTAACTTAAATAAGTATATTATGTAAGTTATAGCCAGAGCTGGGCAGTATTTAAATACATTTGTATTTAAATACGTATTTAAATACATTTGTGTATTTAGAACTGTATTTATAAATACATTGTTTTTATGTATTTAAATGTAGTATTTAAATACTTTAATGAGTATTTAAATACAATGTATTTAAATACTCAAAATATAAAAATGTAAATACTTTTACTGGTTTAATTCGTAAGGTGCCTTATGTTTATGTTTATGTCTTATGTTTACGTTTATGTCTCATCTACTCATTAATTGTTACTCATTTTGCAATGATATAATGAGTATAATATGTCACTGGTTGAACATCGTAAGTTCTAAGTTCTTTTGTTTTTGTTTTGTTCTAAAAAGGGAAATATATAATCGGAAATTAGATTGTACTATTTCTTTATCCTTTATCAAGCATTTTATATTGTTGTTACTCATGAATTAGTGAATGCATATGTTAAAATTTGTATGTATTTAAAATGTATTTACAAATGTATTTAAATATAATTGATGTATTTTGTATTTAGTATCTTAATACATTCGTAAAATGTATTTAGTATTTAGTATTTAAATACATTTCTCCCATGTATTTAGTATTTAGTATTTAAATACATTCAATGTATTTATTGCCCAGCTCTGGTTATAGCTATGATCAGGATAATTTGAAATTTCCAAATTTCCATTCACGTCACATTGTAAATAATAAAGGACGATGCTATTTTCACCGTACAGTGAAAATAGCTTCCGGTACTAAAATCACCGTACGGTGATTCTTTTGAAATTGTCATCAACACAAAATCGATATCAAACTTAAAGATCAAAGTAAGAAAATTAATCTGTGATCGGCTAAAAGATTTGTTCAACTTTATGTATATAATCTACATTATAGACTTGGTTGTCATGTATATAAACCTCGTTTTGCTTCACATCCAACGTCATTGTTCACTACATCACAGTCGAGATGATAGATAGATATTAGATAGATAACTAAATACTAATACTAAAAAGCATGTACGTTTCTGCCTAAATAAAGATTACTACTTTACAGGAACAGTGGCGGATTATCACTGAGGCTAATGAGGCTGAAGCCTCAGGCTCCCATGCTTGAGGGGCTCCCCAATCAACTGAGTTTCGATGATATAATTCGAGATTTCCCAAACATCTTTGATTAAATATGACAGAATAGAGAGTACGCAAACTGACAAATTCCCTGTTTTATTTTATGTTTTATAGGCCCTAAAGTAAAGTTTGTTTAATAATGTTTGGTTTTGGCAAACGACAAAATACACTGTGTTAAGGTTCTTTTAAGTTTGTTTCTCAATTAGCCTGAGCACCGTACATGTAATTCGTGTAAATGTACTGTTAATGTAAAGCTATAGAAAAGGGCCCCATATTCTTCATTGCCCCGGGGCCCCAAGGTGTCTTAATCTGCCTCTGACTAGGTACTATTATTACTATTATCATTACTAGTACAGTTCCCGCCGCTTCGCTGACGGTTAGACAGGCTAAACTACAAAAAAAGAACCCAGCCGTGAAAATTTTGAGCTTCACATTGTGTCAACATTTCTGAATCTGGTATCTCCCAAAACCTCCTCACCCCCATTCATACAACTTGGGGGCTAACCCCCTCCCCCATTACCCCCACCCATCCCCATTACCCCACCCATCCCCCATTACCCCACCCCCACCCTTCCCCCATTGCTAAACTACAGAAAAGAACAGTCATGAAAATCTTGAGCTTCACATTGCCGCCCGTAATACAATTTCTGAATTTTTTTTACAATTTCTGAATTTTATTCTCACAATTTTTTCTCACAATTTCTGAAAGCGTGACGGACAGACGGACAGACGGACAGACGGACAGCTCTCTTATTATAATATAGAAGATAGATATATAGATTTATAAAGGATTTACATTTAATTTCCAATATTCTGAATAGTTTTTATTTTCAGTACTGAGTTTCTTAATAATAATTCTAGATAAGAATTTGCAGTATGCTAAGAATACTGTCTTCATTTTTGCTTCTACTGACGCGTTTTATTCATATACTTTGAACATCTTCAGAGCTTTATACATAATTTTAAAGTAAAATGGGTCATATATTAGGTCATCCCATAAGTAATGCGGCATTTTTTAATTTTTTTTTTTTTTTCCATTTTTATCATTATTTTACGGATAGAAATCAAACAACTCTTTGAAGTTATTTATATTTAAATAAATAAATATTTAAATATAAATAACTTCAAAGAATTGTTTGATTTCTATCCGTAAAATAATGATAAAAATGGAAAAAAAAAATTAAAAAATGCCGCATTACTTATGGGATGACCTAATATCAGTGTTGGGCACTAAAGCGTTAATCCGATAACAGTTAATTAACGAAGTTAACTTTTTTAACGGACTATTAACGGAAGTTAATTTCCATTTATCGTTATCGGACCAGTTAACTTCCGATAACTCGATATTTAGTCCGTTAAAGTCCGTTAACACGTTAACTGCGAGGAGTCATTCACGGAAGATCACCGCTCCGCGAATGAATTCAAACCGCCATAACTTCAGTCTGCCAATTCCGTCCTCTGCCGCAGTGGAACGGCTCTTCTCTCTCGGAAAGGACATCCTGAGGCCCAAGAGGTCAAGACTGGCAGTTGGGCCTAACTTTGAGAAGTTGGTCTTTCTGAAGGGCAACCAGCACATTGTGTCATAGTCTTTAATAAATGTGCCTAAAATTTAATTTTACCTTTCAGTTCCCGCCATAATAATTCTCTGGTAAATTAAAATTTAGTTAATGGTTAGTGGTTACAAGGGTTTCAAAACATGTAATCAGTACATTTTTTATTAAAAATAAAAAAAAAGTTATTAAGCAAAAAAGTTGCAAAACTTGATAAAAATACAGTTAAATACCTATTTATTGTTGGATTTTGCATAAATAAACATTTTCTATGGGTTTTAAAGCTTTTTTTCTTTGATTTTCTTAAATGTTAGTAAAGAAATAGTTATCGTTAACGGATTATCGTTAACTTCCGTTAACTTTGTAGTAAAATTATCGGATTATCGTTATCGGAGTTAAAAATTGGGGTTAACGGATTATCGTTATCGAAGTTAACTTTTTGGTTAACGGTGCCCACCACTGCCTAATATATATTTCTTGATTGTAAGTTTGATACAATTTCAAATTAATTTAAGACTATTCGAAAGTTCATTAAATTTTATATTAATTTTCGGTTTTTCATTTTAATGTAAAAGGCTTCGGTAATTTTTAGTTTTTGTACGTTATGTGATGAGTATAAGATTTGAAAGTTTTGTGAGATATTTTTTAAATTTAATATTTTATGATCTACTCTGTAATGTTCGTTAATTTTACTTGGACGATATTTATGCTGGTATGATCTCTCTTTAATGTGGTTTGTGGTGTAACCAATGTAAGTCGACGTACAGTCAACTCCAGGACATGTAAATTGGTACACCGCATGATGTTGCTTATCAGGGTTTTTGTTACGTGTCGAAAAATGGCTTGATAACTTTTTGTTTTTATAGTATATGTTAACAGTGATAGTTTTTCTTTATCCATTGGTTTTATGTCTCTTTAATATATTGTTTAAACATTTTTCTTCATGTTTTATTCTTGTTGGGTTTCTTGTTTCGAAGTCGCGTTTGAGAAGTTGCGTTTTAAAATTTTCTGTAGACTTTTCTTTGTGAGCTGTTTTGTCGTAAAGTCTTATGTTTAGAAAATTAGGAAACAGCTGATTATTGGTGCAAAATTTTAGAAAGTCGATATCAGCCTATGTTTTAATTTAATTTCCAATATTCTGAATAGTTTTTTATTTTCAGTACTGAGTTTCTTAATAATAATTCTAGATAAGAATTTGCAGTATGCTAAGAACAACATGGGTCTTGTGGCCTCCCTTGGCCAGAGACCAAACAACAAGGGTCTTGTGGCCTCCTTTGGCCAAACACCAAACAACAAGGGTCTTGTGGCCTCCTTTGGCCAGAGACCAAACAACAAGGGTCTTGTGGCCTCCTTTGGCCAGAGACCAAACAACAAAGGTCTTGTGGCCTCCTTTGGCAGAGACCAAATAACAAGGGTCTTGTGGCCTCCTTTGGCCAGAGACCAAACAACAAGGGTCTTGTGGCCTTCTTTGGCCAGAGACAAAACAAAAAGGGTCTTGTGGCCTCCCTTGGCCATAGGCCAAACAACACAAAAACAGTACAGGATTCAAAGCCCCAAGCCCTCCAGATTTACATGTGAAGGAGTAACATTTACTTCACTAAAACTACGGGTATTGACTAGTCTGAAGTGGTAGGAGGTTTGAATACAGTACAAACTCTTTTAAATTCTCCTAAATTAAATGAACAAATAACAAAAGACAACAATGGGAACATTGCACCAAACAATTACACAAAAACACTTGGAATGCTTTGGTTATTAAAACAGAAGACTTTCTCTCACAAGTGTATAAAGAAGTTGATATAACAGACATTTACTTATGGACAGACAGTCAAATTTGTCTAACATGGGTGACCAACACAGATACAACTTCTTGCAAAAATATATTTGTGAAAAACAGACTAACAGAAATCAAAACTGCAAACACATCCCTTGGTATCAAATTTAGGTACATAAAAACAAAAGAGAATCCTGCAGACTTTTTGACAAGAGGGCTCTCTTACAAACTGTTGAAAACAAATAAAATCTGGTATGAAGGGCCTGAATGGCTAACATGTGAGGATCTTTGGCCAGCCAAAGTAGTTAACCTCACACTCAATTCTACGACAACTGAAAAGATCACTGAGGACAAACCTATATTTGACTATAAACATTATTCAGACCTCAACAAACTCTTGAGAATTACAGTCTATTGCTGCAAGTTTGTCAATAGCTACCTTCTCAAACACTGTCCTCAAAAGGCCTTTTCTAACTTAACAGAAACTGCAACAAAACACTGGCTCAAACAGATACAAGCTTCAGAATTTGACAAGGAATTGAAGTATCTTAGGTCCAGTAACACATTAAACAAAGGAATTCCATCACTTGTCATGGATCTAAATCTGTACCTGGATACAGAGGGTCTGATAAGGTGTAAAGGAAGGCTTAACAAGTCAACTTTGACTTACAAATCTAAGCACCCAGTTCTTCTTCCGAGGAGGAATTACTTCACAAATCTCATCATCAGGGATACCCACAACAAAATACACCACATGGGGGTCCCACAAACCCTGATGGAGCTGAGAAAAACTTACTGGCTATCAAAGGGTAGAACTGAAACAAAGAAAGTTTTAAACACATGCATTCCTTGTAAACGTATCCATTCACGACCCTTTAAGACCCCAAGCCCTCCAGACCTACCTGTGGAACGAGTAACATTTACTCGGCCATTTGAAACCACGGGTATTGACTACACTGGAGCGGTAAATGTGAGTTTTGGAGACAAAATGGATTCAAAGGAATACAAAGCGTACATTGTACTCTTCACCTGTGCTGCCACACGTGCCATATGTCTAGACATAGTAGAAGATCTGACAGCAGAAGCTTTTATTGCTGCTTTCAGACGATTTTGTGCACACAATTCTGCACCCAAAACTATATGGTCAGACAATGCCACATACTTCAAATATGGTGAAAGAATTATTCATCAGATTTGTGACAGTGAAACAGTACAAACTCATTTAATCAAACACAATATAACCTGGAAGTACATTCCTGTTAATACACCATGGTATGGTTCCATTTGGGAAAGAAACATACAGAATGTAAAGAACTGCCTTAAAAAGACTATTGGGACCAAACATCTACAACTTTTGAACTCATGACTATTCTGTCAGAAATTGAAAATGTTGTCAACAACAGACCATTAACTTATGTGGGAGATGGTATTAATGAGCCAGAACCTCTCACACCAAACCACCTAATTAAGGGAGAAACAGTAAACATGTTACCAGAATCTGAACATAACAGTACAGAGGATCCAGATTGGGAAATAGGACACAAAGAACTCAACACAAAATACCAACATTTGACACAAATCAAAACTCAGTTTATAACAAAATGGAGAGAAGAATACTTAACAAGTCTTAGAGAAAGACATAAACAATTAACAAAACAAAATTGGAATGATTCAGTCAAAATTGGGGACATTGTGTTGATACATGACAAGACACCAAGACAACATTGGTCAATGGGAAAAGTCTTAGAACTCAAAACTGGTGAAGATGAAATTACCAGGGTTGTAAAACTGAAAACAGCAACTGGTGAAACCACCAGAGATATCACATTACTATATCCTTTGGAGTGTGGGGCTAAATTAGAACCATTACCCCAAAGGATGGATCAGGATACTATTGGGGAGGAATCTCTCAATGTACCTGATGTAACTCAGACTAAACCAGACAGGCCTCAAAGAAAGACTGCTTTGAAAGCCAGAAAACTTTTACAAGAAAAAAAATTAAGACTGGTGACTTATAAACCTTACACAAATTGAGCAAAGTTAAAATGCTTAATAACTTTACTTTAATTCCATAAATTTCCTATACCTAAAGGGAGTCAAACTGATTGACAAAACTTTAACTAAACTTGAGAAGTTGGCCTCTTGAACTTTTATATTTAAACAGGTCTTGATTAACCTTTCTCTTCCTAAATTCCTACTTCATTCTTTTAATCCATTTTTTACATGTTTTAACACAGTTTCTCAAAAAATTTGATCTATAACATACAAATTTTTCTCCGGCCCCCCCAGTATATGGAAAAACTATACGCGCTCACAACATAGTATCATATGTGGTACCTTTATTTCATAATTAAATATAAATTATTAATTAATTGAATTAAATATCTATACAAAATTGCCTCGGGATTGGCGACATAGCCTATTGGGAATTAAATAATTGCCATACGTACAAAGAATCTGTATGTATGAATCGAGCCTCACATAGCAACAAGAAAACCCAATTTATTGTTTAGTCTACCACAGAGAAGTAGACCAAACAAAATTTGCCAGAGCAGCAAATAATGAAAATACAACGCGAAGGAACGGCTCTCAGGGCTGTTTAATGTACAGCGAACGCTTTAAACAGGGAGGATGTACTTTTGTCTTCCCTAAAGTTCTGAGTGAATTCCGTATAATAAACTTAATAAAAAAAAAAACCCAGAGGATAGGCCTATACCTTTAAGTGTTTATATTGTGACTGCCTATATTTATTAGAAGAAGCTAACTAATCGCGTAACTCCATCGTGGCGGCCCTACACCGAAAAAGATCGTAACGCCCTACATCGAAGCAAACTAAGACCCAGCAAAAACAAGGTGGGACAATTTCTTTTCGTTCACATATAGGCATCTAAAATCCCGACGCTAAAATTACCATAAACAATTAAATGTAAAGAGGTCCTTTAAAGACCTACATATTCATAACTCTCTAACGAAAAAACATAGGGCTTTTGTTGTTTAACTCTCCACTGAAATCTGCTGGAAATTTCCAACGGATGAGGGTATCAGGCAATCAACCCATAGCCTTATATAGTTTTTTCACACACATTAAAGAGAGATCATACCAACATAAATATCGTCCAAGTAAAATTAACGAACATTACAGAGTAGATCATAAAATATTAAATTTAAAAAATATCTCACAAAACTTTCAAATCTTATACTCATCACATAACGTACAAAAACTAAAAATTACTGAAGCCTTTTACATTAAAATGAAAAAACCGAAAATTAATATAAATTTAATGAACTTTCGAATAGTCTTAAATTAATTTGAAATTGTATCAAACTTACAATCAAGAAATATATATATATATATATATATATATATATAGGTATATATATAACCCATTTTACTTTAAAATTATGTATAAAGCTCTGAAGATGTTGAAAGTATATGAACGAAATGCGTCAGCAGAAGCAAAAATGAAGACAGTATTCTTAGCATACTGCAAATTCTTATCTAGAATTATTATTAAGAAACTCAGTACTGAAAATCAAAAACTATTCAGAATATTGGAAATTAAATGTAAATCCTTTATAAAGACATAGGCTGATATCGACTTTCTATTATCATTATTAAAACAACATCTCATATTGAATTAACCGTACGGTGAAAATAGCATCCGACACTATTTTCAACGTACGGTGAAAATAGCTTCCGGTACTAAAATCACCGTTCGGTGAAAATACTCACTAACTAACTTAAATAAGTATATTATGTAAGTTTTGCTATGATGAGGATCGTTTGAAATGTCTAAATTTCCAATAACGTCATATTGTAAATAATAAATATCTGTGTTGATGCTATTTTGTTTAATGTTTGTTTTCAGATTTTATATTATATGTAGGGTCAGGCCTAACTTACACTTAGGCCATGTAAGGCAATAAGTCTATTATATCACATTACATGATAGGGAAAGTAGTTATAGAAATAGAAAACGCTTGATTAGTGGCAGCAATCGACTTCGCAAAAGCATTTGATTCAGTTAAAAGAGAAAAACTAGTGGAAACTCTCATGAGATATAAGATTCACCCAAACATAATAGAAGTCATAATAGAAATCTATGAGGAACAACCACAGAGGCTAAATGATGAGCTATATAAAGAAATCGAAGTAAACAGTGGAATAGGACAAGGCTGTACTCTGTCAGCAACTCTATTCAAGTTGGATAATGAAGATGTAGGATATAAAGATGATAAATTTAAAATACATTATTTTTTGCTGATGATGGATTACAGCTATCAATGTCAATAGATGAGGCAAGTGATAATATCAAGAAAGTAATACGAATAGGGAGAACATGTGACCTAGAGAGTAAGAAAACGAGTAATTTTATGATATTCAACAAAAAAAAGGAGGGTGATAACCTATTTTGGCATCCCAAATTATTTAACAATTACAAAATAAATAGCATCCCAAATACAAGCAATTGGCGAATGGGTAATTATTCGTTTTTTGACCCACTCTTTTTATAATGAGAGCAAACTTCTTTGGCCAATTTTGAGGTGTTCTGCATGAATCTGCCATCCGTTTCCTGTGCAAATGCGTAGTTTTCGAGATTATTGTCATCTCGAAAACCGCATTTGCACAGGAAATGGATGGCAGATTTGTGCAAAACACCTCAAAATTGACCAGAAAAGTTTGCATTCGTGCTAAACACAACCTAACTTAACCTACCATAACTTAACCTACCATAACTTAACCTACCATAACTTAACCTACCATAACTTAACCTACCATAACTTAACCTACCATAACTTAACCTACCATAACTTAACCTACCATAACTTAACCTACCATAACTTAACCTACCATAACTTAACCTACCATAACTTAACCTACCATAACTTAACCTACCATAACTTAACCTACCATAACTTAACCTACCATAACTTAACCTACCATAACTTAACCTACCATAACTTAACCTACCATAACTTAACCTACCATAACTTAACCTACCATAACTTAACCTACCATAACTTAACCTACCATAACTTAACCTACCATAACTTAACCTACCATAACTTAACCTACCATAACTTAACCTACCATAACTTAACCTACCATAACTTAACCTACCATAACTTAACCTACCATAACTTATCCTACCAGTCACCTTATTTTGGAGAATATAGTTCTGCAATTGCAGTAAAGAAGTGATGCGGAACTGTAGAATCGTCAGGATGTTCTGCCAGGAACAAGTATCGTGCAAAATATTTCTGGTAATGACGTTGTGAAAAATATTTTCACAAATAAATATTTATGAAGTAGAGGTTTTTATTCACTGAAAACACATCAAAAACCATAGGAAAAACATAAATTTCACCTTCAAAATTGACCTATCCTAACTTGACCAAACCTAACCTAACATATTCTAACCTAACCTAATATATTCTAACCTAACCTAACATATTCTAACCTAACCTAACATATTCTAACCTAACCTAACATATTCTAACCTAACCTAACATATATTCTAACCTTAACATATATTCTAACCTAACATATATTCTAACCTAACATATATTCTAACCTAACATATATTCTAACCTAACATATATTCTAACCTAACATATATTCTAACCTAACATATATTCTAACCTAACATATATTCTAACCTAACATATATTCTAACCTAACATATATTCTAACCTAACATATATTCTAACCTAACATATATTCTAACCTAACATATATTCTAACCTAACATATATTCTAACCTAACATATATTCTAACCTAACATATATTCTAACCTAACATATATTCTAACCTAACGAGTTTTATCCCACTCAGAATATCAAAAGCAAATATAATTATAAAATATTAAAGCATAATTTTCTCATCATTTTCATATAAGTCACTATGCTCGCAGATGCGTACTTAACAAATTATGTACATTTGAATATTATGACATTTTTGCATTTTTTTTCTCGCCCTTCCAATATTTTGATTGGTGACATCATGAGAACATGATATGAGCTAGATTTTTTAAGTTCTTAGGTCTTTTAAGTTGCTAGTCTACTTCTGTTAGTTTTTGATAGATGTTTGTGGTGATGACATGTGAACGGTGCGAATATTATTTTGAGGATTTAATATACTCTAGGCTAGTTTAGCCAGGGTTAGGCTAGTTTAGCCAGGGTTAGGCTAGTTTAGCCAGGGTTAGGCTAGGTTAGCCAGGGTTAGGCTAGGTTAGCCAGGGTTAGGCTAGGTTAGGTTAATTAATACCAAAATACATTTTCCGAGTAATATTTGATGTGTTTTGCTTAGATTTTGACTTCCATTTCCCTTGAAAATGAGCCAAACTTCAAAGTACTATAACTTTGTTGGATCTCATTTCCGACGGAAATGGAGGTCATATTTGAACAAATCACATCAAATACTACTAGAAAAATGTATTTTGGTGTGTAAAATGACTGAGTGACTTAAAACACATAATTACCATATTCTAACCTAACATATTCTAACCTAACATATTCTAACCTAACATATTCTAACCTAACATATTCTAACCTAACATATTCTAACCTAACATATTCTAACCTAACATATTCTAACCTAACATATTCTAACCTAACATATTCTAACCTAACATATTCTAACCTAACATATTCTAACCTAACATATTCTAACCTAACATATTCTAACCTAACATATTCTAACCTAACATATTCTAACCTAACATATTCTAACCTAACATATTCTAACCTAACATATTCTAACCTAACATATTCTAACCTAACATATTCTAACCTAACATATTCTAACCTAACATATTCTAACCTAACATATTCTAACCTAACATATTCTAACCTAACATATTCTAACCTAACATATTCTAACCTAACATATTCTAACCTAACATATTCTAACCTAACATATTCTAACCTAACATATTCTAACCTAACATATTCTAACCTAACATATTCTAACCTAACATATTCTAACCTAACATATTCTAACCTAACATATTCTAACCTAACATATTCTAACCTAACATATTCTAACCTAACATATTCTAACCTAACATATTCTAACCTAACATATTCTAACCTAACATATTCTAACCTAACATATTCTAACCTAACATATTCTAACCTAACATATTCTAACCTAACATATTCTAACCTAACATATTCTAACCTAACATATTCTAACCTAACATATTCTAACCTAACATATTCTAACCTAACATATTCTAACCTAACATATTCTAACCTAACATATTCTAACCTAACATATTCTAACCTAACATATTCTAACCTAACATATTCTAACCTAACATATTCTAACCTAACATATTCTAACCTAACATATTCTAACCTAACATATTCTAACCTAACATATTCTAACCTAACATATTCTAACCTAACATAGTCTAACCTAACATAGTCTAACCTAACATAGTCTAACCTAACATAGTCTAACCTAACATAGTCTAACCTAACATAGTCTAACCTAACATAGTCTAACCTAACATAGTCTAACCTAACATAGTCTAACCTAACATAGTCTAACCTAACATAGTCTAACCTAACATAGTCTAACCTAACATAGTCTAACCTAACATAGTCTAACCTAACATAACTAGTAGTAATAATCGAACGAGCATATCTCACATGAAGCCATTCCGGTAGCAAAGTAATTCAAATTTGAAATGGATGGAGCGCAGTGATTAAGCAGACATGTAACGGTCAGCCGCGCACACACTAGGCCGTTTCAAAAAATTGAAATTTATGATGGCTCAACGCACACATACTAAAAAAGTAATATGTCATGAATAAAGACTTCATGCAAAATATTAAGACAAGAGCTTTTTGTTATCCCACCCCTCAATGCATATCTATTTTACCCCTCATGAGAAAATTTTCATTTTTCTGGCAAATATATTTATTTATTTTGTGATGTCCTTTTAAATTTGGTATATAAAATTCATAAATAAAATTGGAAGATAAGTAGGCCATTTTCAGGAATGGTCCAGTAACTCCCCTATATTCTTTAGAGAGAATTCTAGAAAATTCTTCCTTCAGGATAACTTCTAGAATTTCCATTTTTCCCCTTTATGGATTATATGATGTTTTATTTGCTTTTTCATCTATAATTACTGATATTTTCACAAGTTTACTGTTCTAGAAAGGTTACTTCATGTTACTTTACAACTTTCTTACAGTAATCAAGTCATAATATAATTTAGGTGAGTGATTAATGATTATATTATATTATTATTAAGACTAACAGGTGGTAAAACTTTTTCCCCTCAGAATTATGGCAAAAACCAGAAACAAGTGTGAAGTCTGGTTGGTCGGACAAGTGCTGGAAGAGGGTTTTTCTGAGAAGCAGCTTCCAACTAACAGTGATGTCCTTAAACATCTTTTTTATCACAGGTGGGAAAGCAAAATGTCTCTGTAGCTTGCGCAACTGTAGCCAACGAAGTTATTGCTATGTGGGAAAAAGCTGCCTTAATTACATCCCACAAGCCTTATATTGTCTCAAAGCTTAAAAGGCTTTACAATAAGCATGAAGGGCTGGTCAAGAACCGAACTCGACGAACTCCTACCCAAGAGAAGAATGAAGCAGAATTTGTCACCAGCTTAAAGAAGCTTTTTGATGTAGCTCATTCAGAAGTGGAAACAGAAATAAAATTGCAGGAGGATAAAGATTTTCTTAAGGATCAAAGGAACGATCGGAAAATGATTGGGTCCAGAAGACAAGGAGTTTTCAAGAAAGGCAAAAGCACGACAGATAAGCATGGAAAGAATGGAAAAACTTTGCAGGAAATCAAAGGAAGAAATGAGGCAATTGACAAAGGTTGTGGATCTCAACCAATGTGAAAATTCCGTTCAGGAGGAAGTGAAGAATCATCTGGTGATGAATTGTTCTACAGAGCACTCTCATCATCATCTTCAAAAAAGGAGAAGCTTGAACCAGGTGTAATTGTTAGGGATAAAAAGTTCTTGGCTGCTCTGGACCGCACTGGAACATCTGCAAGAGCTGCTATGCACATTGTGGCACCTGCCCTTTCAGCTGCTGGAGTGGAAATTGAAGAGATATCACTTTCATCATCCTCTATCTACAGGTCTCGGCGATCAACACGGATGCAGATGGGAGAAGACATTAAAGCCAGTTTCCAACCAAATACCCCTTTAATAATTCATTTTGATGGAAAGCTTCTTCCATCCATGCATGGGGGTAAGATTGATATAATGCCCATTGTTGTGACTGGTGCAGGCGAATTAGAAAAATTACTGTGTATTCCAAAGCTTATTTCTGGAATGGGAGAAGAAATGGGGAGAGCAGTTTTAGATGTCTTGAAGCAATGGCCACAAGTAAATGAGTGGGTAGCAGGCCTTTGTTTTGATACTACTGCAAGCAATACAGGTATCCATGCTGGGGCTTGTACCATCATCCAAAAGGCCCTTCAGAGATCACTCCTTTTCTGGCATGCCGCCACCATATCCACGAGCTTCTTATCACTGCAGTTTTTGACATGTTTTTCTCTTCTTCGGGTCCACAAATTCCCTTATTCAATCGATTCAGAGATTGTTGGGATAACATTGATCAGCAGAATTACAAGCCCTATGAACCCAATGATCTCACCTCAGAATCTTTAGATCATTGGATCTTGAAGCACAGAGACAAGCTTATTTCTTTCATCAACTCCAAACTTCAAGAGGGCCACACTCGAGGTGACTACAGGGAATACTTAGAACTTGCACTTATCTTCCTTGGTTGTCCAATGCCTAAAACAAATAAAGGCTCTGATAGCAGATTCTACTACCCAGGAGCTTACAGCAGAGCTAGATGGATGGGAAAGGGCATCTATTCCTTAAAAATTTACTTATTTAGGAACCAATTCCTTCTCACCCCTCATGAAAAACAAGCTCTGATACGAATAAACGCCTTTTCAGTGGCAGTTTATCTTCAAGCTTGGTATACATCTCCAGTTGGAATTGATGCTCCAACAAATGATTTGGCCCTCCTCAAGATGCTACATATCTACAAGATCCAGGTTGATAAGGAAGTGGGTGCTACAGCCCTCAAAAAACTTCAGAACCATGGTTGGTACTTGAGTGAGGGTCTTGTAGGATTTGGCTTTTTCTCAAACCTCATGACTGAAGATGATAAGGTTCTAATGCTCCACAACCTTCACCACGCGCCTCCTCGAAAAGTGAGGGCAAGAAAGGTGGACCCCCGAATGTTGCAAAACCCCAATGACTTAAAGATTACCAGTTTTGTCACAACTCAAACACAAGACTTCTTCAAGTGTTTGAAAATAGGAATTCCCAAGAAACTTGAAGACATTGAGGAGCACCGTAATTGGGTCATGGCAGTCAAAGTAATCAACGACTGTGCTGAACGAGGAGTCAAACTGGCTACAGAGTTTAATGAGAAGCTCACAAAGAGTGAGGAAGAAAGACAACTGGCCTTTCAAATCATTGAAAATCAGAGAAAGGAGGTCCCTCAGCCACTGAAATCCCTATATTCTTAATCAATATATGTCTTAAATAGAATTTAAGTCACTTTGTTTTAAAACATATTTTTCGTTCAGTCTTATATTTGCTCTAATTATCCATTAATGTAAAAGAAGTGACATCTGAGGGGTGCCTTTTTATCATTCAAATAAAATGATATTTTGTCTATTTGTTTTTCTTCCTTATATAAAAAAATAAGTGTGTGCGTTTATCAAAATTCAATTTGAAAAATTACATATAATCGTGAAATGGTCTAGCACGCACACCAAACAAACGTATGAACACACTAGATACACCCCCCAAAAAAATTTTATATCTTGAAAATGAAGCATTTGCGATGGAAATGCTATAGAAGAAAAGTGTCTTAGAATTAAAAAATCTACTTAATGAACATATAATAATTGCTGGATGTTAGACGGGTATAATACTATAATAATACCTTTAGTTGTTTTGACATGCACAATAGTGCTGTATCCTGTGATACACTTGTCTATGTATTTAAAATAAAGGTAAAAATTCATTTTAATGCCCATTCGAGTACTGTATGTGTTTGAAAATATGTTTTTCTGGTGTTATTTGCTGCATACTATTCGAATCTAACCTCCAGTTTCCTGGGAAATTAATAGTTTAAACTAAACTAACCTAACCTAACTAATCTAAAAGTACTTAACCTAACATGAATGTTATGATTTAGGTCGGGGGGGGGGGGGGGGGGGGGGTTTGCTCGTTTCCGCAAATTTGGCCTCGCTTTGCGGTCACATTCAACCACTTGAAGAAGATTTTGGAAGTGGTCTTCTCCTCTTGCAGCTGAGACAAAATCAGTTGTGAGCTTTACTGCTCTCCGCAGGGTCATTCACAACATTTAACCCATCCACAATGGACTTGGCTGCCTTGAAGTGGTCATTGTTCTGCCAATTGTCAACATCCTCTGTTAGGAAGGTCATATCCAGGTGAAGAAGGTTCACTGTAAACCACGAGTCCTCGTTCACAAGATCAGCCAGGGTTGTCGCTTCTGTAATTTTTGGAAATGACGGTTTGCCATATCCAGAACCGTAGCGGTGTTTTGGAGTGCTTGGCATTTCATCTGGTTGTATGGCCAGTAACACATCTGCAAGGGCACGACGCTCCTTTTGAGGTACTGCATTGCTGAACAGTGCCAAAACAACCAGTTCTGGGGTTAAATACCACAAATGTCTATCAAAGGCTTTCACAGCGCTGACTGAAATGATTGAGTTGACAGCTTTATAGTTGAGCAGAGTCTTGTATAAGCACAAATCAAACCATGGGGCATTTGAAGCAGACTGACATATGAGCCACCAATCACAATAAATATAAACAACAAAAATAACAAACTCCTTCAGTTTTTCCTGTTGATGTTGTGTTGTTACAGTTCCTCGAGGTAGTACAGAAATTTGCTCTTCAAGTAGGCATATTTGATGGAATAAAGAATCTTTGACATCCACCTTGCTTTATGCATGGCCCCAGGTCTGTGGAGTGTTCCTTGTTTTGTGACATCATCATCGAGGACTACCTGGCAGAGTTGTGCCATTTCCTTGTAGTCTTCCCTACAGTATGAAGCGCTTGTGCGGATTGTGCTTAAAACCTTGTTTTTGCAGGATAAAAGCAGTTGTGCATCATCATTGTACATTGAAATGTCAATTTTGGTTAAACTTTCATCCTTTGCATGCGATATGCGTTCCCAATTCTTCTGGAATCTTTGGAACAAAGATGCTTCTGGAGACTTTGATGTCTCAATTTGAGAGTGTCAAACACATGATCCAGGATTACCTCTCCAACATGATGGCGACATGCACACCACAGAAGAGCATGGTCCAGTTTTGATTGAATGGTAACACAGGCAGCTGTAACGTGTCCAGTGTTTGATGCTGTTGTGTCAAAACATAAGTTGACAACTGACTGTTTGCACTTCCATGAATGTAGAAACGTGTAAGTGTGCTCGGCAATGATGTCACCTGATGACATATCACTTCCACGAGGATATCTAGCCACTCCCAGTAGCTTTACATCAGTGGCATTCCCAACCAACACTGGCAATCTTTCTTCCTTGCCATTCTTGTTTGTGAGCGTATGCATCTGCTTGCCATCCCAGTGAAGTGTTGCAGCTGTTGGGGCGATCCAATTTTCTCAAATATCTTTGGCGATAGCACTTGTTATTGATCGTCGAGCCTTATCAGCAGTTGAATACAACTTGGCCACACGACGTGGATCACCTCCTGCCTCTTGAATTACAGCTTCGGTGAGCACAGCCTGTTGAACAGGAGTTATGTTTAGTCAAGTAGCAACAGACACGACTGAAGGCCTTTTCAGAATATCATGAGGAATAAAGGCAGACGTACCTGCATATGTTGATCTGTGGTGACTACGCTTCCTTTGAAGCTCTGGAATCGCCTCTTCTTCAGTTTCTTCCAAGCTATCTGCAGAGGCACTATCATCAGAGCATACAGAACTTTTCATCTCTTGTACACTGGATGATTCATGACGTTCTCGTCTTGAAGCTTCCGCTAAGATGCGTTTTTCTTTTCTACGATCTTTATCAGCTTTCTTCTTGTCAACACTACCAAATGAGGCTACTCTGTCAGATTTCATTGACTCTAAAAATGCTCTATCTTCCTCATTCTTAATGTTTGTCATTGCATCTTTTGTCCATACACCAAAGGTCTTATCAAGACGTTCATTCATGGATTGCAACTTAGCCAAAGTGTTTGGAGATTCTCTGCGAGAAACAGGTATTTGACGCAATTTGTTATTGTCATTAAGAAGGTCAAGTATTAGTTTGCAGCATTGATGGTCTGAAAGCATAGGAATATTTGCTTTAGTGTAGAATGTTTTCAGCTGGATAAGGACTATGCTGGCAGATTTCCATTTGAGTGGCTGTGTTTGTTTGCCTTCACATATTTCTTTCTGGATGTGCCACATCACGCATCGAAGAACCTGCCGGCAAGTTGGGAGGCGGACTCCTGTCAATGTACCATCTCCTTCTGTAAGAGCATTGCCAAGACCAAAAATGGCACTTGCTAATCTGGTCTTCTTAGCTTCCATTGTTACAGCTTCCATTGTTTCTGAAAGACAATAAAGGATATTATTAGACTATAAGTGAAGTTTCATTTATGGTACATGTTTTATGTAAATCACCCCTTTAGGGTGCATCAAACGCCCTTAGGTTCTTGGATTTTAATGTCTATTCTCTCAAATGTTATGTAAATCACCCCTTAGCAACTCTATATTAAAAGAAACAATGTAAGTAGTCAACTGGTTAGTAAATAAAAAAAATAGATATTTTTACATAGCGCGGCCCCCGAAAATTGCCGCGAAAATATAAAAGTGACCGGTGGCCACCCAGGACCACCTCCGATTTAATTAATTTTTGGCATACACACTTCTAGCAACAAGTGTAACATTTGAGAGAATAGACATTAAAATCCAAGAACCTAAGGGCGTTTGATGCACCCTAGGGGGGGGGTATGGGGATAGAGCCCCCATACCCCTGAGACCTAAATTATACAAATGATAATGTAATAACATATTCATGTTAAGTTAGGTTAGGTTAAGTACTTTTAGGTTAGGTTAAACTATTCATTTCCCGGGAAACTAGAGGTTAGATTTTAATAGTATGCCTCGAATAACACCAGAAAAACATTTTCACACGTACTCGAATGGGTATTAAAACAAATTTTTACCAAAATAAATGATATTTTTGGTAAAAATTGCTTAAAATGAATCAAAACCTACGTGAAAATTATTGACTACCCAGTTAGGTCAACTGTACACCCTTGATGGTTGGTTAGGTCCGGTGCTAGTGTCTTCGAGCAACTGATACAATGAGCAAACCAGGTTAAGTTGTGATATTTTTGCTAGTTTAAACAAAAATATCATGACAACCTAGTTGTTAACCTAGTCTCTTGCTGAGAGGAGGGTGACAAGCTTGACCTTCGTGAAATAAGGAATCATTGTGTGGAACCTTTGAAAGGCAACCAATCATCAAGGGTGTACAGTTGACCTATCTGGGCATTTTCTGTTTTTTTTTTGTTTTTCATAGCTAATCTAACCTAAAATCTTTCCTCTTTTTCAGATCATTAGAAATTTTCAACCATGAAATGCCCAGTTAGGTCAACTGTACACCCTTGATGATTGGTTAGGTTAAGTTGTGATATTTTCGTTAGTTTAAATGAAAATGACGAGAGCAAAAATACATAATAAACAGTTTGCTAGTCCTGATAATACGTAAGTACCAAAAAGAGTTGTAATAAACTGGTTGTTGGAAAGGTTTGGCACTACCATCAATATTATATGGAACAACTATTATAGAACTGAACAAAACAGAAATTGGTTAATATTTGTCTTTTAACCTGCTCACGTGCGGTTAAAATAGTATACGGTAATATATTGAATTGCCATTCAAAACCATTTAAGAAAATATATATCTTGTGCAGATTTGTATAAAATGTGGTTTTTTATTAAAATATATTTCCTATTTTTTTTGTTTTTTCAATATATATATATATATATATAATTATATATATATATCTAATATACTATTTCAGAAATGAAGCCTTATTATATATATATATATATATAATATATATAACGTAAAGAACGACGCTTGTATAGGAGATATTCCGCGCAAGACGAGAGAGAGAAAACGGAACAAATGAAAAAATGAAGTAACCACCTGGGAATCGAACCCGGGATCTTCCGATTGCCGGTCAGACGCGATACCATTACACCATGGACTTCACTCTTCCAAATTCCGTAATTCTTCTACATACTCGCAGAAACCAATGCCCCAAGGGGGCACCTCCCGCATGCCGTAACATTCTCTCTCTCATCTTGCGCGGAATATCTCCTATACAAGCGTCGTTCTTTACGTTATTTATACTGCGTGTTCTTTGCAGTTGAATGTATATATATATATATATATATATATACACACACAAACTCAGAATGGTCCCCTGAGAAACTTATATGTTAAACACAGACCGTGCATGGAACAAGGAACTCTTCTGGGAAAATTAAATCTACTATAGTCCGAATAAGTAATGGTAAATGACAAATACCATAGTTTTTCTTTTTCATGATGCAAGCCCGACGTGGGCAACGGGTCTCTCGCAAAGAGGTCCCATAAATATAGCTTCCCTCACCAGCTATCTGCAAAGCAGACAGGATCCAGCTTTGGGACATGGATCTAGGGTAAAGCAGCCTAGCCCTGCTACATTTAGAACCTCAATATAAGCAAAAGACTCGTTGCATTCACGTCGGATTGAATATATCACAGAAAAAAGGGTAACTATTGTATTTTTAGCCAAAAAAAAAACAAAACTTAAACCTCAACTGGGACATTGAGCGTCCACTTTTCAAGGCACATAACACGTGCCCCAGTGGCTATGTGTCTATCTCGACATGATGCTGAAAAATATGCTTCCTGAAAAGATAGATAAAAATCAAGCAAAAGGTTAGGACCTCAGTTAGTTGAGGGTGAAATTATAGGGATCTCTCGGACCCCCACAATGTAATTGATGATCTCAGTTGTGACCAATACTATGCTTATAGAATATGCATGGCAGTCATGCTAGGGACTATTGAAAAGGACCTTGAGATTTTAGAAGTTGGGCCATTAAATCACTCAAGATGGCTGACATGAGGTTATAGAATACTCAGATTCTATGTTTCACAGAAAAAGCTGAGTTTAGTATTGATAACTGTTGCTGAGTTCTGTTTAAAAGTGTATCTCCCCAGCTAGTTTGAAATCAAGAAGAATCACTCAGTGACCGATGGTTCAAGAAACTTCTTTTCAATGCTGAGCAGAATCTCCAAGTTTCCTAATAAGAAAGTAAAAGACATTGCCCTAAAAACCCTAAGAAGGAATGCTTTTTTTGCTCACCCCGAAAACATTATAATATCAATGCTTGGTGATGAAGACAGGGAGAGAAGAAACACTGCAGTAAATAAGATCCTGGCACTGAGGGGTGAAGTAGAGAAAACAACCCAGGACATCAGCGTCAAAATGGATTTCACTGGCAGAGATTTGGAAGTTGAGGATGATGTGAATGATGATGATTTATGACAGTTTGAGTTATACAAGAGACCGCACTGTCAGGAAATTTAAGGTGCCTATAATCAATGAAAATGCTAAATCGTATGACAATGAGTAACCTTGATAACTTGACAGCAGAGTGTCCAATAGTTACCCATCTTACATCAACTGAACTTGCAAACATTAGAAAAAATCCTTTGAAGTTCAAACAGCCATGCCACAATCAAGTGGTAGAACGACATATCAAGCTTGTGACTGAGGCATCTGCAGCTGTCATTGGGTTCAATAGAAGAGATGGCATGATCCGGCAGTGTATAAAATCCTGTAAACTGATAAAAAAGTTTAATACAAAGCAAGAATTTGTTTAGATTCTACATTTATTTGATGAAATTTTATAGTGTAAATTTGTAATATATGGTCAATTTGCATTACTTTTTCATGAAAATGTGTTGAAACTTTGTTTTACACTTTTGGAAATAATTTTACGTCTCAGCATAAAAAAAATCATAAACAGTTTTTAGATTGTGTTTCTACCTATTATAGAACCCAAAATAGGCAAAATACAGGATTTTTTATAGTTGCGTATGGATGTGGTACATATAGGGTGTGGTTGCTGATGCAGTATGACTTGCAACCACCCAAAACCACTACCAATGTTCATTTTTAGACATTTGACAACTATCTAGCACCCCTGATTTTTGAAATATTGATTTTCATAAAAATACACTCCACCCTATTGGTAAGTGGAGTTATAACTCCACAGTACCCTGCTCAGTTGGACATCCCATTCACCCATATTGACACACACCATTCTCAACATTTCACACAAGGTTCTGATTGTTCTTTCTGCCAAGCCATTTGAGGATGGCATGTAAGGGGTGATCAGGACCTGCCTTGCACCACATTCTCTTAACATACTCAAATGGCTCACCAGTAAACTCTGGCCCACTGTCACTAAGGCAACTTCTGGGCCAGACCACCATCGTCAGAAAGAAATGATCCCTGTGTCTGCTATGACCTTGCTTGCTTTATTCTTGAGGGGGGCAGCTTAGGCAAACCTTGACTTATGGTCAACCACTACAACCATGGCCACATTTCCTCGGCTTGTGCAGGGCAGACTCACACAATCCACAGTACCCTGCTCAGTTGGACATCCCATTCACCCATATTGACACACACCATTCTCAACATTTCACACAAGGTTCTGATTGTTCTTTCTGCCAAGCCATTTGAGGATGGCATGTAAGGGGTGATCAGGACCTGCCTTGCACCACATTCTCTTAACATACTCAAATGGCTCACCAGTAAACTCTGGCCCACTGTCACTAAGGCAACTTCTGGGCCAGACCACCATCGTCAGAAAGAAATGATCCCTGTGTCTGCTATGACCTTGCTTGCTTTATTCTTGAGGGGGGCAGCTTAGGCAAACCTTGACTTATGGTCAACCACTACAACCATGGCCACATTTCCTCGGCTTGTGCAGGGCAGACTCACACAATTCACTGCAACTAATTCACCTATCTCACTTGTTTCCACTTTCATCACAGGCAGTCTTACAATCAGTGATTGGCTCTTTCTTTTCTGACAGTCCTCACATGTCATTGATACATCCACACACACCTCGCTCATCCATGGGTGAAACACCATCTCTTTCATGAGACCCCACAACTTATGCTTCCCTGGATGCCCATATGCATGGTGCACTAAAATCACTAAACCAATCACCCCCACTAATGTCATCACTGGCGCCAGCACATTCTCCCCAAACTGATTTTTCTGTACAAAATACATTATACCCTTGCCCACCACCATCTTACTAGCATACCTTCTAATCCCTCTAAACATTCTCCCCAATCTTTCATCTTTAGATCACCCATTATTACTCTCTTCAACTCTCTCACAATCACATCATTCTCTTGCATTTCCAAAATATCATCATCATCCAGTACTTCTCTGTCATCATACATCTCCCATTCAATCATTCCTACCATCCACATATTTACATTCTTAAAATCACCCTCCAGATATCTCACTAACACCACTTCCTTTCCATCTTTCATAATCTTCCCCCCATTCATATCCACACTTAACCAGTTTCTCTTCAGAAAATTGATACCCAACAGGAAACAATAGGGCATCCTTTCCTGATGGATAACCACAAACACTTGCTCCATATTCTCACACCTTTCACCCAAAGAAACCATCAAAGTGACAGCCTCTTGCACTCTGACCTTACCCACTTCCAATCCTTTCATCATCACTTGAACTGGATGTATATGTACATTCACTCCACTATTCTCCAAGTCATTCACTCCACTATTCTCCAAGTCATTCACTCCACTATTCTCCAAGTCATTCACTACCCTCTCATTTACCAAACATATCTGAGCACCTATATCTACAAGTCCACAAAACTTCGTACGACCGACTGCCACATCAATCACAACAGCACCCTGGCAACCCTCTCCACACTTCACTTCCATCTCCTGACACTTCATCCCTTTCATCATACTTAGACCTTTCCTTCCACTCACCTTCCACATCGATCCTCTCTCGATCATACTTCCTGGTTTCGATCACCCAGTTGTAGTGGATTCCACTCAAACATTGCAAATGCAGCACCATACCATCCTCAGACCTTCTCACCTTCTCACTCCTATGCACTATTGGCCTCTCTGTTCTGTAATGCACTACTACAGGTATTCCATACATCCGACTCACCATCAACAACAACACCTGATATGGCATTCTCCCTGGTTCACCGATAGCTCTCAACTCTTTCATATTCCTTTTCACTCTTCTCAAACTAATACTCTCAGGCTTCTTACACACTTTTTCCATAACCACCTTTCTTAACTCATCCATTCCATCAGGTACCTGAATTTCCAATCCATCTTGCACCATATCCTGCAGCCCATACCATACACTCAAACAAAGAATCACCTCCTCCCTTACTTTCTTTCACCCTTTTCACACCTTTTGGCAGATATTCTGGATCAATCACTGTCTTACCTTCACCTTCATTCACTCCTGGCATTTGTGACAACTCTGCTAAGTACGGTAGTTACTTTTACCTGGCACATACTCAATCTTATAGTCAAAGTCACTCAAATCTTCAATCATCCTTGCAATCCTACTATCTACCATCCTCATTCTTTCGAGATACACCAATGGCTGGTGATCTGTTTTCAACACAAATCTCACTCCATAAAAAATGGTCAGAATGCTTTCAAACAGTATCTCATAGCCACAAGCTCTCTCTCAATCGTACTATACTTTCTCTCTGCACTACTAAAAGCTTTTGACACATATCCAATTACCCTCTTCACCTTCTCTCCATTCACCTCTTGTTCCTGACACAAACATCCACCCATACAATAGCCACTTGCATCTGTATACAACTCTAAGGGCTGGGCTTCTGGACGAAAGTCAGGATATGCCAGCTCAACATCCTCTTTTTCTCTCTCAATTTCTCAAATGCCTCATTCATTCTTTCATTCTATTTCACAATGGTTCTCCCTTTCATTCCTGTAATTTCAGTCAGTGGTTTAGCAATCCCTGAGCACTCTGGAATAAACTTATGCTGGAACTCAATCATTCCTAACCAGGACTTTAGCTCTCTCACAGTCTTCGGTTTCGGAAACTCACACACTCATTTCATGTACTCCTCAGACTTTTGAATCCCAGTTTCACTCACAACATGCCCGAAAAACTCTACTTTCTTCTGAAACCAAGCACACTTTGCAGGCTTCACTTTCACTCCCACACTCGCTAATGTACTCAACACTTCTTCAACCAACCATGCATGTTTCTCAAAACTTTCACTCATAATCAGTATGTCATCAATAAACACTAACACATTCTTTTTCCCAAACTTACTTAACACCCCACTCATTGCACGCTGAAATGCAGCTGGTGCATTGGCTAAACCAAAGGAAAGTGTCCTCCATGTATAATGCTTATGGGCAGTGGAGAATGCTGTGATTGGTCGAGAGGCTTCTTCCAGTTCCATCTGGTAGTAGCCCCTGACCAGATCCATCTGGTAGTAGCCCCTGACCAGATTCATCTTGCTAAAAAGTCTCTCACCCTGCATGGAGTACACGCTCTCACCAACCAGACACATAAGGAACCTGTCCTTAATGGGCTGGGCATTCACCTTACAGTAACTCACGCACAGCTGCAGCTTACCATCCAGTTTGTGGATGGGAACAATAGGGCTGTTCCAAGGACTTTTACATTCTTCCAGGATGCCTGCCTGGACCAGTTTGTCACATTGCTGCTCTATCTCCCGAGAAAGAGGTAGTGGGAAATGCCGTGGCCATTGGTATATTGGGGTTTTGTCTAGTGATGTGAGTCGTTTTTTATTGTGTCGTTTTTTTTGTTTTTTTTTGTCGTTTTTTTTGTTTAAAACGAAGGTATCTGTTTTTTTTTGTTTTTTTTGTTTTTTATTGTTTTAAACTTATTCCATATTTTTTCTTCCTTTAATCTAATAAGTATATTAGTATTACCTATAATTTACTATACTACCATGCTTATACGGTTATACCTAGTATATATACTATATAGTCATCTTTTAGAAAAATTGAATCACGCAAAAAGTATATAATAGAAAGGAAAAACAAACCCTCATTTTTTATATGTATATATATTTTTTAACTAGAACATAAAACATTCTTCCTCGTTTCAAACAATATACATAATTGTGATTGGCAAGAGTACCAGTATATATATTCCAGATAGAAAAGGAAAATATTCACCTTTTTCTGAACCTTTTTGTTAACCTAATGTTTTTTAACCTTCATTTCCATGGAAGAATCATCACTAGATTGGGTAGAGCATATATGCTAGTTTCAATATCACAGGTACTGGTATAATATACATAATAAAAAATACATAATACTGGTATAAAACAATATATATATTTGTGATTGGCAAGAATACCAGTGTGTGTATATATATATTCCAAATAGAAAAATAAAAAAAATAAAAATATTCCTCTCTTTCTTTAACCTTTGTGTTAACCTAGTGCTGTTTAACTTTCATTATCTGATTCTATTTCCATTGAAGAATCATTATCACTAGATTGATTAGAGCATATAGTTTCAATATCACAGGTACTGGTACTTATTGCAGATTTGGATGTTGACGAAGCCAATGTAGCACCATGTTTTACTTCACTTTCTTGGAATTTTGCATTTTGGGATATAAATACAAGCTTTGCTGCTCTGTCTGTGCTTAATCAGTTTCTTTGCCTTTATGGATATTACTGTATGTGCTAAATGATCTCGGAGGTAATGAAAGGGCGAAATAGAGGTGTATGAGTTTGTGTAGGTATATATGCGAGTATGCGTGCGTATGTATCTGGAATTCTGGATGTATGCGTATGTATGGGGTATATAATAGATATAAATATGTGTATATAAGTATTTATGTATATATTGGTATATATGTATATGGGTGTATGTGTATGTATATATATGGATGGTCTCGGGGGGAAAATATGTCATCGCGGGTCTAAAGGATAGTTAAGTGGGAGATTCAAAATCCGAGGCATGGATGGGAGAGTCCTGGAAAGGTTGGACAATGGGCAGTCAGCTCCCAGCCAGTGTTCTCACAAGTTTAATGGATCTCAAGATACAAGACTTTCAGTGCAAGAAAGAGGCCATTTTTTCTGTAAATAGGCTGAAAAGGGCATTCTATACTGGTACCATATGGCCTATTTTATTATTTATTTATTTATTTTTATAATATATATCATTGCAAAAGTATACCTTATAATTAAATTGGCAATATCTATATTAATTATTAAAAAAAACGAAAAAAACAAAAAAAACAATAAAAAACAAAAAAAACGACAAAAAAAAAACAAAAAAAACAACATGGACATAAAAAAAACGGTTTTTTAACATCACTAGTTTTGTCCCAGAGAATAATTCAGAAAGGAGGTAGATCAGTAGGACTGAGATCATTATCCCCCCCTACTCAATGCATTCTTCTGTCACTCAAGTATACCCCACATTACATTCCTCTGCCAATCTTCCAATTGTTCCCCAACATTCATTTCCCTCATAATCTTCCCCAAAGTCCATTCCTTTTGCTGCCCAGTCATCGCATGCACTCCTACCTTTCTTCCTTCCACACCATCCCACAAATTTTCCTCATTCACCACTGTGTGTACTCTGCCTAACACATCGCCCCTTTTAATGCCTCTCCCCCCTTTTTTCCCCCATCTTTACTTGAACACATACAAATGGATCTCTCACACTCACTACCCTATCAAATACACAAGCTACTTTTCTCACCCGACAACATGCGCCTTGCTCAATTTAGGCCGGGCTGAAACTCAAGATAGAATTAATCAGTCATTAACAGTTGGCTTTTGATATAAAAATAAGATTCCTGAAAAAAATAATTGGTGGCCACCAACGTGTGTCCAGCCACCCCGGTTTTTGTAAAAACATCTAATGCCGCACTAGCAAAATCAGGAAAATGGCAATATCTCTTCTTCTGAACATGCTAGAGAGATGGTTTGTATACCAAAATATGTAGAATTTCATTTAGAACAAATTATTAAGAGTGATATTTTTTCATAAAACCTTTAGTTTTTGAGTTATTTTAGAAAAACTAATTTTTGGGGCCCATAGACCCCCTTTCGACGACCTTAGTGACAAAAGAAATTCTAAAATAAGCATGATTTGGCTTTTTGATTACTAACATTGCCCTAAAAGGATGTTGACATGGACATAGTGATCACATGATATGACTTTTCCTTGTTATCTTGCATCCATTATGCTTGATTAAAGAATAGAGGGTGGGGCTGCTTCATGAACTTTTTTTAAACGTAATAAATTGAAAACTTGTTTTTTTTTCAGGTGCCTTTGTTATAAGTTTCCAACTGCAATTTGTCATTGAATTCAACATTTGCAATATAAAGTATGACTTCTACAAGGAAAACAGTTGCTAAAGTACTTGGTGATGTACGTTTTATGCCAGCAGAACAGTTTCCTTTAGGGAAATTGCCTACGTTGAAGCAAGTTATTGAAAGGTGTTTGTGTTTCGGAGACTATAAAACAGATGCTGTACTGAGAGCTACTTCTGAGGAATTGCATAAATTGTGGGTCACATATAATGTTTATCCAATATCAGTAAATGCCATACAGAGCCGACTGAAAACCCAAATAAAGGAATTCAACCGCCTTCTGAAGTATGACAGAAAGAAAAGGGGACCTAAATATCATCAAGATCTGGATGATTTTCTGAAAACTGTAAACGTTTTATTTGACATATATCAATATGATCACAAACTGTTGGCAGATACAGAGAAAAAGCATTTACTAAAAATGACTGAATCTGATTACCAGTTTTATGAGGTAGGTCTGTTGATTGAATTTCAAGTTGTAAATTATTAATTAATATTAATTAATTATCAATTATTAATATCATCAATTATTACGGTAATAATTTGCTACAATTTTTAAAGTGCATTTAATAAGTTAGTAATATCAATAATACACTATTAATGATGTTAATGATAAGTAATATTTTAGTATTTTCTCATTTTTGTAAGAATTTCAATTTACATATAGAGACCCAGAGATAAAAGATACATTATAGTGTAATGAAATATAATCACTTTGTAGGACCAGAAAACAACTAGGCATGGTTACTGTACCCTGAAAGAAGTCCCAGAAACAGCCACTGACTTAAAATTCAAATCACAGGTTATTCAATATCAAAAAGCAAAAGAATCAGTTCCTCCTCCTCATCCTCCTTGAACCTATGGACATTCCTGAGTTGACAGATAGCGACAGTTGTAATGATTCATTTGATGCAGACTATGTTCCAGAAGTCTCAACATTACAGAACAGAACTAGATTACGCTCATTAGCTGAAGCATGTGACAGGCATAGTACTGAAAGATAAATCTTTTAATACAGCTTAAAGTGAAATCATTGTGACTAAGAGATTAAGATTACCAATAAATTATTCATTGACAATAGATGTGTAAATCTACTTTAAATATCCTAACAGATATCAAGTAAGGGATAGAGCAGGAGCGGCTATTGGTTCTGCTACATTGGTGGACTTTGGAGTAATCACCCCAGATAACATACAAAATGTTATTGATAAGTATGTTTTTAATCACTCTAGATTAGGGTGGTCCTTAAAATTCAAAGTTGGGAAGTTTTAGCTCCCACCCCCGGAAATCATTCGAATGGTTGAGAAAACTCTCTAGTTGAATTTTTTATTAAATCGGACAACGTTTACCCCTCCCTCATCGACCTTGAACTTTTACCCCCGGAGTTGTTGCCTGGTTGCAGTTGTTGCCTGGTTGCAGTTGTTGCCTGGTTGCAGTTGTTGCCTGGTTGCAGTTGTTGCCTGGTTGCAGTTGTTGCCTGGTTGCAGTTGTTGCCTGGTTAGCGATCCTGGGTCTGTAGGGTTCGCTTCTGAGAGTCCGGAAACTGGCAGCGGTGGCGAGCGACGACTTGCAGGAGGAACTGGAGTTGCTCCTCGTCGTGGGTCAGCGTCAGGTTGTACTCTTGGACGAGGGCAACTCCTCGCTCGGCATGGTCGTTGATTACGGCGAGCCCTCCCACACGTGCCGCCGCTGTCTTGAAGTCTTCCCGCTTCGGCCAGGTCTCCGGGTCGACCTCGAGGAAGCCGTCCTCCAGTCGAAGTTTCTCGAAGAAACCTCGTGTGTTGGACGATGCCAGGTCTTCCAACTGAAGCCCGGCGAGTACTCGGTTTGGCAGCGTGGGCCGCTTCGCCGGGGACTCCTCACCGACCCGGTCGTGGAGAGAGGCGATGATCTTCCTCTTCTGATCGACGGCGATCCCCGGATCGAACAGCGCCAGCGCCACCAGCTCCTCCGACAGGTACCAGAGGTGGTTCTGGAACTTGGTCAGCGCCGCCTTGGCCACCGCAGGGTTGATGTCAGAGTAGGCCAGCAGGTCCTTGAGGAGGGCGAAGTCATTTCTGGGGGCAGTTGCGGCGATCGGAGCCTCCATCCATGCCTTGGCGTAGACCCGACAGACGAAGATGCAGATGCTCCGGAGGCCACTCTCCTCCCTCGCCGTGAGTTCGAACTGCTGTCGGAACATCCAGACCTTCAAGGCGTAGATTGCCTTCGCCATCCAGCGGGCATGGTGAATCGGCCCGGGAGCTCGGAAACGCACTCCTCGCGGGGGGACGTGACCGACGAAGAGGAGGGTGAGCTCGAGCAGCTCACGGTAATCGTCGCGCAGGTCCTTGCGCTCGACTATCGCCTTCTCAAACCACTCCGTGTCGACAGTGGTGAGCAGAGGAGCGACATCCATCGGGGTGCGCAGCGCCGGACTCGTACTGGCTTCTGTCCAGGAAATCCCAGCACTCCTGAAAACGCTTGAAGAGGGTCACGTCAGGACCGGACGTGGGGCCCATCACAGCCGTGAACGCCGCACCGAGGAGGAGCTCCAGCACATGATGGTGGCACGCGAAGTAGAGCAAGTCCTTCGCGAGGTGTTGCTCGATGAGGACGCACGCTCCGTTGTTCCGGCCGGTGTTCGAGGCGGTGGTATTGAATGACAAGCCACTCACTCACTTGCTCAGTGAGCTCCCACTCCTCCAACGCGTTGAGGACGGCCTTGGCCATCTCAGAGCCCATTCCACTCGGCAGCTTCGGGATGCCCAGGAGCTGCACCGCGCCATTACCGGAGACCAAGATGGGAAGCCGATCGACTTGCTCCTTGCTCGTCAAAGTCCTGCATGAGCTTGCCGTCCCAGTGAACGACAAGATTGCCGGCCCTCAGCTCTTCCTTGAGCGCCACGTTGAGCCTGGAGCGGTGCCTGCGCCGGTGTCGGTGATGGAGCTGCGGTTGATATTGAGCTCTGCGACGTCGTGCCCAAGCGACCGGGCAACCTCTGTCAGGACGTAGACAGCTCCTCGGTTGGTCACCTTCGTGCGATCCAGCGACGACGCCACAGCCGCCGAAACGATGTTCGTCGTGCCCCACCTGGAGCGCTTTGGAGCCCGAGGGCTCCCTTCTCCATGGTCGTCGCTCTCCGCTGCGCTTGCGGCACCACTGGAAGAGGACGAAGACCACTCGAGCTCCACTCGGGCCGTAGATGTCGTCGCTTCTTCCTCGGCTCGCTGCCTCCGTCAGTCTTCTTCCCCTTGGCATTGAGATGCGCGGGCATCGACAGCGGCTAGCGTCGAGTCGACGGACCCCAGCTTGCCGCGCCGACGGGGTTCGCGCTGAGCGAGGAGGAATGCCTTGTCCTCCTCGTTCTTGAGCAGCTCCATGGCGTTAGCGGCAGCGACGTCGAACAGGTTCATCATCCGCTCGCTGAACTCATCCTCCCGCTTCGCTTGAGCTGAGCGCCAGCTCGCCCCTTGTTCCTCTTCACATTGTTGAACTTGTGGAGCTTCTCAATCTTGGTGACGATGTGGTCCTTCCGGCGGAGGGGGATTCGCGCCTTGGACCACACCTCGGTGACGAGCTCGACGACCTGGTTGGCGGCCTCTCGAAGTGACTTCTTCTGGACGTCGATCCTGTAGACCATCAGGGCCAAGACCTCTTTTTGCGAAGGAAGTTGCGACCCGGCGATCGATTCCTGCGGGGCAATCAGGTAGCGCAGCTTCGCTGCCATGATCCAGGTTATCTACTTAAAGGTTGAAGGAGTTATTCACTATTCAGTTTAAATTATAATCATTAGAATTTACAGTTTTACACACATTAGTTATCCAACCACTGACGGGTAGCTTGACTTATGGTTAAAGGAGTTATTCAGTTTAAATTATAATCATTAGAATTTACAGTTTTACACACATTAGTTATCCAACCACTGAAAATCTGGAAAGAATGAAAAAAACAAACATTACAAATTATGTAACATTTACTTGAAAGTCAAAAAATTAGCTTAATGGTAATGCTCAATGAGGGAGGGGTAAACGTTGTCCGATTAAAAAAATAAATCACCTAGAGAGTTTTCTCGACCATTCTAACGATTTCCGTGGGTGGGAGCTGAAAAATGTTCAACTTGAAATTTCACCCCCTAAGCAAGGACCACCCTACCTAGATATTACATTTCTTAGCTTCTGCTATAAGTTCTAAATCACCAGATTTACTATTATTTTTAATTAGCATCAAAATTTCTATTTTGTATTTATATTAATTAGTTTCAAACAGGACACTGACATTTGTATTTTGTATAATGCTAATGCAGTAATGCATGGCTAATATTTTTGAAATACTTTTCAGAAACAAGTTGAGAAGGGAGAGAGCTAAATTGAGAGCTGAAAGGAAGAAGGAAGAAGTGATATTTGAAAAAGTGACTGGCATTGGCTTTGATGGTAGAAAGGATGCTACACTTGCTGTTAACAAAGTAAATGAAAAGTATTATACATCCACAATCCTAGAGGAACATTGTCATTACTGGAGAGCCAGGTAAATGGAAATGATTGTCATACAGTTATAGGCATTATGCTGTTATATTACTGTACTATAAAGTAATATTTCAATTACTTAAAAATTTTTCTTTTTAAGTGACAACTGTCCAGTTAACTTTATTCCTTCCTTTTCATTTTTATTTAATTGTAAAATTAATTACATTTATTTTCAGATGATTTCTACCTCGACCATTTTACCCCGGAGAGTGGCAAAGGCATTGACATTGCTCATGGCATTTATAAGATCATTAAAGGGACAGAACTTGAGGCCAAATTAAACTTAGTTAAAGCAGATGGGACAAATACTAACACAGGACATATGCATGGGGTCAATCAGATATTTGGAAATGTTTTTAGGGCAACCTCTTCAGTGGGATATTTTGTCTTCTGCATCTAAATGAATTGCCACTTAGACACATCTTCATAACTTTAGATGGGACAACAAAAAGTCCAGACAAGTTTTCTGGCCCTATTGGTTCTCAGCTCAATGGGGATGTGTCAGAATGGAATGTTGTGGACTTCAAATCTATACCTTATCCTGCATTTGTGCTTCTACCAAATGAGGTGGTCAATAATTTATCAACAGACCAATACTATGGATACTGCATCTGCTGGGCAATTATTACTGGTGAAGTGGATGAAGACCTTGCACTCTTAGAAGTTGGCCTGCTAAATCACTCTCGATGGCTCACCTTAGCCTGTAGAATTCTTCGCTTTTATGTTTCACAAAAAAGACCCAGTAAGAACCTCAAAATCATAGTAGAATTCATCATCAAAGTATACTTTCACAGTTGGTTCAATATCAAGGCTAATAAGAGGCTAAGTGATGGGTCAAGAAACCTATTCAGTATGATCCAAAGAGTAAATAAATTCCCTGACAGGAAAATTAGAGAAATTTGTTATGACGTATTAAACAATAACAGCTATTTTGCTCATGGTGAAAATATTTTAGTTGGAATGCTGGCATGAAGATGAAGAGGTGAGGAGGTGTGCTGTCAATAAAGTTCTGTGTCTGAGGGGAGTTATAGAGGATTTTGATGATGAATCTGGTAGTAGCAATGATTTTGCAGGTGGAATAATTGAAAGTGATGATGAGAATGAAGAGGATCATGAAGGTGGTACTGATGAATATCCTGCTATAGATGAGAATGTTAGGGTCTTTAGAAAGCCAATCATCAATTTCAAAGCTTCTGCATACCACAAGCTGTCTGCTATGTCCCAATGGGAAACTGTTCCACCTGTATTAAAAGAACTCAGTAATGATGAACTGCGTGATATCATTAATACCACATTGAAACTGGATCACGAGTGCCACAGTCAGAATGTTGAAAGGCACATCAAGCTTGTCACTGATTGAAAACCACTAATACATGTCAATTTGCAGCTTGAGAATGTTTTATTGTGTTGACATTCAGTTGAAAGGGGGTCTATGGGCCGAAAAAATTAGTTTGTCTAAAATAACTCAAAAACTAAAGGTTTTATGAAAAAATACCACTCTTAGTACCTTGTTCTAAATCAAATTCTGCATCTTTTGGTATGCAAACCATCTCTCTAGCATGTTCAGAAGAAGAGATATTGCCATTTTCCTGATTTTGCTAGTGCGGCATTAGATGTTTTTACAAAAATGGGGGTGGCCAGACACACGTTGGTGGCCACCAATTATTTTTTTCAGGAATCTTATTTTTATATCAAAAGCCAACTGTTAGTCACTGATAAATTAAAATCAAACAAAAATTATACCGTAGTTTCAGCCTGGCCTATAATATGCTCATCCACATACATCATTGTCGCATTCTCATTTCCTTCCAAATACTCATGCCCATACCACTCAATCCCAACCTTCACTGGATTCCCTTCCTTTGCACTGACATCCTCCACAGCTTTCACCACACAATTTCTCAAATACACCCTAGATTTCTCACCATTCTTTCCCAAATACATCTCGCATCCACCTTTTGTTTTACGTTCCACCATCATACGCCTTGGATGCAATACCAACTGATTTAATCTTAGAAAATCCTTTCCCAGGATGACCTGGTAGGTATCTTCCTCCCGATCCATCACATAAAATTCACATTCATCCATTTTTACTCCTTCCATTCTCACTACTAATGACACACACCCACTATTTGAACACTCAAATTCCCTACCCCCTTGATCTCACCTTCACACTTACGAATCTTCCACTCCCCCCTACAAGTGTTACAAGCTCGCTCCAGTACATTCTTACAAATTGAGTTGGGTGGACACCCAGTATCCAACAACCCACTAACCATTTTCTTTCCCACTTGTATTCTTACTTTTATGCATTCATTTAAGTCCCCCTCATCTGCCAAGTTTACATGCACTCTCCCCAAACCCACAAACAATTCCCATTCTCCTTCACTTCCGCTAATGATCTCAGAGACCTCACCGATGTCAGGCCTCTGCCTTCCTAGTTTCCCTGTCTGGGGTTAGGGTTTGAATCATTCTCAAGTGTTTCTGTCCCCTGGGAACTTCCTATCCTCCTCTCATCAGGTTGACCAGGCTGCTGGCCACCTGTTCCAACTGTTCTCCATTGTGGGGCTGGTCCTGTTTGACCAGCTGTTGAAAACCTGGCCAAATGCGCATACTGTTGGCACCTACAGCATTCTGTGCCTCTCTTGCGGCAGTCTACAGCAAAATGCCCTCGCTCCCCACATGCATAACAGGCTCCCATCCACTTCCGGTAATTTTATGGTGTGTCTGGGCTGGCAGCAGTTGGAGCAGCCAGTGGTCCCTGCGGCCATGCATGCCCCTGTGGCAAGTTTTGCCCCAGGCTCCCACTGTGTCTGGCATAGAAGTACTCAAGGAACTTTGCCGTGACCTCAAATGAGTTACCCTTAAGCGCATCCTGATAGCTACTGTAAACAGGGGGCTACTTCTGGAGTCCACACTGTTGAGGCAGGGAGCCCTGCCCTCCATGCCCCATGTAAACTTCCCTCTCCCTGGCCCTCTCTCTTTCACGTCCAATGTTGGACTTAGAGTAATACTTACCCTCATCGTCAAAGGGCCTGCCCTCAAGGAGTTCAAGGATTTCAGGCCATTGTAGCCGCTCACCACCTAATCTAACCTTTTCCTTCCATTTCATATGGATGTATTCAGCCACAGCTTCAGGTATCATCTCTAAGAGTTTCCTAACAAGGGCTTTTGAGGTCTCAATGGTCCTATCACCAAACTTTTTATGGGCCAGAGTTTCCAGCTGATATGCATACATATCCAGATTTTCATCCTTCCTCATTCTTGCACGTTCAAAATCATCTTTCCTCTTAAATCTTACACTCCCTCCGATTCTCTTCACTTGCCCTATTATACAATCTTTCACCACCTCATACCTCACTTTTCCCACACTTACCACTGCTTTATAAAAATCATTCATTTGACCCTCTAAAAACTCATCCAACTCTTTCACCCAATAATCTGGATTGTCAGGGTATTTACTTCTATGGTAACAGTCTAGTGATGTGAGTCATTTTTTATTGTGTCATTTTTTTTGTTTTTTTTGTCATTTTTTTTGTTTAAAATGAAGGTAGTCTGTTTTTTTTGTTTTTTTTTGTTTTTTATTGTTTTAAACTTATTCCATATTTTTTTTCCTTTAATCTAATAAGTATATTAGTATTACCTATAATTTACTATACTACCATGCTTATACGGTTATACCTAGTATATATACTATATAGTCATCTTTTAGAAAAATTGAATCACGCAAAAAGTATATAATAGAAAGGAAAAACAAACCCTCATTTTTTATATGTATATATATTTTTTAACTAGAACATAAAACATTCTTCCTCGTTTCAAACAATATACATAATTGTGATTGGCAAGAGTACCAGTATATATATTCCAGATAGAAAAGGAAAATATTCACCTTTTTTTGAACCTTTTTGTTAACCTACATTTCCATGGAAGAATCATCACTAGATTGGGTAGAGCATATATGCTAGTTTCAATATCACAGGTACTGGTATAATATCCATAATACTGTATAAAACAATAGATATAATTGTGATTGGCAAGAATACCAGTGTATATATATAATATATATATATATATATATATATATATATGTATATTAGGGTGTCTCAAATATACGAATGGAGGATTTCGGGTCGGGGCGACGCTTGCCCATATTACACCTTTATAAAGGATTGTTATCACAAAATTTGACAGCTGTAGGAGGATTTTTAGGGGTCACTCAAGTTCGCCACTTCTGTTTCACTTATACAAGATTTTTTTCTCTTTCGCAGGTGATGGTTACTAGAGCAGGAAACCAGTTGTGGTTGCTGGACAAGGCCCCAATTGCAGTGATTGTTTGTCCACGACTTCCATCGAAGGAGCAATGCCTGCTCCTTTACTTCCACCACCACCAGACCAGAGGGAAGGAAGACCAAATCGGAGAGCATTCGCCTGGTGGTGGAAACCATCTGGCCCATCTGGGAGAAGGCCAACATACCAACTACCACCAAGAAGTACGCAGGGGAGAAGCTGGCGAAGTTGATCGATACCTACAACGCACTCAAGAAGAACAGGACAAAGCCGCAAGAGGGTTACCGGTACAAGGAGGGGATGTTCAAGTCGGATTTGGAAGACGTGTTTGACGTGGCTCACTCCTCCGCGCTATCCTCCTCCAAGGTCCCTCAGGAGGACAAGGATTTTCTCACCTCGCAGAGGGAAGACAGGATGTCGTCAAGTCTTGCGGGGGTGGACCAGAAGACAGCGAAGAAGAAAGCTGTGAAGCGGAAGAGGGATCTTGCAGCCATGGCTAGGAAGAGTAAATGGGATGCTGGGGTGACACAGCTCATGGAGGTAGCGATCTTGGAGGTGGATGGTAGCAGCACTGAAATGAACACGGAAGACGAGGATGATGACGACGAGACGTACCAAGCGCCCAGCACCAGCAAGGCCCAGACTCAAAAGAAAAGGCGAATGAATGCCCTCACGGACCCGAATCTCATCGCTGCTTGGGATCGCGACAACATGTCCGTGAGACAAGCAACGTCGTCCTTTGCAGCAGCAGCTCAGAGTTTGGGTCATGACCTGGATGACCTGGTAATCTCGCCAGCAACTGTTCATCGAACACGGAACAAGATCCGAAAGGGATGGGAGAAGAGTTGACCCGAAAGTTCGAAGCTTCTGGTCCTTTAGTCTTGCACTGGGATGGGAAACTGTTGGAAGATATCGCCAAGGAGGAGGAGGAGTTTGACCGGATTGCTGTTGTGGTGACGGGCGATGGAGTCGAGGAGCTTCTTGGTGTACCCGTTGCGGTGGACGGCACTGGAAAAGAACAGGCTGCAGCCGTACTCCAGGAAGTCCAGGCTTTTGGCATTTTGGAGCAAATCATTGGACTGGGATTCGACACCACAGCTGTGAACGCTGGGATGATCCAAGGTGCTTGCGTTCGCATTGAGCAGGAGTTTGGCCGTCCCATGTTGTGGTTGGCTTGCCGTCACCACGTCTTGGAGATCTTACTCAAGGATGTCTTCGTGCGATGTCTGGGGCCGTCCTCTTCCCCTGACATTCTCCTCTTCAAAAGATTTCAACAGCGGTGGGCCTCCATTGACAAAGGGTCATTCTTGTCCATCGGTGACGAAAGCAATCCCACAACAACTGACAACTGGGCAAATCAAGCGTCTTCCATGAAGAAATACCTGCAGCAGACGCTTTCCCATGGCACACATCCCTGAGAAGACTACCGTGAACTCCTCATCCTTTCCTACCGCTTCCTTGGCGGTCAGGTCCAGGGGGGATTTCGTCAGCCTGGGGCCTATCACCACGCCAGATGGATGGCCAAAGCCATCTATGCCCTCAAGATTTTCATGTTCCGTCACCAACTGGACCTGACAGCCAGGGAAGAAGGAGGACTTCGGCGGCTGTGTTTGTTCATCTCCCTCGCGTACGTGAAGCAGTGGAATGAGGCAATGGTCTCGAATCGAGCTCCACTGAACGACCTAGAGTTCCTTCGCCTGCTCGAGGCCTACCCTGACAAGGAAGTCAGCCACACGGCATCCATGACCTTGAAAAGGCACCTGTGGTATCTCTCAGAGGATCTCGTGGGGCTTGGTTTCTTTGACGACCGCATTCCAAAGGACACGAAGCTAAAGATGGTCCAACGACTTCAATCCCCCGCCACGAAGAAAGGACTCAAGCGGATCGATCCGAAGAACTTCAATCCACAGCAATCCATCGAGCTCTTCGACACCCGGAGAACAAAAGAAGTCTTCTTCCGCGCGATCCTTCCAGAATCTGAGTCTCCCACCTTCCTCATGAAAGATCCAGAGGATTGGATCAATGACCAGGATTGGATCATGGCGCAAAAGAGGGTGAAAGCCCTGAAGGTGGTCAATGACGCCGCCGAGCGTGGTATCGCTTTGATGAAAAGATTCAATTCCACCATCACGCGTGATGAGAAGCAGAAGCAATTCGTCCTCAAGGTGGTTCGGGCTCACCAGAAGTTGATCCCCGTCAAGACGAAGGAGAGCTTGAAGAGTAAAATCAAGTAGTGTAGGACAGATTGATGATGAAAACAATCCATTTATACGCGATTATTTCAATTAATGAAAGGTGCATTTCGTTTATTTTCATTTTTGTTCAGAAATAAAGAGAATAAGAGAATGATAGAAATTTCTTTTTTTTCCTAAATAGCTACAAGAAAGTGTTAAACTTGAGTGACCTCTAAATACTGTTCGATTCCCATCATTTTTCGATTTTTAGAACCTCTATGCCTATTGAAATCGGGGCAGCATTCGCGAGCAAGAGAAAATCGAACAAAAAAAATTTCTATGTATTAATGAGACACCCTAATGTATATCCCCGCAAGGGGGTTCTAAGCTCGTGCTTTTGAGTGCTCTTTGTGCTCGTTTGTACATGCTTGTTCCTGGAGGTTTCACGTGCGCCCTCCCGGCCCTAGCACCCAAGGATGATGGGGCTCGACCCTGCAGTCCTTGTCATCCTTGGTCTTTTTCCACTTTGACTGTCCCCTCCACCCTTTCTTTTTCCTCTGTCTTTCCTCTCACTTTTTCTTTGTTTTTCCGCTGAGATATGCCCTTTAAATAGAGGCGAATTGGTTCTTCCTGAACTAAAAAAAAAAAAAAAAAAAAAATATATGTATATATTATATATATATATATATATATATATATATATATATTCCAAATAGAAAAATAAAAAAAATAAATATTCATCTCTTTCTTTAACCTTTGTGTTAACCTAATGCTGTTTAACTTTCATTATCTGATTCTATTTCCATTGAAGAATCATTATCACTAGATTGATTAAAGCAAATAGTTTCAATATCACAGGTACTGGTATTTATTGCAAATTTGGATGTTGACGAAGCCAATGTAGCACCATGTTTTACTTCACTTTCTTGGAATTTTGCATTTTGGGATATAAATACTAGCTTTGCTGCTCTGTCTGTGCTTAATTGGTTTCTTTTGGCTGTATGGATATTACTGTATGTGCTAAATGATCTCGGAGGTAATGAAAGGGCGAAATAGAGGTGTATGAGTTTGTGTAGGTATATATGTGAGTATGCATGCGTATGTATCTGGAATTCTGGATGTATGCATGTGTATGGGGTATACAATAGATATAAATGTGTATATAAGTATTTATGTATATATTGGTATATATGTATATGGGTGTATGTGTATGTATATATATATATATATATATATATATGGATGGTCTCGTGGGAGGGGGGGGAATATGTCATCGCGGGTCTAAAGGATAGTTAAGTGGGAGATTCAAAATCCGAGGCATGGATGGGAGAGTCCTGGGAAGGTTGGACAATGGTCAGTCAGCTCCCAGCCAGTGTTCTCGCAAGTTTAATGGATCTCAAGATACAAGACTTTCAGTGCAAGAAAGAGGCCAGTTTTTTCTGTAAATAGGCTGAAAAGGACATTCTATACTGGTACCATATGGCCTATTTTATTATTTATTTATTTATTTTTATAATATATATCATTGCAAAAGTATACCTTATAATTAAATTGGCAATATCTATATTAATTATTAAAAAAAACAAAAAAAACAAAAAAAAAACGACAAAAAAAACAACAAAAAACAAAAAAAACGTTTTTTTTACATCACTAGGTAACACTCATACTCCTTGAAGAAGCTATGAATATCATGGTTACTGTAGATGTTAAACTTGGTTGCCTTCGGAACCTCCCAGATCAAGATTCCCCAGTGCACTCGCACATCACTCTCACTCACTGAATCTTTCCCTTCCACACCACTATATTAACGAATCATCTGCACTTACACACAGTTGCTTTTTCATAAGGGTTATTACAAAAGAAATAGACAGTTTCAAATATTTATTAAACCAAAACTATTTATGATATTGACACTTACTATGCACAGTTTTATAGAGAAAGTCTTGGAATATTTTACAGCAACTTACAGATGTTCGATGTGTGCACCCCTAGTCACACGGCATATATCAGCGCGGTAGTCGATTTCTTGCCAAACACGCGTTAGCATATCCTCATTAACACTAGCAACAGCTCTTGTGATACATTGTTTCAGATCATCTAAATTAACAGGAAGGGGAGGGACGAACACCTTGTCTTTGACATATCCCCATAAGAAAAAGTCGCAAGCTGTTAGATCTGGACTTCGTGGTGGCCAACGTATGAGTGACATGTCGGCTGTTGCGCGGCCAATCCAGCACTTTGGAAGATTTGCATCGAGGTAATGTCGAACTTGCCAGTGCCAGTGGGGTGGGGCTCCATCCTGTTGAAAAATGAAGTTGTCACTGTCTTCGTGCAGTTGAGGCATCAGCCAATTCATTAGCATGTTGAGATAAGAAGCTCCTGTTACAGTTTTCTCTGCGAAAAAGAAGGGGCCATACACTTTTTTACAGGACATAGCACAGAAAACATTAACCTTTGGAGAATCTCGCACATGCTCCACTGTTGCTCTAGGATTTTCAGTACCCTATATGTGAACGTTCTGTTTGTTTACCTTCCCACTGATGTGGAAAGTCGACTCATCGCTGAAAATTAGACGCTCCATAAACCCATCTTCATCTTCACATCACTCCTGCATTTCTGTACAGAAATCACGGCGTGTGTTTTTGTCCTGGTCACTTAGACTTTGCAATATCTGCAGCTTGTAAGGAATCATTTTCAACCGTTTCCGCAAAACTTTCCAAACAGTCGGTTGTGGAATTTGTAACTCCAGACTTGCCCTCATTGTGGATTTCTGTGGGCTGCGTAGATAACTGGCACGAACACGCTCCACTTGTTCTTCAGATACCTGTGGTCTTCCAGGACTTTTACCTTTACACAAACATCCTGTTGTTTCAAATTTCCTGTACCAATCGTAGATGGATTGTCTAGTCGGCGGCGATTTCCCGAAACGTGTTCTAAAATGCCGTTGCACAACAGTAACGGAATTTGTTTTGCTTAAATCAAGCACACAAAACGCCTTCTCCACAGCATTAGCAGGCATCGTACCTCACTGCTCGCTGACTGGTCACTGATAGTGGAACACTGTACACACGCTGTTGCCGACAGCCTTATTGGCACACTGCCAAGCGTACAATGTTGCTTACGTATGATGTGGCTAAAACTTCAAGAGTTTCTCTACAAAACTGTACATCGTAAATGTCAATATCATAGTGTTGATGAAGATATGTTAACGCGTGTTTGGCAAGAAATTGACTACCGCGCTGATGTATGCCGTGTGACTAGGGGTGCACACATCGAACATCTGTAAGTTGCTGTAAAATATTCCAAGACTTTCTCTATAAAACTGTGCATAGTAAATGTCAATATCATAAATAGTTTTGGTTTAATAAATATTTGAAACTGTCTATTTCTTTTGTAATAACCCTGTAGTTTGTTTCTTTTTAAGTTTACATTGCTTTTGCCATTTTGTCCTTCCTTTAACTTCTTCCCACCCTTCTGATATTGCTTCTACTTTTGCATATTGCTGAGAATTTTACTTTTGGAAAGTTTTGAATTTTATATACTTGCATTTATATTCACGCTGTTATAGTTAAGTAATTGAATATTAGTGGTGTTTAGTGATTTAGAAGTTTTCATAGTGTGCCAGCTTAATTTAACTTAAACTTGTGACAGTTTAAACTAATTTTTAACTGTGTGATGCCATCGCAGAAAGTGTTGTGTGTTACGTGTAGGGTAAACCGGTGGTATTCGGAATTTAAAGATTATAACGGCGGTCCTATGGCAATTACCGAGAGATCAGTTTGTTTCTTTTGCGAGTTAATGGAGGAAATAGTTGACATAAAATGCAGTGTACGTGAGGTAATGAGAGACTTGCAACACTTGATGAGGGCAGGGGTAGGGCTATGGTTGATGGAAGCCGAACCAGTACTAATGTTGAAGATGTTAGTAATTTGAAGGGTGAGGTGCGTAACCTAGTTTCTAGTTTAGGTAGCTTGTCGGGAAGGTTGGATAGAGTTGAGGAAGGGGTTAAGGTTAGTCCGAGAGTAGTAGATGGGGAGGGATTTAGAGAAATTAAGGGTGGAGCTAGGCCGCGTACGTTAGGTGATAGGAATCCCCCCCTATCAAGGTTTCGAACCCTTTCGCCCATTTGGAAAGGGACGTGAATGAGGGGGAAACTATTTTAATTGGGGACTCTTTAGTGCGCCACACGGACAAAGAGTTTGTTGAATGGCATCCAACCAAGAGGAGGAGGGTCTGTCTCCCAGGGGCCAGGTTTGACAGAGTTAGAGACGAAGTGGATAGGATTGACATTGCCTCCTGTCACTCGATGTTGGTGATGATGGTAGGGGACAACGACTTGTATAGGCCTGATACGAGAGTGCCTGACCTTTTAGAGAGATATAGGGGGTTAGGTCCCTAAAGGCGGTCAGATAGATCTTTAGTTCTAGGTATTATCCCTAGGCACAGTTTGGGTCTTAGGATTACGTCAAAAACAATATTTTTGAATACTAAATTAGAAGAGATTTGTGCTGGGGAAAATGTACCCTTCGTAAAGCTGTGGTCCGAATTCAGTGATCCTAGCCTTTTTATAAAAGATGGAGTGCATTTTAATGAAATAGGTAATGCTGTCGTGGGTGACTCGACCCGCAACTACTTCACGTTTGCAGCTGGTCTCAATTTGCGTGAATGTGTTGAACCCCCAAGATGGACACACTGATCTCTCCCTTCGACTTTTTCCCTCTCCTCACAATTAAACTGCTTTATTTTAATTGCTATTGATCAATCCGTATTAACACCAAAGCAGCCTCGAAGAATCGCTGATATAATTACTTTTCACGGAAACGCCTATGGGAACATTAACCCCCTCTTCAGTGGCTCAAGATGATAACATGGCAAAACTGTACAAAGTTAGGGACCCTGCGAAATCAATTCCATCCAGGATCCAGAAAATGAATAGCGAAGTGGGAATGCGAAAGTCACAGGAAAAAATTGGGTTTATTTATAAAAAAAATGCTATTTACATATATTATATGTCTCTCTCACCTTCATACACGCTCATTCACTCACAGAACCTTCCACACAATTTTCATTCACCATACAGATCAATATATTTTAATGGAATGCTTTACACTTGAATTTTCTTATAAATTTAATTAATACTTATTCTTTACAATACCATATTTTACTATTTCTAATACTTGAGTCCCTCTTGAGACCCCTATCTAGTCCTTAACTGGACTCTGGAAGGTCATTTCCTTGCAAAGGAAATCTGTCCTATCCTTCCTAGGCCTTTTAGGATACATCCTACGGTGGCCACTCTTAAATTATTCTAATTCCAGGTGTTCTGGACCTACTCAGGAGGTCTCCCTTACGGGGCCCTTTACAATAGGTAATGGTCTCCTGACCACCTAGGCCTATCCTGCCAGTATCTTGAGGAGTCACCCTTAGGGGACCCTCTTACAAACTGGTGGACTAAATCCATCTACATCAAGCCTGTATAGTTTTTCCTTTTTTTTTTTGTTTGGTTCTTTAATCAATCAAACTAGATGAGCACCTAACATGACTTCTTGAGGTGCTATGACTGAAGAAATAACCCTGCCAGAAGGATAAATAATATCAATTTTAACACTTACGTTATGTTGTTTGACTTAAATATATTTCATTTTCTGATATAATTAAATTCGCCCTTTGGGCTACAAAAACAGGGACCCTCACCTGCCAGGTCCTCTCGACACACATATTTCCCTTTGAGCAACCACCAGAGGAGGGGATGCCCCCAGTGGCTAGGTATTTATCTCAACATGCTGCTGAAAAATATGCTTCCTGAAAAGATAGATAAAAACTAAGCAAAAGGCTAGGACCTCAGTTAGTTGAGGGTGAAATTATAGGGATCTCTCGGACCCCCACATCTCTCCCCTCACCCTCAACTCCACAAGACCCCCAGATTCACTCAACTTTCCTCTACCTTCTCAACATCAGGCTCTGGCAAGTGAGTTCCTTACATTTCTTAAGTTTTCTTTCTTAATAAACATACATATACATGGTACGTACATACAGATATATACATATACAGTACATATACATATATGAAAATACATATATTTCCATACAATATACATATACATAACAAACCAAATTCCGTCCAATACACCCCACACCCCATTCGCCACTCACCCCCTAATCGCCCTTCCGAAATTTATCTCCTAGTGGTTCCCTTTCTGGACCTGGCAGGGTTCTTTTTCTTTTCATTTCTTTCTTACTACCCATCACCAAACCCATTATCTCTTGTTATGTACAATTTATATCTACATTACTCCTCCTTTCCCCGCTGTTTCCGCTCTAGTACCTGCGGTTGCACCCATGGTACCTCGATGACTCCTCCTCTCTGCCTAGTTAATCGGCTCAACCTTCTCTTCTTCACCCCTTTCTCTTCCTAACCATTTCTCCATCTCTGTAACCTTACCCTGAACTTCCCCACAAAACTCCTCTAGATGGTCCCTTCGCTCTAACTTTTCATCTTCTGGACCAGACCCTTTCTGAAGAACTCTATACTCCTGTAGTATGCTCTCCAACAGGAAAATCACACTCCCTTGTGTAATGGACTTGTTAGTCTCCCTTTTTTTTTCATCCTGCCCTGGACCCGGCCTTGATCCTTCATCTTTCGTCTCCCATTCCTTTCGCAATTCAGTCCAATCTCCAATTTCCCACCAATTAGACCAACTAGACGCTCTCCCCAGATTTTCTTCTGGAAAACCACTACCTTATGCCTTATGTTGTTTCGTGTGTTGGTCTCTCTTCACACGGAGGTCAAGCTGGTGGCCCCGCCTCTAGGTCTGGCCTGGTGGAGGAGCGAGTTACTTTCTTGCGCTCTCCACCGTACATAGCCAGGCACGCCCGGCTCATCTGGTACTGTCCTGAGCCAGGCATCCAGTCTTTTCTTGAAGACTTCAACTTTGACCCCCATTACATTTCTGAGGTCCTTAGGAAGCTGGTTGAAAAGTCTTGGCCCCTGACAACCAAGCTATTTTCCTTCAGGGTTGAGGAGGTCCCTTGTCATGCTTTTAATTTGGGAACACTACACATTCTGCCTTTCCTATTTTCCAGTGTTGTTTGAATGGTAATTGGGTTTAGTTTTAGGTTTGGTACCAGTTTTTCGATCATTTTCCATATGTAGATTATGATGTACCTCTCTCTTCTTCTTTCCAGTGAGTACAGATTTAGTTTACGTAGTCTTTCCCAGTAGTTGAGTTCTTTGCAGCCATCAATCTTGGCTGTGAAATGCCTTTGCGTTTCTTCTAGTTTATTAGTTTCTTCCTTTTTATGGGGACGTCAAAACTGAGCAGTATTCAAGTTTTGGTATAATCAGTGTTTTTAGCAGGGGAATCATTACTGTCCTGTCCCTTCTCTTGAACGTTCTTAGAACCTGTCCGGCGACTCTTTTTGCTTTATTTATTGCTATCTGATTTTGTGTTTCGAATTTCGCATCATCTGTCATTATTATCCCGAGATCAATCGCTTTCATGCTTCTCTGAATTTCCTGTCTATCTGGAGCATAATATGCAGTCTGTTTAAGTTCTTCTTTTCTACCATATCTCAAGAGCTGAAATTTTTTGGTGTTGAATGACATGTTGTTGTCTTCTGACCATTTGTATATTTTGTTCGTGTCCCTCTGCAGGGCCTCCACGTCATGTACATCGCTGATTTTTCTGCTGATCTTTGTATCGTCTGCAAAGGATGTTACTATACTATTGCTGTTTAATCCGCTGTCTATGTCTGTTAGCATGATAATGAACAGGAGTGGGGCCAGTACTGTCCCTTGTGGTACTGAGCTGCGTACTTCCGATTCTGATGATGATATACCTTGAATTTTGACGACCTGCAGACGATCACTAAGGAAGTTGTAGATCCATTTTCCCACTTTGCCTATTATTCCCATGTCTTTAATTTTATGTCCTATTATACCATGGTCACATTTATCGAAAGCTTTAGCAAAATCTGTGTATATAACATCGTAGTTGTCATTGCCTTCCAATGCATCTAGGATATTGTTGTAGTGCTCTATTAGTTGTGATAGGCATGATCTACCTGAAAACTGAAATCCCACTTGAATCCCTCAAAATCATTTACTTCAGATTTTCCTTTCCCTTCCTGATCTAAACTACATACTGGTTCCTTTTCCAGAACCTTTACCAGTCTCTTTTTCCTTCCTTTCTTCCCCATCATGAATACTATCTCTTTCCCCTCTAGATCAAGGGAAGTCTCCTCTTTCTGTTCCTCTTGATCCATTCTCCTCTGCTCCTCATCCTTACACATCTCATACATGGGATGACTAGTCAAGTACTCTGGAACCTCTCTCCACCTCCTAAGTTGCTTCTGGTGGACTCGAATCTCCTCCGTCTCACCATGCTCATTCACCCTTTCTGCCACATACGTGACTTCATTCGGCCAAGCTTTGATGATCTTATATGGCCCCTCAAACTGATCTTGTACCTTATACTCCACTCTCCGCCCGATCTTCTGGATCTCTCGAAGCACTAAATCTCCTTCCTTGAAGGGAGTATATCTAGAATGGGCCTCTCTCCACATTCTTTTCTCGTTCTCTCCTAGCCGGATATTTGGTCTTACATTTCGTTCATAGTTTAATATATATTGGCTAGGGGAAGTATTCAGAGCTGCATGAAACGTGGCATTATAGCTCCAGAGAACTCTACTTAAATGCTCGTCCCAGTCATTTAACTCTCGACTCACCATCCTTAACATTTCGGTCAATGTCTTGACCGTTCGTTCTGCCAACCCGTTCGAAGACGGCATATATGGTGTCACCAGAACTTGCTGGACACCACACTCCCTCAACATACTGGCAAATGGTTCCCCCAAAACTCGGGGCCATTGTCACTGAGACATCTTGATGGTTTCAGCAACATCATCGGGAAGATGATGTCTCGAACCACCTCTGCCACTACCTTACTCGTCTTATTCCTGAGTGGCACAGCATATGCGAACTTGGACTTATGGTCTACTACAATCACCATCGCGACATGTCCCCTCCTTGTTCGTGGTAAATTCACACAGTCAGTGACCACCATCTCCCCAATTTCTTGAGCCTCCACCTTCCGTAATGGAGGTCTCACCACCTGAGGTTGCCCCTTCCTTTTCTGGCACCGCTCACAGGAAGTTGCAACATCAGCACACACCTGACCCAAGTACGGGTGGAAGATAAGGGTTTTCATGACTCCCCAAAGTTTACCCTTTCCCAAGTGCCCATATACATGATGAATCAGGATAACCAGACCAACCATACCAACTAGAGTTAAAACTGGAACCAGTGTCCGCTCCCCATAATTGTTTACACGGAGAAATACACTAATCCCTTGCTAATAGACAGATTCCTCGCAAATCTTTTAAAATCTCGTGTTCTGTCTCCCCACTCTTTTACAAGCACCTGACCCATAATTTCGCCCCGCAATTCGGAAATTACAGGATCAGTCTCCTGCATTTCCAGGATATCCTCATCATCCAGGACCTCCTTATCATCAAGTTCCCACTCAATTGTCCCAACCATTCCTATATTCTCCAGTCCCAAAGCGGCGACTGGATCCCGTACCACCGTCAATTCCCTTCCCATATAGAGAATCTTTCCCTCACCCACATCGACACTCAACTTGTGTCGTTTCAGGAAATTTATACCCAGTAGAAAACAGTAAGGCATCGTCTCCTGGTGAATGATCACAAACACCTGCTCGACATTCTCACACCCCTCTCCCAATGAAACTCTGATCGTCACTGCTTCATGTGCTCGAACACGCCCTTCACCCAATCCCTTCATCAAAACTCTTGTAGGCCTCCTACACACGTCCAAACCTCCCCTTTCTAACTCAGTGACAACCCTTTCACTCACTAAACAAATCTGTGCTCCAGTATCCACCAGACCACAGAATTTCTTTCCATCAACTTCCACGTCAACAACCATTGCACCTATACACTGTTTTCCACATTTCACCTCCACTCCAATACTTTCGTCTTCCTCTTCCACACATGCGCCTGGATCTACATTCTCGTTCTCATCCTGACTCTCCTGACGCACGTACCTCTTAGTCTCTACTACTAAATTATAGTGGACACCACTCAAACACTGAAGGTGCAATACTAGTCCATCCTCACTCATAGCCAACTTTTTATCCTTATATACTATCGGTCTCTCCAAACCATAATGCACCATCAGCACAATCCCATACATTCTACTCACCATCATTAACACTTCTTGAAATGGCAATCTCCCCAGTTCACACATCACACGCAACTCTCTTATCTGCCTCCTCCCTTTCATCAAACCAATACTCTCAGGCTTCTTCACTACCTCATTCATAACCCTCATTCTCAATTCATTTATTCCCTCAGGCACAACTACATCCAAGCCTTCACTTTCTAAATCTTTCAAACATAGTCACCTCCACCCTTACTTTCTTTCAATCTCTTTAAGCCCTTTGGCAAATACTCAGGATCAATCACAGATGCACTCTCACTTTCACTCATACCAGGCATTCTCGACATCAAATCAGCTAAATAATTACTTTTACCTGGCACATATTCAATCTGGTAATCAAAATCACTCAAATCTTCAATTGTTCTCGCAATCCTACTATCAACCATCCTCATCCGCTCCAGATACACCAAGGGTTGGTGATCCGTTTTCACAACAAAATGCACACCATACAAGAAGGACTTAAAGGCTTTCAAACAATACCTTATAGCAGCAAGCTCTCTCTCAATCGTTGAATACTTTCGTTCTGCACTATTAAACGCTTTTGACACATATCCAATCACTCGTCGCACTTTCTCCCCATTCAACATTTGCTCTTGACATAAACACCCACCCATGCAATAACCACTTGCATCCGTATATAATTCTAACGGACTTGCTCCTAATTCATAGTCCGGGTAAGCCAACTCGACATCCCGAGCCATTCTCTCCTTTAACTTCTCAAACCCTCCATCATCATTTCATTCCACTTTAACACCGTTTTCCCCTTCATCCCAGTTAACTCATTCAATGGCTTTGCTATACCTGAACACTCTTCCACAAACTTCCTCTGGAATTCTATCAAACCCAGGAAAGACTTCAATTGCCTCACTGTCTCTGGTCTGGGAAATTCCCTTACTTTATTTATGTAGTCAGGAGATTTCTGGATTCCAGATCTCCCTACTACATGTCCTAAAAATGCCACCTGGTCCCCAAACCAAGCACACTTGGATGGTTTCACCTTGACACCTACCCCTTCCAGCATCAGCAAGACTTCATTCACCAACCTAACATGTTCATCGAACGTCTCACTGACCACTAGAATATCGTCAATAAAGACCATCACATTCTTTTTCCTGAACTTGCTCAAAACACCAGCCATAGCTCGCTGGAAAGCAGCTGGAGCATTCGCCAAACCAAATGATAAGGCTTTCCAGGCATAATGCTTATGAGCAGTTGAGAAGGCTGTCATTGGTCTTGAGGACTCTTCCAGGGGCATCTGGTAGTATCCTCGAACCAAATCCATCTTTGTGAAATATTTCATGCCATGCATAGAGTACACGCTCTCGTTAACTATACACATTGGGAAACGATCCTTGATGGTCTGTGCGTTTAACCGTCGATAGTCAACGCACAGCCTGAGCTTCCCATCTGGTTTCCTAATTGGTACTATCGGACTATTCCAGGGGCTTTCACACTCCTCTAGAACACCCGCTCGTACCAACTCCTCACATTGCGCCTCTATCTCTTGAACTAGTGGCTGAGGAAAATGCCTTGGTCTAGAATAGATCGGGGTCTCATCCTTTAGAATTATTCTAAATGGTGGCAAACTAGTCGGACCCAGATCATCGTCGCTCCGACTCAAGGCATGCCTACGTTGCTCTAGAACATCATACACCATTTCCTTCTCGTTATCCCTCAAATTCTCCCCAATGTCCAACTCATTCTTTATTCTCTCTCTTGTCCACTCTTCCTTCTCCCCACTCATCGCATTTACCACCACTGACTGCTCACCCTCTGAACTACCCACAAGGTCTCTATCATTCACAACAGTATTCAGTCTACCCAAGATATCGCCCCTCTTAATCCCTCGCGCTTTACCCTCACTACCCGGCTTACCCTGCACACACACAAATGGATCTTCCTCATTTATAACCCCATCATATACACATGCCACTCGCTTCACCTTATAATGAACCCCCCTTCCCTCAACATACAACATTTGATCAGTTTCCTGATCTACAATGAGGGTGTCCTGCTTATCCCACTCTATCCTAACTTTAACTGGCGTTTCTCCATTCAACTGTACATCCTCAGCTGCTCTCACAACACAATCCCTCAGATACAACCTTCCACCTTGACCATTCATTCCCAAGTACAACTCCCAGCCTCCTTTCCCTTTTCCTCTCCTTTCAATCATCATTCTACTCGGATGTAACACCAACCCATTCTTCTTCAGGAAATCCTTTCCCAGGATAACCTGGTAGGACTCCTCTTCTCGCTCGACTACATAAAACTTGCATTCATCCATTTCTATTCCCTCCATTTGCACTGCTATATCACACACTCCCACAATCGGCACTCCCAGGTTACCCACACCCTTGATCTCTCCCGCACATCTTTGCATCTTCATTCACCCTATCTCTTCTTGTCATTCTTTCCAACACTTTCTTACTAATCAAATTTGTCGGGCAACCAGTGTCCACCAATCCTACCATCTCTTGATTCCTGGCATTCACCTTCACTTTCATACACTCAGTTATACCCTCTTCCTCTACCAGATTCACACTTATTTTGAAAACCCTGCAAACAATTCCCATTCACCCTGATTTACTTCATGTATTCCAGAGGCCCCACCAGGGGAGGACCCCTGCTCTACACGTTTCCCGCCCCAGAAGGGGAACTGCCCTCAGCTCCATTCCCCTGATTACTGGGTCGCATTCGCCCCTCTCCTGATGTTCCAGGTCTTATGGACCCCTCCCCAACACTTAGGCCTGGCTGGGGTCCGCACTGGACATTTGGACAGAATCTAGCCAAATGGCCATGCTCCTGACAATGCCTACATTCACTCCCCCTCTTTCGGCAATCTCGTGCAAAGTGGTTCCTTTCCCCACAAGCATAACACGCCCCTAATCGCCTCCTACAATTATCAACACCATGACCAGGCCTCCCACAATAAGAGCAATCTGATCTGGATGTCCCTTGCTGTCCCGAACCACCTCCCATTGGTCCCCTGCCTTGCCCAAATTGCTGTTGCCCCGATCCAGTGCCTACCAAACCTGATCCCTGCCCATTCCACCCACAATTCCCAGAATCATGGCCTTGTCTAGAATAAAAATCTTCCATAAACTTAGCCATAACCTCTATAGAATTATGCATGAGCGCATCTCGATATGAATTAAAAACAGGAGATGGCTCTACATACCCAGTACCACCAGTTCCAGAATGGCCCATAAAAACCTCCTTAGCTCTGGCTCTCTCCCTATCCTTCTTAATATTTGATTTGGGGTAATATCTCCCCTCCTCATCAAATGGTCGATCCTCAAGAAACTCGAGTATCTCCGACCACCTCAATCTCTTACCACCTAACCGAATGGCCTCTTTCCTCTTAATGTTGATAAATTCCGCCACAGCCTCTGGGATAGTTTCTAGAAACTTCCGGACTAGTGCTTTGGAATTGTCAATTCCGTCATTGCCGAACTTTCGACGAGCCAATGTCTCCAATCTGTATGCATACATATCTAGATTCTCATCCTGATACATACGCGCCCTCTCGAAGTCATCTTTTCGTTTATACCTGATACTACCCCTAATTCTTTTCACCTGCTGGATAACCCTCTCCTTCACCACCTCATAGCGAGGTTTCCCAGAGCTGACCACGGCTTTATAAAAGTCATGCATCCTACCCTCTAGGAACTCTCCCAGTTCTTTCACCCAGTACTCAGGATGATCAGGATACTTCGTCTTACAGTACCTTTCGTACTCCTTGAAGAATCCATTCACATCCCTTGTACTATACACATTAAATTTTGGTGCCTTTGGCACCTCCCGAATCAAGATTCCTTTATGGACCTTGATCTCGTCTTCCCCAGACCCACTGGTAGTCCCTTCCCGTTCGTCAGTGTCACTCTCTACCCCCTTATCTTCCACACTGCTGTACAGAGAGTCATCCGCACTGACATGCATGTGAACTCTCTGTGAGCCCTTCTTCTGGGGCTTCCTATGCTTTCTACTCTTTTTCCGTTTCTTTACTGGAATCCAATCTGAATCGCTCTCACTATCACCCTCACTCTCCTCTGGTTCTACCTTTTCTCTTATCTTCTCTTTCGGAGTTGAATGAAGCACTTTCTCACTTTTCTTCTCTCGTACATCCTCACCGTCCCCTACCTGGATTTCAGGTTCTACCTGCCTTCCTACTGCACCCTCTTCATGTATCTGCCTCTTCATTTCCACCCTTCCTAAACGTTCCAAGACCTCAGCCAAGGCTGATTCGGTCTTTTGCTCCATCCTCTCCAATCTCTCTCGATGTTCCTCCTCCTGCTGTTTCATCCGCTCCTGCATGTTCTCCAGTAGATTCTCTAAATGGCTATTTTCTTTCCTTATTCCTCCTTTTCTTTCACCAGTCTTTTCTTTTCTTCCTCCAATCTCTTTCTCTCCTCCGCAAACATCCTTTCTGCTTTCTCCGCCTTCTCCTTCAACTTTGCTATCTCCTTCTCCATCTTGGCTGTTCCCGTTCGTAGAGACCCACTCGGGTCCCTGTTCGGGCGCCAATAAATATGTCGCGGGTGACTCGACCCGCAACTACTTCACGTTTGCAGCTGGTCTTAATTTGCGTGAATGTGTTGAACCCCCAAGATGGACACACTGATCTCTCCCTTCGACTTTTTCCCTCTACTCACAATTAACTGCTTTACTTTAATCGCTATTGATTAATCCGTATTAACACCAAAGCAGCCTCGAAGAATTGCTAATATAATTACTTTTAACGGAAATGCCTATGGGAACATTAACCCCCTCTTCAGTGGCTCAAGATGATAACAGGGCAAAACTGTACAAAGTTAGGGACCCTGCGAAATCAATTCCATCCAGGATCCAGAGAATGAATAGCGAAGTGGGAATGCGAAAGTCACAGGAAAAAATTGGGTTTATTTGTAAAAAAAATGCTATTTACATATATTATATGTCTCTCTCACCTTCATACACGCTCATTCACCCACAGAACCTTCCACACAATTTTCATTCACCATACAGATCAAGATATTTTAATGGAATGCTTTACACTTGAATTTTCTTATAAATTTCATTAACTTATTCTTTACAATACATATTTTACTATTTCTAATACTTGAGTCCCTCTTGAGACCCCTATCTAGTCCTTAACTGGACTCTGGAAAGTCATTTCCTTGCAAAGGAAATCCTTCCTATCCTTCCTAGGCCTTTTAGGATACATCCTACGGTGGCCACTCTTAAATTATTCTAATTCCAGGTGTTCTGGACCTACTCAGGAGGTCTCCCTTACGGGGCCCTTTACAATAGTAGTAATGGTCTCCTGACCACCTAGGCCTATCCTGCCAGTATCATGAGGAGTCACCCTTAGGGGCCCCTCTTACAAACTGGTGGACTAAATCCATCTACATCAAGCCTGTATAGTTTTTCCCTTTTTTTGTGTTTGGTTCTTTAATCAATCAAACTAGATGATCACCTAACATGACTTCTTGAGGTGCTATGATTGAAGAAATAACCCTGCCAGAAGGATAAATAATATAAATTTTAACACTTACGTTATGTTGTTTGACTTAAATATATTTCATTTTCTGATATCATTAAATTCGCCCTTTGGGCTACAAAAACAGGGACCCTCACCTGCCAGGTCCTCTCGACACACATATTTCCCTTTGAGCCACCACCAGAGGAGGGGATTCCCCCAGTGGCTAGGTATTTATCTCAACATGCTGCTGAAAAATATGCTTCCTGAAAAGATAGATAAAAACTAAGCAAAAGGCTAGGACCTCAGTTAGTTGAGGGTGAAATTATAGGGATCTCTCGGACCCCCACAATGCTAGGCTAGGTAGGTTAATAGACAAAAATGTGCGAAAGCTGTATAGGTCGAAGCCTTCTTTAAATGTTGTGGGTCCGGGGAACGCGGGCCCGATGTGAAAAATAGTTTAGAACGCCGGCCCATGGTAGAAAATAACTTAAACGTCTTTTTATTGTAATGCGTGTAGTATTAGAAATAAATTAAACTAATTTAAGGCAATAATTTATTCCAGCAACTACGATATAGTTGCTATCACTGAAACGTGGTTAAATACCGTGACTCAGGACTTGTTGGGGGAACTTCATATACACCAGGTTTTAAACTCTTTACTAACGATAGGTTACATAGGTTTGGTGGCGGCGTTTTGCTGTACATTCGTAATTCCCTTAGGGCTATCGAGGTTAATGTAGATTTTCCAGCAGCAATTAATGCGATATGCGTTGAAGTTAGGGCGTGTAGTATTAGTTTTAATTTTGTTGTTGTTTATAGACCTCCCGTTCAACCCTTCGACACCGATAGTAGCTTTTAGTCACTTCTTGATAACTTTATTGACAATTGGAATAGTATAATTGTCAGAGACTTTAACTGCCCTAATGTTAATTACAAGGCTTTTACTGGTAATGAGGAGGGTTCGAGATTGATTGAGTTCATGGAGGATAATTCTTTACGACAGATAGTTACTGAACCAATGTGCGGTGACAATATTTTAGATTTGGTGGTGATGAATGGTGAAAATATAGTCGATAGTTTAGAAATAGGTGAGAGTTTAGGATGTAGTGATCATCAAATTCTTAGGTTTAAGTTATTGATAGAAAACACTAACGATAGTAATGTAATAGAAGTCCCTGATTTTTGTAGGGCTAATTTTGATAGTTTTGCGGATAGGATGAGAGTAGTGGACTGGGATAACTTATTTATGGGTAATGACACAAATTTTGCATTGGGTGGCGTTTAAAGAAAGTTTTAGGAATATTGAAAGGGAGTTTATTCCTCATAGGCCCAAGCGCGCTAGAAATCATGCTAGGCCCAAGTGGTGGACTAGGGAAATAGGCGAGTTCATAAATGAGCGTAGTAGAGCGTATAGACTTAATAAGCGCAATGGCATGGCAGCTAACTTTAATAGATATATCGAGCTTAGATGTCAGGTTAAAAGATCTGTTAGGAATGCTAAGCATAATTTAGAGATACTTATAGCTGCGGATAGTAAACATAATCCAAAAAAGTTTTTTGAATATGTTAATAATTGTAAGCCGATAAAAGATAACATAGGCCCTGTAGTGGATGTTAATGGCGCTTTGGCTTCTGACGCTCAGGCAATGGCGGGTATTTTCAATAACTTTTTTGCGACAGTTTTTACCGTAGAAGATGTAAATAATGTCCCTGACATGGATGATATCATTCCATTTAGTAGCGAGACTATTTTGGATGAAATAACTGCTTACGAGGGTGAGATTGCGCATTATATCGATAGGCTAAAAGTTAGCAAGGCTCCAGGCCCTGATGCTTTTTATCCCAGACATTTGAAAGATGTTATCGTAGGCCCCTTAACGAAGATTTTTAATCAGTCACTCGAAACGGGGATTATTCCTGAAGACTTCAAATTAGCTAATGTCACACCTATTTTTAAAAAAGGTGACCGCAGTAGCTAGCAATTATAGGCCCATTAGCTTAATGTCAATTGTCGGTAAACTTTTGGAATCTGTAGTTAGGGATCGTATCATCAATCACTTAGAAAGTAGAGATTTGATTAATAGTAGTCAGCATGGGTTTCGCTGCCATAGGTCTTGTTTAACTAATTTGTTAGAATTTTATAACGAAATAGTGCGCGAATACAATAGGCATAGAGCAGCTGACATTATTTATTTAGATTTTAAAAAGGCGTTTGATTCAGTTCCGCATAGGAGATTAATTGCGAAGGTCAAAACGCAAGGTATACGCAGTCAGGTAGCTAACTGGTTAGAAGAATGGCTTCGTGCTAGGAGGCAGAGGGTGGTAGTTAATGGTAGTGAATCGGGGTGGTAGTTAATGGTAGTGAATCGGGGTGGTAGTTAATGGTAGTGAATCGGGGTGGTAGTTAATGGTAGTGAATCGGGGTGGTTGGATGTAGGTAGTGGTGTCCCACAGGGTTCAGTGTTAGGCCCAGTGCTATTCATAATTTACATTAACGACATAGATGTAGGATTGACAAGTAATGTGTCAAAATTCGTGGATGATACTAAAATAGGTGGTAAGGTTGTTAACAAGGATGATAGAAATAGGCTCCAAGATGATGTAAATAGGATTATGGAGTGGATGGATAAGTGGCAGATGCAATTTAACATAGACAAATGTAAAGTTTTGCATGTAGGTTCTCGTAACAATAATGGATGATAGGGAGTTGGCGAGCATTGATGAGGAAGTAGATTTAGGCATACGCGTATCTAAGGATTTAAAGGTTAGGAACCAGTGCCTGGAGTCTTGCGCAAAAGCTAATAGGATGTTAGGCTTCATAGCGCATAATTTCGAATTTAAATCAAAGGATATTATATTGCCCCTTTACAAGTCCCTAGTCAGGCCTCATTTAGAATATGCCATTCAGTTTTGGTGCCTGTACTTGCATAAGGATATTGATAGGTTAGAAAGGGTTCAGCATCATGCCATGAAACTAATTCTGTCATTGCGCAACAAGCCTAATGAAGATAGGATTAAAGAGTTAGACCTGTATTCACTTGAAAATAGGAGATTAAGGGGGGAGCTTATTGAAGTTTTCACAATCGTTAATAATATCAATAACATAAATTTTGACATTGTTCACTTTCAATAATAGTAATACTCATAATAACGGATTTAAGTTGCGTGGTAGATGTTACATTACCGTACGAATATCGCTAAAAACTTCTTTACGTTTAAAGTAATTGATAAATGGAATAATCTTCCCGTGCCCATCGTGAACTCTACCAGTGTTAATGTGTTTAAGAACCGTTTTGACAGACATTTTAAAAATATTAATGTTTAAAATAAAAAAAAAACAATTAGCAACAGGAGCTCTGCGGGTGGTGGTTGAGGAGTCTGTTGATGATAAATACCAGCTTGTGACATGCCAGCGTGTGATGCCAGCACTAAAATTATTAAAAAAAAAAAAAAATTAGACTAACATGACCGTAAATATAGCTCATAGCGTAAACTAACCCACTTTTTGTTTAACTTTACCTACTTTTTTTTTTTCTTATCCTCTCCTTACTTTGCATGTCTGTAACTCTCTTTTCTTGCATGTTTGTAGTTTGCATGGTATGACAGTGAGTTAAGACTGTGTTTGCATGGTTTGTAGGCATTCTTATTTTACTTCTTTTCATCTTTCACCCCTCTCCTATTTTCTCTGACTATTTTTCTGACTTGTCGGCAGTGGCTGGCGGATGATGAGTCTTTTTTCTCTTTTTCTGAATGAATGTTAACCCACGAGTGATAGGTGTTCCTCCTTACTTAACCCCTTATTCTCTTCTCTTCTCTTAACCCCCTACTCTTTCCTTTCTCTCTGGCTAACCTTAGAGTGGATCTTAGGGTCTTTGTTAGTCTTAGCTTCTGTAGATCTGTAGATCTTTCCCACTTTCTTTATCCCCACTATTTCGTACTTCCCTCTCTCTATCACCCCTCTGGCCCTTCTCTTTTGGAGTAGAATGGGCAATTTTCCCAACTTTAATCATTTCCTCCTTATCACTATTTTGTTCGCTAGTCCCCCCCCTTTCCCCCTACCAGATCCTCTAGCTCTTCTGCAGCTCCTTCCACTGGAATTTCTACTCTGGTCTCCATCTTCACTAGTCTCTTCATAACTTCATCCAACGCTGTATCTATCTTCTGTTCCATCCTCCTCAGTCTCTCTCTATGCCTATCTTCCTGCAATTTTAACTGATCTCGTATATCCTGTACTAGACTTTCTAACCTACTCTTTTCCTTAACTATTGCTTCTCTCTCTTGTTCCCACTTTTTCTTTTCTTTCTCAAACTCCCTCCTCTCTTCTTGCAAGGCCCTCTCCCACTTCTCAGCCTTCTCCTTCATCTTTCCCACCTCCTTCTCCATCTCCATGCCTTCCCTTCAAGAGACCCAATCGAGTCCCTGTTCAGGCGCCAAAAAAAATAGTGTGTCGCGGGGACAGGCCCACAGACTACTATAAGGTAGATTGCAGTGGGTCTCGGATTTATAAAGTTTAGACCAACTAAAACAGATTAACCCTTTCCTAAGTTCTTCATCTCCTCTCTGCTTATTCGCCAAAGGTAAGTTGTGCTTCCCTCTTATAAATTTAATATACAGGGTGTCCGAGAATTATCTGTACAAGTTTTGGCTGTTATTAAAAGTCAACCATGAAGTGTAGAAATTCCAGTTTGTCCCATTTTACAGAGAATCTCATTAAGTTTTTTCTGATACCAAGTTTTGACAAGTTTTTTAGAAATTCCAGTGTGTCCAAAAATTACCTGTACAATTTCATCTTTTAATAAAATTCTTAAACAAGATTATTTAGAATCTGTATTTTCAAAAGTTTCTTTTATTAAAGTAACGTTGTTACAAACATTCGATATGTGCACCATCAGTGATTCGCAAAACATCCAATTGATAATCCAAATGTTGCCATGTACGCTGCAGCATATCCACATCAATTCGCTCAATAGCAGCTGTGATTCTTGCTTTTAAATCATCAATGTCTGTCACCCGCGTACAAAAAAGAAAAAACTTGTCAAAACTTGTTATCAGAAAAAACTTAATGAGTTTCTCTGTAAAATGGGACAACACTGGAATTTCTACACTTCATTGTTGACTTTTAATAACAGCCAAAAATTGTACAGATAATTCTCGGACACCCGGTACTTTTTCTTTCCAATGAGGCCTGAACACGTTAATTCCCCACTTTGATCATGAGGTGAAATGGAAGTCATGCTGGTTTGGATCTATGTACTGACAACTGTGAACTTCTCCCCAGGGCCCCAGTATCAGAGATCACACACAGGATAACAAAACAAATGGGTTTCCTAAAACCTGGTTTATTTTACCCCAATAATTTTTACAGTATATACATTATCATACACCCTCCTTCCACGCTCACTCATTACAATTCTCATACACACAGAATACCTTTCATCGTCTCACACAAAGTATTACATTTTAGAATTTTGATTGATTTAAGAGATTAATTATTTTATGCATTTTAGGTTAATTTTACTAATCATACAAAGTATTACATCTTAGAATTTTGATTAATTTAAGAAATTAATTATCTTAGTTTGGTTTTTTAAATTTAATTTACAAATTAATAGGAAATCAATTTGTAAACTTTATTTTCCAAAGTAACATTTGATAGATGATAACAACAAGTGTAAAAGGAAATTTATGGAATAACAAGGGCAAAACTAAGTTATATTAGATTGAGTCAGGTGGATTAAGTTATATAAATTTTAAAATATACTTCCTAGCTAGTTTTACAACATTGGGGAGTGGCTTCCCCCATACTGGTCCTTTAACCCTTCGGATGCGCAATTCCTGACCGTATACTTTCCATCTGTGCGCAAAACAATTGGGAAATTTACCCTTTTGTTAAAGTAAAATAAATCAAGTCAAGCACCATTTTGTTAAATTATTTTTGTTTCCCTTAATAAATAAACATTTTCTCTTACAAATTAAACATTTTCTCTTACAAAATAAACAGAATTTAGTGGGTAACTTGGGAATATGGTTGAGTAGAATCTTATGAAAATTTACACACTTTCAAGCGTTTATGTTCAGTCTTGCATAAGAAATTGGGGGAGTGAAATGTGCGCTATGGCAGCTAAAAAACAAAGACTGGAAAGTTATGAACAAATGATAGCTGCGTAAGATGCAATAAGCTCTGGAAGCAGTGAGTGTGAAAGTGATTATAGTGAAACTGATATAAATGACAATGGAGATGATATTACAGCAAGTAATAATAGTTCATTTTCATGGCAAAGTGTGCAACGTTGCCAGTCTGACAGATATCGCTTTCAAGAAAATGTAGGACTTCAACAAGGTTGCAATCTAAATGAAGCAAGTTCAGAAATACATTTTTTTGAGTATTTCTTTGACAATGTTATGATGCAAAATATAGTGGGACAAACAAATGAGTTTTATCAATATGAGAAAAGAAGATTAGGCCCATCTCAATCTTCCAGGATGCAATGATGGCATGATACAAAAAATGATGAACTGTATGTCTTTTTTGCTCTAACAATGCTCATGCCACACATAAATAAACATAGACTGCAGGATTACTGGGGTTCAGACTCCTTGACTGAAACACCTTCCTTTCGCAAGTATATGTCAAGAGATCGATATTTATTACTCATGAGATTTCTGCATTTCACAGACAATTCAATTCCTCCAAATCAGCCAAATGATCGTCTTGTAAAAATCAGACACTGTATAACTCATATGAAGTCAAAGTTTTCAAATATTTACAATCCAGGACAAAAATTAGTTATTGATGAATCTCTTGTACTTTTCAGAGGGAGGGTAATTTTTTGACAATACATACCCTCCAAGCGTCATAGATTTGGAGTGAAATTTTTTATCCTTTGCGATTGTGAAACTGGATTTGTCTTGGATTTCATCATTTACACTGGATCAGACATAGATTATCCTGCAAATGATCCACTAGGACATTCTGGAGCGATTGTAAAGACACTTTTAGCTAAATATTTGAATAAAGGCCACATTCTGTATACTGACAACTGGTATACGAGCCCATTACTATGCAAATATCTGCATGTAAATAAAACAGGATCTTGTGGAACTGTAAAGGTAAATAGAAAAAACATGCCCAAGTTTCGCCCAAGTAGAAAAGGAGAGTGCCATCTGATGGAATCAAAACCTTTATTAGCACTAAAATGGACTGATAAAAGAGATGTGCATATGCTAACAACAATTCACAGTGGAAGAATGATTGACTCAGGAAAGGTTGATCGTCGAACAAACGAAATAAAATTCAAACCAGATGCTGCTGTGGACTATAACAAAAATATGCGTCTGGTGGACAAATCTGATATGCAAATTAGCAGCGTAGAATGCGTTAGGAAAACTGTGAAGTGGTATAAGAAGGTATTCTTTCATCTTTTGGATATTTCTCTTTACAATTCCTTTGTACTCTACAAAAAAACTACAAAAAAGCAGATTTCAATGAGAGAATTCAATCTTACATTAGTCTCTCAACTACTCAGAAAGTATGCTCAAATAACATCCCCACATCCTGGAAGACAAAGTGTGAGACCAAATGCTCCTGACAGACTTCTCTCAGCTAATTACATTGAAAGGCATCACCTGGAACAAGTTCCGCCAACACCATCTTGACCTGTAGGTCAACGACAATGTCATGTATGCTCACTAGGGTTATAAGTTTTTTACAACCTAATATTCCTGTACTTTAATTCGATGAACTTTTGCCTAAAAACAAAGAAATGAACTTTCATTTTAATATCTTTTTAGAAAAGGTCACCCCGAAATAAAAAAATTGATTATTGCATACGTAACTTTATTGCATATTCCATGTAATATAATAAAAGAACTCACAACATAATCGTTATAATACTTGTACATATATTACTGCTTATTGCTTAGAATAAACCGAAGTTGCAGTTTGTTTTTGTTTCTGCAGGCAGCATACATTTCCTGCATAACTTTGATTGCACGTTCTGCACACTGATTACTTCTTGGTATCTTGAGTGGGGATGGCTCCTGCTTCCAGTCATTTTCCAATGAGTTCAATGCTTTTTTGTAAGGTTTCAATATTTCTGACAAGTTCTTGAAGTCATTTTCATTGTACATCTGATTAGTAAACCAATATTCTGCCCAGTTGTATGAAATGAATCTGCATACCTTCTCCAAAGTCTTCCTTGTTGTAGGTATAAGAATAAATGCAAGGATAGCTAGAATGGCTCTTGAATGCCACCTCGCATTGCTGATGTTTGGAATTTTCTGAAAGTTAATCAAAGGAAAATTCCCTTTTTCTTCAAAGAATCTAAACACCCGTGTTAGATGGTACAAAAACTTAATATCATCTCTCCATCCTGATTTCTCGAGGACCTCTTCTGTTCCATTAACAAACTGTGCCTTTAGTTCCTCATAATTCTTCACCAGTTGGGATACAAATGGATATTTGATGTTTGGAGAACTGGTGTTAGCACCAAGATCTTCGTCCATTACCAAACGGAGAATCCTGTCCAGAATGTGATGCTGACAACTGATAAATTGTGGTTTGCAGATACCCTTCTCTGAGAACATTCGTTGCAATTTGACAACAACAACACTCTTTTTCCCAGTGTTAACACTTGTTGTATCAGCAACGATCATCTTTATTGCATTCCATAAGGTGTATTCATCAATAACTTTTGCAATTCCTTCAGCAATAGTTTCAGCCTTGCCATCTTTCAGACGCAATGCATCCAATTTTACTTCGGTTCTTTCATTTTTAAGTACCACTACTTGATACTCATTTTCCTCAATGCGCTTTCCATCAAAATGTAAAGACCACTCTTCCATCTGTAAATTTTCAATCATTTCCTCCTTCAATTTAGCAGCCTCTTTGTATGCTGACTTGTAAATTGCTGCTTGACTTGGTGTTGGAATGTCAATACCATCAAGTGACAACTGTTTGCATATTTTAGCGGCTTTACTTGTTGATACTCCTGTGGATGTCACCAAGTTGGTTGCAACTTTACTTTTGTTATGTCTTCTGGTTGGTGGAGTAATACTCTCATCTTCATCTTCATGCTCGCTCTCTTCAGATTCAGTACCACTACCACCAGATACATGATTGTAAGATGTTGATGCTGATTCAGCAGGCAATTTTCGTCTCTTTGAAGGGTGAATCGTTTCTTCACTTGCAACTTGACCTGTAGAGTACCCCACTTCTCCTTTGCTTTCCACTTGAAGGTGGTACAGTCGTTTGTCTTCCAAGGATAACCATTGGCCATTTACTTTAGTGATATCAAAAAGTTCATTCAGGGCATCATATTTTCCCCTCCTGACACATTCATCATAAGTCTTCATCACCTTGTCAAGCTTTGCTCGTATTACTTGATCTGACACATGCGGAAAATTCAATTTATTCTTCCATAATTTTGTAACTTCTTTGGAAATTTCCACTATTCGCTCCTTTCTTCCTTTGATTTCTGTTCCAAGAAACTGGTACCGTCCAATGATTTGGATTTGGAGTGGCATTCTGCATTTTTCTTCGTGAAGATTCTTCTAAAGGCACACTTCCTCTTCTTCTATGTAACTGCTGGAATCTCACCAGATTATTGGTCCAGATATCCTTGTTCTTCTGTATGGTAGTATCACTTTTCTTGTGTGACATTATATTGCTTCTGAAACAGATATAAAAAGGTATTAAGTTGATTTGTTTGTTTGTTTATATATATATTATATATATATAATATTAATATAATATATAGAAATAATATAATAATTAGAGGGCAGATTTTTAGGTGAAAAAATACGACCAAATATTTATTTTTTAGGTGATAAAATTTTGGAAAATATTTTTAGAACATCCATAGAACGTCTCACGAAAATATTTATCACCAAATATTTTGGGCTCTATATATTTTTTGAGTTTGACTCCCCTCTACAAAACATTCTGGATACGCTTTTGTTTACGTGTTAAAATGGAAGAAAAATTCAACAAATTATTATGGTTAATAAATTTTTAAAATGTTCTGGAATGTTCAAGAGTGCAGAAGCGAATTCCACATTTTGCTACATTTTTTAATTAAGCGAACATATTACAAATAATAAAAGCTTACCTGAAGTTGAGTTGAACTGAACAGTTGAGTAACTATTGCGCAATACTGGACACAAGTGATTCGGTTGATTTCATTTCGTGCTTTTATACAATTTGCGAGTGCATGAAGAACAATGTCGTGTGTTCTAGAATTTTCTTGTATGGGTGGATTGATATTAGTCATCGAATTTGAGCACCGGAAGTGATTTTTCGGGCGATCTCACGATATATTAGCGTACTGAAAAATTCGAAAATATTTTTTAGGTTAAAACCTAAAAGTCCACCCTCTAATAATAATATATTTATATACTTATGAGTAGTAATGTAAACATATGGTTATGGTGATTCAAACTTTTGATTTGGGGGTGACCTTTTTTAAAAACTGAGAGGAATTAGGGTCTTTTTCATTGTTTTTAAGCAAAAGTTCATTGATTTATGATACAGGAGATCTTTTATTTGAAAAAAAGTCTAAAAGTTATAACCCTAATGCTCACATACAACACAAAGAGAAAAACATGTTAGAAAAGTTTCTACTTGGTGTCCGGAATGCAAAGTTGCATTGTGCCTTGAGTGCTTTGTTCTCTACCACACCCGTGCCAACTACTAAATACTAAATTCAGTAAAAGTGTAAAACAATGTTGTAAATAAGTATAATGGAAAGTGTAGATTTATCAAAAGAACATTTATTTCATGAACAATTATTTTCCAAAAGGACAATTATTTTATAAGGAGTTATTTTTCAAAAGGAATAAAAAATTATTTTTCAAGAGGACAAATAAAATGTATATTCTTCAAAACTCAAATGTAAGTATAATACTTGCTCGTTTATGTATACATGTGTGCATATGTATACATGCGTGTGTGTGTGTGTGTTTGTTGCGGATGGTTTATGAATATATCTGAGTCATAGATTCTTCAAAACTCAAATGTAAGCATAATACTTGCTTGTTTATGTGTACATATGTGCATATTGTTGCGGGGAGAGCGAGTGAACTTAACTAGAATAGCGTAACTTGGCTACTTCTTGATGATGGGAAACGAGAAGGTCCCGGGCGGTGAAGCTTTTCTCACCTCCACTGACTGTCACTGAGGGGGCAAACGAGACTCCCACACGGCTGAACCAAGAAATGGACTCGACCCGCTAGCTATTCCAAAGATTAACACTGTCTGAGTCGGGTCTACTTGAGAACCTGGAAAGCCCTGGCTTCAGGAAAGGTGTGTGCAATGTACACCCAGCAATACTTGAGGACTTCAACCAAATATGGGCCTACACAACAAGCAAGCAAGATTTTAGCAGACTGATCGTGAAGTAAACCAAATGTGGCTGGATGAGAAAAGCAGATATTACCCTCTGAATTGTTTAATACAGAGAATCTGGAGGTATTGTTGATTCAAGGACCCTGGGCTTGTCACAAGGAAATCCTTGAAAGTAACAACCCCAGTCTATGAGGACAAAGGCTGAAAAAAAACTAGTTTGTAGAATTCTAAGGGTTTATTAGCAATCAACTTGAATTATTTACAAGAGCTAGAAAGGGTTATGAGCTTGAGTCTAAACATGGCTTAAGATCAAGAAACAAAAATCCAAAAAAACCCTGAAAGGGTATGCTATACAAAGGTGCTTACAATTACAATGACAAAAATACTGGACAACAAAAATGGAATTTCTAGAAAAAGATAAAAACTTAACCTATGCTAGAATGGTACAATTAGACAACACAATCGACCTCACTGGACCTAATATCCTTAAGCTAGACTTAGGTCAATCCAATCACACCTATTATAGTTAAGCCATGGAGAAGCAAAACCTGAAACTATTGGTCCTAGCAATACCTTAGCCTGCACACCGTTATGCACAGGCAATGTCCATTATCACAAGGCACTCTGTTTTTCTTGAGTTTTCTTTTTCTTAACAAGTTGATTTGGCAAGCTAGAACTTCCACAAGTGGAAGCCAACTGTGACTAAAAGAACCATGCCAGTTTGTAAGCATTGAAGAGCCAAATTTACTGATCAAAATGGATCTAAACAACTACTACTGAGCTAGTCAGGCATTAAGCAAGACTAACTCCAGCAATATGGGGGTTACATCCTGAAACAAGAAGAAGAAAAGATGTTAGTCAAGATAACCCCACTACACTCCCCCCTCCGAGCGGTGGGTACCACCACTCAAAAAGTGAGTGCAGCGAAGCCCTCTCCCACATCCAGTCTTTCAAGGAATTGCCACCTCCCCATCCTGACACCAAGCTCAAAGTTTTCCTTTCTCCATGGCTACTAAACACCAGACAATTATATATACATACATGAATCAATAATAAGAAGGTACTATCACCTTCAAAACCCTACCTATTTACAATCTAAATTTACACAATTAGTACTGGATACATTCAGTTTTAGCACTCCTTTATATGGTCCTTTCCTTAAGAGGCTAATTGCAATCCTCCTTGCTTGAAACTGAAGCCACCTGCATGACTATTGTCCTTGATTAATATCCTCACTAGCCCATCACTATCAATGTACCTTGGCCCTGGTCCACCCATCCATACCTCCTGATTGGTAGACATCCCTACCAAAGGTGGGGTCTGCTTGCTCCAGGCTAGAGGTAACTGCTTGGGCTGGTCATGCCCCTTCTTGATGAGCAGTCCTCCATAATCCCCTCCTTTGTAGACAAGAATGGTGGTGCAAACTGGAGCAAGGCCTGGAAGACCCCCCTCAAGCCGATTCTTGAAGAGTGGAAGAGCCAATAATGGCTCCATCCCTGAAAACACCTCCCATGAAGTAGGAAAGCGTGATTTGGGGTGATTGGGGGCGACTGGAGGCAGGTAAGGACAGGGACATGCACTGGAAGCTGTATGCACGACAATCAAAGCAAGTACAAAGTGGGTGACAAGTGAGGGCATGTGCATGAGTCAGGCAGAGGCATGCAAACCAAAAATTACCGCACTTAACCAAGCTCAAGGTATGGTATTCATTATCACTATATGCAGTAGGGTGTGACAGTTGCCCCAACTTTGTCCTACAATGCTGTTCAAAATTTTGGTGTTGCATATTGACATAAAAAATACCCACGTGCAATGTTTTGAAGATTCATGCATATTCGAGTGAGCACCAGCAATTTGAAAAATAGCGATTTTGCTTATATGGCATACGCGCCTATATATGAGATTACACAACCATCATAAGGGATATTAACACAAATTATTTGCCTGTCTTAATTAAAAGCTGTTATCACTAACAAAAAAGTTAATCATTCTTATTCTCTCATGGTACATTAAGGGGTTTTATCATATATTCACAAGGTATTATTTCTCTAGAGCAAGAAACCATGATTTCTGTTCGGAAACAGATGATCGTTTGCGCTGATTAGGAACGCGGAGTCTGTCATTTTCAACTACTTGAAGGACTTCTTGAAAGTGCTCCTCATCCCTGGCAACATTAAGAAAGTCATGGCAAAGTTTTACACCACGCACTGCAGCCTCATTGATGACCTGAAGCTTGTCCACAACCCGTTTCATGTTCAGGTAGTCGTCATGATCCGCCCATTCACTGGCTGGACTGTGGAGAAACTGATAGGGCATGCCTAAAATGGTGAAGAACCGGCTTGAGTCAGGCCCAATTAGGTCCACCAGGGCAGTGCCACTTTCTGGGACAGGGGGAAGATATGGATTCCATAGTCCCCATGATTGAGCCCCACTCTCTTAGTAACTTCAGTGCCTTCATGGCAAAGAAGGGCCTTCCTCATCTCCTCTTTTGTCCTTTCTTGTACTTGGGACGAGAACAAAGCCAGTGGGGCCAACTCCTCAGTTAGGTACCAAGTGTGTCTACCGAGTGCCACACGTGCTTTGTAAACTATTGTGGCGTCATATGGGGCAAATTCAGCCAAGGTTTCGACCAAATTCAAGTCATTCAGTGGCGCACTTGGGAATGGGGCAAACAATCCACCATGGGACATAAACAGCGACTGTGAACACAGCAAACCGTTCTAACTTGCTGATTTGACTTTTAGTCACAACCTCGGCTTTGGGAAACTGCTCTTTGATCTGGCCTGACAAAAGAACAATCTTGAGGGTATAGAGCAGTTTAGCCATCCACCTTGCTTTGTGAAGTGCGCTGGGGTAGACCATTGTGAAGTTCACTGGCTCGGATCCTTTAGTTACAAGCAGCAGACAAAGCTCTACCAGCTCCTTGTAGTCGCCACGTGTAAATGGTTGGGCTAGAGATTCACGGAAGAAGTCAGCCATCTCCTGCTGGCGCTCCTCAAACACTCCAGGCATTGGGGTAGTAGTATTTCTTTTTTTCATTGTACGCCAGTTGAGAGAAATGGTTCTTGAACCTAGAAATGCAATTATTGGGATTATTGTATTTCGTACTAATCTATAATATTGTTTTAGGGGTATTAAGATTGATATGATTGATCATTTGCTTGGTGTTAGTATATCTTATAAGTCTAATAAAAGAAATTCCACTAAATTTGTTCATTAGATAATAATTCCTTGTTATTTTGTAAAGCTTATGACTCACTCTGGAAAACCATTATGTTTGGACTTGAAGAGCCCTCCACTTTCAAGCAATCCCAGCAAACACCTAGGATGATTTCGCCCACATGCCTGCGACAGGCGCACCAGAATACGGCACGCTCTAATTCCTTTTGGAGGGAGACGCAAGCAGCTGTTTTTTATCCTGAAAAAAAAATGTAATTGTAGTTTAAGGCCACCATTTCAGGCACGTGCTTTTTGCAGATTTCTTAAATCATTCACTGTATTTTGGTATTAATGTCGTGATAAATTCACGCTGATGTTTGAAATAGGTTTACCTGTATTGGATGAAGTTGTGTCGAAAACCATACCAACGACATTCTGTTCACACTCCCAATCGACCAGAAGTTGTTTGGTTGCTGTTGATATCAAGTCTCCTTGAACCAGGCCAGCTTTTTGAGTCAAATGCGGAAGAGGTGGGACTCCAAGAAGCTTTGTGTCATTGACACCAAACACAAGAATGGGCAGGCGGTCATCAGTGCCTTTGGAATCCAGCGTGTCCATAAGTTTACCATCCCAGTGCACCAGTACTTTGTCTGATGGTTGCCATTCATCCATGATTTTTAAACTTATTTCTGACAAGATGGAAGCTCGGTATCGGTGGGCCGTCCTTGCATTTAGACTTAGCTTTGATGTATCTCCACCACATGCAGATACAAGGGAGTACACAATTGCACTCAGCTGGGTTGGCGAGATGTTGTTTCGAACACTGCATGAAACAAGTTCTGCCGACTTCAGAATATCATGGGGCACAAAAATTGAAACTCAATCTTTCACTGTTCTCCGATGTTTTCTCTTTGGTTCAGCAGTGCTGGCCTCATCAATGTCATCGTCCTCATCAGAGCTAATAGGTGAATCAATATCAGCCTGTACATTCTCAGCATGATCACATTGCTCTCTCTCTCTTGTCGCTTCTCTTCTCGCATCTGCCTTTTCTGTCGCTTCTGAACCTTTTCTGTGAGTACTTTGTTTACCCCAGAGTAGGTAGCTACTCTGTCACTTAGCATGCTTTTCATAAAGAGTATGTCAGTATCGATGGCATCTTGTTCGGCCTGAGTTTTCCCCTTTTTCGCAGCCGCCATGTCTTTCAACACTGTGTTCTTATAAAATTTCATCATCAGGCTCAATTCTGATTTAAACTTCATAATTCCAGGATCATCAGCCCGTCTTCTATCCTCATTCTTTTTCATAAGCATCATGTAGTCTTTGTCATAGTAAGTTTTAATCACTCGGCCAATATTGTTCCTGCCTGTAATGGTCGGGACATTCGCCTTCTGGTAATGCAAAAGCACATTGTCAATGGTGGCAGATAAAGCCTGGTCCCAATGCATATCCCGAAGATTTGCTAACAGACATAGTAAGACCTGCCTATTAGTTGGCAGTTTGCAGCCCTTTATTTCCTTTTCTTCTTCTCGGGGTACGGTGCCCAATAACATTCTGACATACTCATCATCTTGCCGTGTATCCATGATTAAATTCTCTATTCACAACATCAAATCACTGTCAAGGGAAAAGAAAAGAGCATCATTAAAATTAAATGCAATAAAATAATACGTGGAAAATTTGTGGGTCAGCGTTCCAGACCCGGAAATGAAAATCTGATAACGTGTGCTATTTTCACACTTATTTATGAAGTTCATAAGCTGAAATAGCAATACTTGCTGGTACGACGGTGCTAGCTCAAACATGCACCAATCTCCAAGAAAATTTACAGGGGTGTTTCCTAGATAAATACACAACACTAAAACTTTGAACAGCATTGTAGGACCATTTTTTGATTTTTGGAGGGCAACGGTCACACCTTAATGTGCAGTCACTTTGTTCTAAAAAATTTACACTAGCTTCCTCCATGGCTTTACTAGCTAGGCCCTACCTATACATCATGGTACAGCAAGATATACCTATTTTTATATATATCTTAACCAAGGCTTCGTAAAGCCGTTACAAAAACTAGATACACCATTACATTAAACCTAGAAAAACTTATTTTAACATCAAAAATATAATCATAGTACCATCAACTTAAATATAATACATAATCCTATATACATATATACATAATTAGACAGGGTCTAAAAAATCACTTGATTGTTAATTAAATTAATCATGAACACATTCCAGAGGCCTAGAGGGTACTAATGGTAACTCTATTACAGGACTTCTGGAATGAGTTCATGGAGGAGAATCACCAGCCAACTCCTGAATTACTCCCAACCCCCTCCTAACAGACTGGAGTCGTTCATGAGCTAGTTCACTGTTAGCTTGTAATAAAGCCCTAGCTTCTGAACAGATATCTTTGACTGGGGATAAACTTAATCTATTGGGAGTCCTTGAACCAGTTACCGGGCTAAATTGCCGCTCTTGAGAACTAATTGCTGGTCTAACAGCTGGTAAATCTGCTCCTCATCATCCTGCACATGTTCTAAAGTGTTCTCCAGAGCTTCCACCAAGGAAGAGAGTTCTGGAGAATCACTATTGGGTTAAGGTTCATTCAGACATGGAGAACTCTGTCTTGGATCTATTGAACCACCACCTTCTGGATCTAGACTCCCAGGAAGTTCCTCAGGATCCATCACACCTTAACCGACAGCACTTGAAGGAGCACTATGAGGAATAGGAGACATCCTTGATTTCCTCCACTGGGGAACAAGCTTCCTTCTCAGAATCACTACCAAGGTAGTCTTGAACATTCCCAAAAGTGACATGTTTTGGTTGAGAATGAGACCTAAACAGAGGTTTGGGTGAACTAGACAAGATACCTGGAGGATTCACTTTGGATGGCACCTCATCCAGGAATCCAGAAAAGTCAAGTTCAAAAGAACTTGAAGAGCATTCAGAGGAATCTGAAGAACTTGAACTTTCACTCAGATCAGCAAGCCATGGTCTAGAATTAACCCTATTCTGATCTGGAAATCCTAGAAACTCGCTCGAATCACTACTAGAATCAAAGAGATCAGTCTCATCTTCTGACGAACTGTCCCCTGAAGAACTTGAACTTTCACTCAGATCAGCAAGCCATGGTCTAGAATTAACCCTATTCTGATCTGGAAATCCTAGAAACTCGCTCGAATCACTACTAGAATCAAAGAGATCAGCCTCATCTTCTGACAAACTGTCCCACAAACAAGAAAAGCCTGGGGAACAAACTGGAACATTAGGGGTTTCAAACCCTAGAAAACTCTCATCCTCCTCCTCCATGCTAGCCCATGGAACCTGAACTAACCTGGAATAACTAGGATGATTCTTCAAGAAATTGGGAGCCTCCTTCCAGCTCCTCAACTGAGAATGATGAACTCGACTCATGGATAAGTGTGGCTGCTGATCTGGATAAGCTGGTGAAATGACGTAGGTCACACCATTCTCTGCTGCTCGATCAACTTGAAACGGCCCACAGTACTTGGGGCAGAAACTTGTTAGAAACTAGATTACCTTTTGGAACAACCTTTCGAATGACAAGTTGCCCCTTGGTAAAGGGACAAATACCAGGATGTCCTGGATACCACTGTTCTTGAACTGGAGTGGGAATAGAAACTGGGATAGGATCTGGATGAGCGGATGATAACAAGAACTGGGCTGGAGACATAGTCAACTCAGAATGAATCATGCCGTTGTAGGTCATAATGGCCTTTGGAAGATTCAAATCCCACGAGCTAGAATCTTGAACAAGATTCCGTAGAAGCTCACCAATGGTCCGGTTGACCCTCTCGACTGCACCATTGCTCTCTGGATGGTTTGGGGTCATGAAAATGTGAGCGATCCCGTATCGAGATAACATCTGCTCAAACTCCTGACCCCTAAATTCTGAACCATTATCAGTTAACCGACAAGGCCGGCGCAAAAGAGTGGGCAACACTCGAAACTCAAAAAGACGGGCAATGGTACTGGAAGTCTTTGTTGGGAAATGGAACAGCCACTACCCACTTGGAGTAGTGGTCCACCACCATCAAACATCCTAGATTACCCCGAGGTGTTCTGGGGAACAATACTAGATCCACAGCCACCAACTCAAATGGTGCCTGGGTCACGATCTTCAGGGTAGGTGGAGCCCTGATCTGGCTGGAAACCTTATTGAGCTGGCACTGGGAACAAGATGTGACCACCTCTTGCACAACTTGATATAACTGAGGTTGAAACACTTCCCCAGACAAAACATCTAAGACCTTGTTTCGGCCTATGTGGGCCATCTCTAGATGGATAGTAATGGCCAGCTCAATCAGGAAATTAAAAGGTACTAGAACTTGGGGAAACATTTCTGGTTCATCGTACTTAACTAGAAGACCTTTCTCGAAGTAGATATCTTTAAGATAACGACGATATCTCACTAGAGCTTTAGGACAATACCCAAAACAACCCTTATCTAGATAGGACTTAAGTTGTCTCAACACACGATCACTTTTTTGAAGAACCTCAAGGTTAACTTCATCTAGAAATGAACATGGACGCAAATTTCCAACTACCAGCGGTTCTTGATGACTGGAGGGTTCCTCCAACTCTGCCAGAAAAGTAGCGAGAATCTCACCCTCCTTCATGACTCTGTCAGAGGACAAATCCAGGTCAATCCCGGTGGCAGACAAGAAATTCGCACCCAGGAGAAAACAACAAGGAATAGCTTGATCCTCAACAAGAGCAAATGGGTGATCATTAATAGTTACTCTAGAGCCAAGTGACACAGTAAGTTGTACATAGTTATAAACTACCACTTGTTTTTCAGCCACACCTTGAATGTTAACCAGAATATCTTGTGAATAATCCTTCAAATTTCCTAAAATTTCACGCCAGGCTACTCGAGATATGAGGGAGATCTCAGCTCCAGAATCCAATAAGGCACAGTAGGTTTTGTCTTGACAAGTAAGTGGGACAACTGCTCTAAAAGCACCTGAATGTGGACAAGCAATATCCACATCAAGGGTGGGAAACTTGACTTCACACACTACTAGACCATTCTCGATCTCCAAACTTGAGCAACCTGCACCTATTGGTTCTGAATCCAAGTCTCTCTCATACAAAGAATTTAAACAAGTCAAGAAGATGGGACAAGACTGAACATATTTATTGGATTCACTCAATAAATTGAAATGAACACCACCTAGACACTGGACATTAGGGTGTGACCGTTGCCCTCCAAAAATCAAAAAATGGTCCTACAATGCTGTTCAAAGTTTTAGTGTTGTGTCTTTATCTAGGAAACACCCCTGTAAATTTTCTTGGAGATCAGTGCATGTTTGAGCTAGCACCATCGTACCAGCAAGTATTGCTATTTCAGCTTATGAACTTCATAAATAAGTGTGAAAATAGCACATTTTATCAGATTTTCATTTCCGGGTCTGGAATGCTGACCCACAAATTTTCCACGTATTATTTTATTGCATTTAATTTTAATGATGCTCTTTTCTTTTCCCTTGACAGTGATTTGATGTTGTGAATACAGAATTTAATCATGGATACACGGCAAGATGATGAGTATGTCAGAATGTTATTGGGCACCGTACCCCAAGAAGAAGAAAAGGAAATAAAGGGCTGCAAACTGCCAACTAATAGGCAGGTCTTACTATGTCTGTTAGCAAACCTTCGGGATATGCATTGGGACCAGGCTTTATCTGCCACCACTGACAATGTACTTTTGCATTACCAGAAGGCGAATGTCCCGACCATTACAGGCAGGAACAATATTGGCCGAGTGATTAAAACTTACTATGACAAAGACTACATGATGCTTATGAAAAAGAATGAGGATAGAAGACGGGCTGATGATCCTGGAATTATGAAGTTTAAATCAGAATTGAGCCTGACGATGAAATTTTATAAGAATACAGTGTTGAAAGACATGGCAGCTGCGAAAAAGGGGAAAACTCAGGCCGAACAAGATGCCATCGATACTGACATACTCTATGAAAAGCATGCTAAGTGACAGAGTAGCTACCTACTCTGGGGTAAACAAAGTACTCACAGAAAAGGTTCAGAAGCAACAGAAAAGGCAGATGCGAGAAGAGAAGCGACAAGAGAGCAATGTGATCATGCTGAGAATGTACAGGCTGATATTGATTCACCTATTAGCTCTGATGAGGATGATGACATTGATGAGGCCAGCACTGCTGAACCAAAGAGAAAACATCAGAGAACAGTGAAAGAGGGAGTTTCAATTTTTGTGCCCCATGATATTCTGAAGTCGGCAGAACTTGTTTCATGCAGTGTTCGAAACAACATCTCGCCGACCCAGCTGAGTGCAATTGTTGGCCCACTGGCTTTGTTCTCATCCCAAGTACAAGAAAGGACAAGAGAGATGATGAGGAAGGCCCTTCTTTGCCATGAAGGCACTGAAGTTACTAAGAGAGTGGGGCTCAATCATGGGGGCTATGGAAAGCCATATCTTCCCCCTGTCCCAGAAAGTGGCACTGCCCTGGTGGACCTAATTGGGCCTGACTCAAGCCGGTTCTTCACCATTTTAGGCATGCCCTATCAGTTTCTCAACAGTCCAGCCAGTGAATGGGCAGATCATGATGACTACCTGAACATGAAACGGGTTGTGGACAAGCTTCAGGTCGTCAATGAGGCTGCAGAGCGTGGTGTAAAACTTTGCCATGACTTTCTTAATGTTGCCAGGGATGAGGAGCGCTTTCAAGAAGTCCTTCAAGTAGTTGAAAATGACAGACTCCGCGTTCCTAATCAGTGCAAACGATCATCTGTTTCTGAACAGAAATCATGGTTTCTTGCTCTAGAGAAATAATACCTTGTGAATATATGATAAAACCCCTTAATGTACCATGAGAGAATAAGAATGATTAACTTTTTTGTGTTAGTGATAACAGCTTTTAATTAAGACAGGCAAATGATTTGTGTTAATATCCCTTATGATGGTTGTGTAATCTCATATATAGGCGCGTATGCCGTATAAGCAAAATCGCTATTTTTCAAATTGCTGGTGCTCACTCAAATATGCATGAATCTTCAAAAAATTGCACGTGGGTATTTTTTATGTCAATATGCAACACCAAAATTTTGAACAGCATTGTAGGACAAAGTTGGGGCAACTGTCACACCCTACTGGACATGCACCCTATCAAGAAGTTCTGAGGGTTCCGTTACATGCTGATTCTTGACTTCAGGGTGGTAAATTAGAGGGTTTTCAGTACCAAAGTGCAATACAACATCCACTTGATATATCTCACAGAAAACTTTCAAGATCTCCGGTGATGTTGGCTGCCCTGGAATTGTCATAAGTCGAAGATGTTGCTTCTGCTTGCTATTCAACTTGATTCCGTACTTTGTAGGATGACTTAGCAGTTCTTCCACCAACTGCTTTCGAAGAAATACTGGACTCTGGAACTTCACAATCTAAGTCATGAACAAGAGCATACCACAAACACACAATCAAGGAATCACCTCCCCCCTCTGGCTTAAATCTTACAAGTAAGCCCTTGGGGAGTTCTGCTGGAATTGCTGTGGTGCCCTCTTCAGGCTCAACCTGGAAGTGTCTGGATAACGCATCTGCAGCTTGATTGTCTTTGCCTGGAACATAACGAAGCTCAAAATCAAACTCAGCGAGATCTTCAACTGTTCGAGCAAGCCTGTCATTGACTAATCTCATATTATGGAGATGAACAATGCTTGATGGTCCATGTTCAGAATGAATGGTATTCCATACAGGAAGGCTCTGAAGGTCTTGACTCCCCAGCGCATTGCTGCTAGTTCACGCTCTGTAACCAAATATTTCTTCTGAGGACTAGAAAATGTCATTGATGCATGAGCAATGATTCGAACTTGACCATCCTGAACTTGAGTAAGACAGGCACCTGCACCAATGGCTGATGCATCCACCCACAAGTTCAATTTTTCTGCTGTTTCTTGATAATCAGGAAAAGCCAGTTCCACCTCATTTTGCATCTCTGCCTTGAGTGTCTCGAAGGATTCTTCCATCTCTGGTGTCCACTGGATAACTGAATTCCTTGATCTTCCTGTAAGTTCTGATAAGGGTTTAGCAACTGCTGAACACTGTGGCAAGAACTTCCTTTGGAAATTCACTAAGCCCAGAAATTCTCGAAGTTCCTTGATGTTCTTGGGCTTTGGGAAGTTCTTCACCTTCTCCATATACTCTGGTGATTTTGACAATCCACTGGAACTGACTATATGACCTAGAAATGGAACTGTGGACTGGAACCATCTACACTTTGGTGGCTTGATCTTGATACCATGTTCTTCTAAAACCTTGAGGACTTTTTCAACTAGCTGGAGATGGGCCTTGAATGACTTTTCCATAATTAGAATATCATCAATATACACTAGATCACAAATCTAATTAACACTAAATAGTCAGAAAACTGGGAATCCTATTTAACTACACTCAATCACAAGACCAACAGCACCCAACTTTGGAAAACCTTGAAAAAAATCTACACTTCACATACTAACCCACCCCCCACACACGAAGCTCTCCTTTCCAACTGTAACCAAATTCCATCCCCACAAAAACACTGCAACCTACTCATGCACCACTACTCAAAAATTAGCCATAAAATCACTGTTCCCAATAATAGAAAAATCCTCAAAAACATACGGAAACTCTCGGCCGACCCACAACAACCACATCCATTTACACCCCAAGGCACAGCTGCAGCCATAAAATCCCTTAAAAACTCTCATGCCGAAGGCCCAGACCACATTTCAAACATACATCTCAAACACCTTGGTCCAATTGCTCTTGCAGCCCTCACAAACATATTCAATTACTCCTGGCTTCACAATGTCATACCCTCTACCTGGAAGCTGGCACACATCATCCCGATACTGAAACCCAATAAACCCCCCAACCTACCTGCTTCATACCAGCCAATCTCCCTTCTCTCAACCATTTCCAAAGTCCTCGAAAAACTGATATTAAGACGCATACAACCACACATTACATTTTCACAAACCCAACACGGCTTCAGGTCCGCCCACTCCACCATAACGCTTCTTACAAACCTAACCCAACACATCTTAGATGGCTTCAACCAACTACCCCCCCCTGCCTGCACAGTCCTTGTTGCCATCGACATCAACAAAGCTTTCGACACTGTCCCACGCCACATTCTTGCACAAAAGATTATTGATCTCGACATCCCCACCAATGACAAGAAATGGCTTACTAATCTCATTGCAGGCCGACTTGGCAAAGTAATACACAAACAACACTCATCCAAAACCTACAGACTACACAATGGCATCCCACAGGGCTCCATACTCTCTCCAATCCTCTTCAACCTCTTCATGCACGACCTCCCACAACCTCTCTCCCCCTATGTCCACGTTTCCTGCTATGCAGATGACCTGACCATAACAGCACAACACCATAACCGTAACACCACCACACGCCTGCTCCAGCAGTACATTACCAATCTGGAACTCTGGCTGACTAATAATAGGATGTCAGCATCCCCTCAAAAATCCTCCATCACCCTCCTAACCTCAGACTGCCACGAATCCCAAGCACACCCGAGAGTCACCCTCATGGGACATCCCCTACCTCTAAACAAAACCCCAACAATCCTTGGCCTCACCCTAGACACACACATGTCCTTTTCCCCTCACATATCAAACATTTGCTCCAAAGCAACAAAAAAACTCAACGCTCTCAGAACACTCACCTCCACAACATTCGGTCAACAGAAGGAATCCCTTAGTATCCTATACAAACAGTTTGTACGTACTACCCTAACTTACGCTGCCCCCGCCTGGTCCCCATCCATCTCCCACACAAACCAGAAAAAGATACAGACCACACAAAACAGGTCTCAGAAGCATTACTGGCTGCCTCCGAACCACACCCATCCCACATCTACATGCAGACACGAAAATACTCCCCATCGAACACCACATGAACATGACAGGGACTCAATTCTTCTCCAGAGCACTGGCCCCAGACCACCCCTGTCACCATCTCACATTACACAATCCCCCACCCCGCAACAAAAAATGTACTCCTGCTGCTCACTATTCGCAGCTACTGAACAATATCCCCCCTCCTCCCCTAAACATCAACCCCATTAAACATCACACAGAATTTACCCGGAAATACCTACTCGACCAACCACACAACACTGTCCTTCATGATACTCCCCCTGTAGTCCATCAGAGCGAACAAACCCTCCCAAGGAAAACAAGAGTTACTCTGGCCAGGCTCCGTTCAGGCCACCACCCCTCCCTCCAACAATACAGACACAGACTCCACCTAGCTGACACCTCCACCTGTCAAAAATGCTACCTCCACCCTGAGGACACAGAACACCTACTCTTACACTGCCACACTCTCTCTCAACAAAGACACAACTCCAACATTACCTCTCTACGAGACCTATGGACCCGTCCCACGGTGGTCGCGGGATACCTGAGTGCCGCCGGGTTCACATAAGAGAACCCGGGGGCTACGAAGTAAGTAAGAAGTACACTAGAACCTTCTTCCTTGAAAATCCCTTCAGCACATCTTGCATTTCTCTCTGGAAGGCTGAAGGTGCGTTCTTCAATCCAAAACTGAGTTTCTTGAATCTCCAGTGTCCATGAAGGGTTGAGAAAGCTGTATAATCTCGACTCTTTTCCTCAATCAGCATTTGATAATAACCCTGGACTAAATCCAGGGTGGTAAAGAACTTGACACCATGTAGACTGTAGACAGAGTCTGTCAAGTTTACCATCGGGAATCTATCAGGCTTGGTTACCTTGTTCAGTTTACAGTAATCCACACATAAGCGTATGGACCCATCTGGTTTCCTAATTGGTACCACTGGAGCACTCCACGGAGATGTTGTAGGCTCGATAATTCCTAGCTGATGAAGTTCTTGACACTGATCATCGATGACTTGATCAATCGGTTCTGGAAATCTCCTTGGTCACTGAAATATTGGCGTGTCATCGTATAACTCAATATGGTGTGGAGTCATCCGAGCAGTCCCCACATCAGAATCTCCTCGACTAAGAATGGCTTTTCTGGAATTAAGCAAGTTATAAACTTGAGATTTCTGGTGGGAATCCAGCTCAGGTAAGTCAATTTCTGAAGTTAGACATTCTGGTGTCCATTCCAGAAAAGATGAGACCAATTCATCATCATTTTCTGATTCCATACGTACACAATGTACTGGATGTGTCACTGTATCATTAGTGTCTTCTGGATTTGGTGTAGGATCGAGTTCAACTAGAGTGTAAATGTGTCCCATCATGTCTCCTGCCTTGATTCTACCAATAGGTTTCCCTGTAGTATAGACTAGAATGGAAGGGCAATCTAGATTTACAATCCCTGGAACACTTACCACTTTCTCTCCAAGATGCACGCTTGAAACTGTCCCATCGTAGAACCATTCCCCCGAATTTTTTGAACATGGACATGTACCATCATCATCTACTCCTTGATGTTCCCATTGAATTTTTACTTCTACAGGTCCACAATCATTCACCTGCACACCTTCTACAGCCCAACACTTAACCTTGTAACAAATCCTTTTGCACTCTTCTCCATTCGTACCTAGATAAATTTCCCACGTAGAACCATCAGTGTTCTTCCCTGAAACCCATCTACGTGCTAGACTAATCTGTAATTTGTTGGCCCGCAGAAAATCTAAACCTAGAAAAATGGGATATTTAAAATCCAAAGTGGGAAGGATAAGAAACTTGAAAGGGGACATCACAATACCATGCAAAGAAACTGCGAGTAGGACTGAACCCATAGTTTCCCTTGAAGCATCTGGACCTACACCTCGAATTGTGGAAATATCTCTAGTATCTATTGGAATCCCAAGTTGTTGTGCCAGTTCACTGGAAATTAAGCTAACTTGTGCTCCTGTGTCAATTAACCCTGGAATGTTAGTGTCTTGAAGGGTAACATCAATTGTTAACACTTCCGCAGGTTCGAGTTCGGCAAACCGGACACCTCAAAAACAGGGTTTCGGAGCCGGAGTCGGTGGAGCCAGTGAATTTTGCTTACCTGGAGCCGGAGCCGGAGCCGGAGTCAGAGCCAGAAACCTTGAAAATATGGCTCCATGGTCTGGCTCCGGGCGATATATTGCTACCTAAATTGTTATTTGTTAAATATAGGTTTAGTTGCAAATTATAATTCTTGTAATATATTACGAAAAATGGTACCATAGGATTCTTGGATTTTATGGAGGTGTGGGAGTTGCAGGAATAATCTGCAAATTTCCATTTTTTAACCATTAAATATTTGGGAAGATTTGTCTTAACAACACTTAATTATATAGGTAAAATTTTTTTTATGGCGGTGGAGACCTTAGGTAGGTAGGTTACCCAGGTACTAACTATTTATCTAAGTAGGTAACTACCTAGATAATACCTAGTAAGGTTGGTCCTTCTGACTTGGATTGAACTATTTTTATTTTTAGGTCAATTATCTTGTATTGCTAAATTTCTTTTTTTTCAGATTCTTTGTAATTTGTACTTGATTCTTTAATTATAATTATCAGTCTATGACCCTTCATAATGGATAGAGATTCAATAAAGAAGTCTGATATATTCAAGTATTTTACTGAAAGTTCAGATAAGAAACACTATGTTTGTATTTGTGAAGTTTCTGATGCTTCGGGAAATATTTCAACGTGTGGAACTAAAATTACCAAGCCTCAAAGCAAAAAGCCTGATGTCTCCTCAAGAGCATATAATTTGAAAAGACACTTGAGTCGATTACATCCTGAAATATCAAAAATGATGGAAGAAAAGAAGCAAATGCTTGAGCTTTCAAGACCCAGTACTTCTGCCAGTTCAAAAACTAAAGCAAACCAGCAAAACATTACTAAATTTTTGATGTCTCAAAAAGTCACTATCTCAATGACTACAGATAATTTTAAAAATAGCATAATTGAGTTAGTTGTTAAAAATTCTATGCCTCTATCTATGTTTGAAAAGCCAGCTATGCGCAGTCTACTAGAAGAAATGGCTCAGAAATTCAAGATTAGTTTAGATAAAGACAATATCCGTCATTTAGTGATAGAAAAATCAAAAGAAGAAAAATTTGCTCTCAAAGAGCAATTAAAAGGGCGCTTCATATATTTAAAAGTTGATGGTTGCACACGAATACGGACACATTATTTTGCCATCAATGTCCGATTTATTGATGATGATAATAAAATCCTCACCCGCACTATAGCAGTAAAAGATACACATGCTCAGCAAACTAGTGACTACCTGCATGATCTAATTATGAGAACTCTGGAAGAGTATGGCATACCGAAAGAATTTGTGCTCTGCATTGTCAGTGATAATGCATCAAATATGATTAAAACTATTGAAAAGTTGAATGATAATCAAGAGGCAACTTCAGAAGATGATATACAAACATTTGGTGAACATGATGATGATTCAACAGACACTCAGGAAGTGGCATCTTGTGTAGAAGAAATTGACAGTATTGTATCTGAAATTTCACACTTCTCCAGAATCAACCACATGCGTTGTGGTGCACATACCTTGCAACTTGCTATTTGCGATGGATTGAGAGATAAACATGCTACCTCTCTCATAGGTAAGTTGAGACAGGTTGTAGTAGCAGCAAGAAACCCAAAAGTGGAAGAAATAATTAAAAGACGTGCAGGCAAGGTTGCTATTTTAGATCAACCTACTCGATGGGGCAGCACTTATTTAATGATAGAGCGCTTATTAGAATTAAAACCTGTACTCTTGGACATGGCAAATTCAAATGTGAATCTTTCAGAAATAATGTGGGAACAAGCAAGAAGATTGGAGAGAGTACTGTACCAGCCATATATAGTAACAAAAAAAATTCAAAGTGAAGATTTGACTCCCGGTCAATTTTTGAAAGAGTGGAAATCTTTGATGTATTTTCTTTCCAAGATAGAAGACACCATAGCTGATGACATTAAAAGTTCCATGGAAAGGAGAGAAAATATTTTACTTGATAATGAAGTATTGCTTGCTGCTGTTTATATAGATCCTAGATATAGATGCTTATTAACATCTGAACAGGTAGTTAAAGCCAAGGATGCCCTATGCAATATAGCAATCAGAATGAAAAGTAACCTAGACCTTTCAAATAAAGTCTCTCTATTAAGAGAGGAATGTGGAACCGAGATTATTGCATCATCATCAAATTCATCATCTTCCACCACTTCTGATGTCAGCGAGTTTGATTTTGAAAAAATTATTGATATTCAACATGGTAAGAAATCAAAACGTCCTTGTTTAGAAAGTGAACTAATACCACCTCTCAGTCCAATGTGTACCCTCAAATTGCAAGTTGAGGAATCTTTTCCTGAGATTGAAAAATTTGACCATTCGTCAAAACTGTCTTTTGAACAAGTAATAGAAAGGTATCCTAAAGTTATAAGAGATATTGCAAATCTTCTAGTAGCTATGCCTTCAACACAAGTCAGTGTTGAACGGCTATTTTCAGCACTGAAAATTTTAAAATCTGATTTAAGGGCACGTATGAAAGAAGATATTGTTGAGGCTATGTTATTTTTAAGAACAAATGTTTATAAGTAAACTTAGATAAATAATTTAATTCATAATTTTTTTTATGGAAACAGATTTACAAGGAGAATATCTTGATTTTATGTTTAAAAATTAGTTTCCTACTTAGCTACATTAGTAAAAATTTCTGCAAAAGTTATTATTTTGCTTTCATTTTTTAATACAAGGAGTATTATGATTTATGATACTGTAAATGTATCATTCAATTTGCAAACTTTTTAATTTTTTAATATGTAGTTTGAACTTTAAAGATAAAGTCTGATTTAAGGTTACACTTAAAAAAAATATAATTGAGGCCATCTTGTTTTAAAAAAAAAATTATAAATAAACTTAGTAATTTTCATTTTCAATTATTTTAAGGAAACAGATTTACAAGAAGAATATCTTGATTTTATGTTTAAAATTAGTTTGATTATACCTTAGCTAGAATAAAAAAATTTTTGCATTAGTTTTCATTTGTTAATCCAAGGAGTAGTATTGATTTTATAAGCGTAGGGTAAATGATTTTGTAAATTTTCTTTTATAATATGTATTAGTAGTTTGAACTTTTGACTTTTAGTTGAATTGCTTTTGTTAATTAAATTACAAAACTTTTTGACTAAAAGAAAATCTCTTTTTAAGTAAATAATATAACCTATTAAAAATTTAAAAACTGAATTTTTTGAAATATTCAGCTCTTTTTCAAGCCAAGTTGGCTTTCATGAAGCTTTCAAGTTTCAACACTTAAAAAAATGCATATATTATCTCAGAAAGTTTGATTGTTACTATTTTCCATACGAGAATTCTTAAGTTTGAACTTTGAACTAATTAGGAGGCAAGTTTCTCTAATTTATATAAGCTACCATTGTTAATAAATATTTAATATCATTTATTTTTCATCATTTTCCTTTAGTTATTTAAATAACTTCATTCTATCATTATATTTGCCTAATTTAAAATCATAAGAAATTTAAATTTTGAGTATTAAAGTGATTTAATAATAAAATATTTTTGTGCAATATTTTAAATTGGACAATTAGTTATATAAATCTAGATATTTATTTTATAATTAACAGAATTTACTATAAAAGAGCCAGAGCTGGAGCCAGACTGTAAAAAATTTCTGCTCGGGAGCCGGAGCCAGAAGTTTTTTTACCGGCTCCGAAACCCTGCTCGAAAATGACCTGGAATATCTGGACCATGAACCGTCTCATCTGCAATGTCACACTTAGGTATATGGGTTCGAGGTGCTGGTTTAGGTGTCCATGAAGATGCTAGAGGATTCAGTTCATTTCCAGTGGTTTGTGGATACTGCTGTTCTGAACTGGGTAATTCTGGATGTCCAGGGGTGGCATCATCACCCACTTCAGGCGCTACAGTCATGTTCTGGTTGGTATTCATCTGGAGAGGTTTTCTGTCATCTTTAGCTGGGATCTCATGATGATAATCGGGTTCTTGAAGATCATATCTTGAAGATTGGACTTCAGCTTCCAATGAGCCCCTGATCTCATTGGAACTGATTAGTTTCCCGACTGTTGTTGATTGTTGTGGGTAGATTCATTAGTTTGGTTTCCTTGAGACGAATTTTCTTGACCTTGTCTTCTAGAAGGGCAGAACATTCCTGGATGAGGTCCTTGACACAAAGGACAGTGGTAGGAAGGTGATGTCCTGGAGCTTGATTGTCGTTGCTGCTGATTGCGAGGGCAATCTCGAACCATATGATCCAGACTACTGCACATAAAACACGCTCCTTTCCATCTTCTGCAGTCCTGTTGAAGGTGTCCCTTCCTTGCACACCACTGACATAGCTTGACCTCTGTGTCTTCTTGGGATCTTGACTGACTAGAGTTTCTTTCACACCTGAGAACGTTGTTGTCCCTACTGATTTCGATCTTGAGATTTTCGACGATCCCTTCCTTGACGTTGACCTTGGGACTTCTGATTTCCATTTTTATTCCCAGAATGGAAGACGCGAGTTCCATTCCATTGTCCTTTTTCATGACCTTGATTGTTTCGTCGATATTGCTGGTTAGGTGTCTCGTGTCTGGATGACTCTCTGGAAGTCTTTGGAGCTGGAAGGATCTGCACTGGGAAAACCTCAATGGTTTCTTGCCTTGGAAGGGATGGTCCATCACTTGAATGCATGGCCACAAAATCCTGAATGTTGGACCAAGTCACCTTCTTGTTATGCAAGGTCTTGTTCTCATTGATGATCCGGGTCAGTTGTTGTGACAGCCCAACTGGAACTGTCTCCAAGAACTTCCTCCTCAACTCCTTGCTTGTCTCGAGTGCTTTATTTGGGAATGCCTGGCGAGCCAGAGTCTCGAGTCTTGCAGCATATACATCTGGTGTCTCTCCAGGCTTCATTGTCGTGTTCTTGAATTCTGACACCTTGCCAGTTGTGAAGGTTTTCTTCATTCTCTTGTAGCACACCAACAATCTAGCCTTCATATCATCATATGCCACACTGCAACCCCCATAAGCATTATACAAATCTCTGAATTTTCCTGTTAGATGTTTTCCAAGTGTTCCAGTCCAGTCTCTCCGTTCACAAGTAAACTTGGCTGAGCAATGATGTTCAAAGGCTTCTAGATATTCAGGAAAAGATCTTCCACTTGACACATCAAATTCATCAAGATCTGGAGCACTGGTAGGATAAACTCCTGGTGCCATCCTTGAACTGTTGTTACTCTTGAAAGTGGAGGAACGCTTAGTACGTTTAACCCTCCTCTCAGCATCTGGAAGACTGGAGGTCTTATCTGAAGAACTGGAACTGGAACTGGAGCTGGTTGATCTATTGCATTGTGTCTCGATGGGTTTAGGAGATGCCAGCTTTGTATTTTCTTTCTTGAAAGTTCGTGTTCCTCCGCTGGTACCTTCTTCCCTGTTTGAGACATTCTCTACATCATCCAGATTCTCAAGCTCAGGCATTGAGTCATGAGAATCTCTCTCTAGATTCAGCCTTTCCTTCTGCTGCTGCTTCCTCATCAGCTGGTCCACCTGTTGCTGCCAATATGAATTCTGAAGATTCAATTCAGCGTTTTCCCTTGATAATTGGTCATACTTAGTCCTTAATTCTGTGTTTACATCCTCGAGTTGTTTCAGCTTATGTTCCCATGCTTGCTTTGATTCTTCCATGGTCTTCTGCTGCTGGGTCATGAGAGCCATAAGCTGACTGATCTGGTCTTGCAATTCTTGAAACTCAGCCATCTCGGTTGTCTCAGTAAACTAGCCGGTGTAATTTCCCGGGTCTGGGCACCAAAAATATGTTGCAGGGAGAGCGAATGAACTTAACTAGAATAGCGTAACTTGGCTACTTCTTGATGACGGGAAACGAGAAGGTCCTGGGTGGTGAAGTTTTTCTCACCTCCACTGACTGTCACTGAGGGGGCAAACGAGACTCCCACACGGCTGAACCAAGAAATGGACTCGACCCGCTAGCTATTCCAAAGATTAACACTGTCTGAGTCGGGTCCACTTGAGAACCTGGAAAGCCCTGGCTTCAGGAAAGGTGTGTGCAATGTACACCCAGCAATACTTGAGGACTTCAACCAAATATGGGCCTACACAACAAGCAAGCAAGATTTTAGCAGACTGATCGTGAAGTAAACCAAATGTGGCTGGATGAGAAAAGCAGATATTACCCTCTGAATTGTTTAATACAGAGAATCTGGAGGTATTGTTGATTCAAGGACCCTGGGCTTGTCACAAGGAAATCCTTGAAAGTAACAACCCCAGTCTATGAGGACAAAGGCTGAAAAAAAACTAGTTTGTAGAATTCTATCTAAGGGTTTATTAGCAATCAACTTGAATTATTTACAAGAGCTAGAAAGGGTTATGAGCTTGAGTCTAAACATGGCTTAAGATCAAGAAACGAAAATCCAAAAAAACCCTGAAAGGGTATGCTATACAAAGGTGCTTACAATTACAATGACAAAAATACTGGACAACAAAAATGGAATTTCTAGAAAAAGATAAAAACTTAACCTATGCTAGAATGGTACAATTAGACAACACAATCGACCTCACTGGACCTAACATCCTTAAGCTAGACTTGAGGTCAATCCAATCACACCTATCTATTATAGTTAAGCCATGGAGAAGCAAAACCTGAAACTATTGGTCCTAGCAATACCTTAGCCTGCACACCGTTATGCACAGGCAATGTCCATTATCACAAGGCACTCTGTTTTTCTTGAGTTTTCTTTTTCTTAACAAGTTGATTTGGCAAGCTAGAACTTCCACAAGCGGAAGCCAACTGTGACTAAAAGAACCATGCCAGTTTGTAAGCATTGAAGGCAAAATTTACTGATCAAAATGGATCTAAACAACTACTACTGAGCTAGTCAGGCATTAAGCAAGACTAACTCCAGCAATATGGGGGTTACATCCTGAAACAAGAAGAAGAAAAGATGTTAGTCAAGATAACCCCACTACAATATATGTGCATGCATGCATATATGTGTGTGTGTGTGTGTTTGTTTGTTGCGGATGGTTTATGAATATATCTGAGTCATCAATAGCATTAAAATGCAAAATCATTTATTTTTATTGGGATTTTGTGTGAAAACATAAAAAAAATAACGCGATCATCATATGATGCTGGGAGCATTCTTCTGACAAACTTCTGAGCATCATATGAGGATGGGAGCAGCGTAAGTGTTAAGGGCCAGGGATCCTGCTAGCCAGGACCTTAATCCAGCCTAACTAACTCTCCACCTCCATTTGGCATTCTGCTGCTTCAAATCTTGCTTCCAACTAAAATTCTGCTACATATAACCTAAAAACAAATAAAAACAAATAATAAATACTTACATTAATCCCTCCTTACATTTAATTTTTATTTTATATTCTTCAAAAAAAATGTGTCAGGCAATGCCTGATTACGACCCACCTGTCTTGCCTATTTGCACATGCCTCGACAATCACCCCTGATAGGGATAAAGGGGAACAAGTGTTCTGCCCCTTTTAAAGTTACTTATCTCATCATCTGTTCAATGAATGAAAAAAAATATAAGGCGAGAAAAGAAAAGTGCCATGAGAAAACGTGTGCCAACCAACTGGATTTGATGCGACAAGGGCTTGTCAAACACAAACCAAAAAATCCTCTACATCATAGAATGGAAAGATGAAAATTCATTTCACTTCAGAAAATAAAAAAAATTAATTCAGAAACCTATGTAAATCTCTTAGAGGAGAATCTTTTGCCTGATTGTCAGTGTCTGTATTATGGAAATGATTTCATACTCCAACAAGATGGTGCTACAGCTCATACTAGCAAGTTCACACAGGATTATCTGCAACAGAATGTAATCAACTTCATTGGAAAAAATGACTGGATCCCACAATCACCTGATTGCTTGCATATGGAACACTCTAGCAGAGAAGATTTATGAAGGCCAAACAGAAAAGTTTACAGAAATGCAATTAAAGAAAAAAATACTTGAATGTTGGGACAAAATAACATTAGCAGAAATCAGAAAATGTATCGTGTGAAAGAAAAGGTTAAGATTAGTTTGTAAACAGGATGGTGGACATATTGATCATATTTGTTGATAAGATGTGAATAATAAAATTTTTTCAGTTTATGATATTCATTTTTTTACCATACCTCATTGTTCCCTCAGCTGTAAAAAAAGTATTTTATGTAGAGGTCTGAAATTTTTATAATGCCTTATCAATAGATTGAGGTAAAAGTTATGTAAATTTTGGAAGTGTGAACTGCTTATTTTTGAGATTATTGATGTTCAAATCTTAAGGCATTTTTTTGGGGGCCACCCGATATAAAAAGTTAAAAATGAGGATTATCAAATTGGGACTAGTTAGTGAAGTGGTGGTGCAGTGCTGGTAAGTGATTCATAATAACTAGCCACACTAGTTTCATTTCACCTACTGGATATTCTGTTAGTGGAGTCATGGTGGCTGCTACTTATTGCTAGGAAGGAAGATTGAGCTGCCAGTGAGAACCACTCAGATGGCCTTCTCTTTGTAAAAAAATATTCCAGTTCCAACACTACAGTACATACTGCTGAGAACAGGAAAAATCAGGGTGGGCAAGTTCACAGTTTTGCTTGGCTGGGATTATGTCAGTTGTTTTGATCCTTATAATTTAAAATTAAGTTCTCACCTTTATGATAACCTGTCTGCCTCTTTTTATGACTTGCTTTACTCCTCTGCTTATGGTGGGAGGATTTCTACGCAATTTATTCAGAAACACAAAATAACCCTTTCACTGTTGATTACATAAGCAAGTAAATATTTACATGTACAAAAAAACCAAGAACCCTTTCATTAATCATAAAGCAGTGTGCATCCAGAACTAACTATGCACTTGGACAAAAATGTTCATACAAACAAAAAAATAAAAGAAATTAGTCCCATACCACAAACAAAAATGTCAGCACAAAAAAAATTTCACAAAATTATTGGCCATCACCAGCCCATTACCAGAGAAAAGAAACTTAATTCATAAAATGAAAAACAGTACCATAAAAATGCAAAATGAAGAGTATTAGTCATAAGGGCAATGTCATTGATTAGTCACTCAAATTATATGAACCTGATGAGTACATGATGTGTCATTTTATACTCTAAACAGAATATCATTCATATCACAATCATTAAAGGTATTCTTGTCCCAATCAGTGCAAAAGCAATGCTTATGACAAAAAATGTTAATTATCTTCAGTGTTTTGTACAGGTGTTGCAGGAGAAGCTTTACCCAAATTCAGTTCAATAAGCAAGGGTCCTAGCCAACAATAATCCCTGATAAAAAAAAGCCAACAAACATTTAGGGATTATTCCCCACACTGGCATCAGTGGATCCACATGAATCTGTGAGTTTAGTGATGCCAGAATAAGGAGTGAAGTTGACACCAATAATAATTAAGGGTATAAAATTTTGGATTTGTGTTTGCATTAATATTTTGTTCATCAGGCATTTAAAAATACAATTCAATTTAGTTGGTAGCCTGAGTACGTTCAGTCCAATTTGATACATATTGATAACTAAAGTTAGATTTCTCAGTAAGGACTTTATTAAGAAAATCAGTCATTCAAAAGATGATTATGATATTTACATGATAATTTTAAGTGACTCAAACAAATTAGATGTGGCCCTAATAAAGGTTAAGCAATACAAAACACCAATAGTAAAACTAAAACTAAAGGATCACCTACCACACCACCAAGAAGTGAGCTGCTTTTTTCTCTCTCAGTTTGGATGTGTAATGTACATATAATTGCTTCAAAGTTCAGATTATTCTCTATATTGAGAGAATTTCAAGTCCATTATAATTGATTAAAGAAAGAACAACATTTTTAGTAATTGTGAAGTTGTGAAGGTCTGGCTTTCTTAGAAGGTTCAGGCTTTGGTATTACTGAGACCTCCTACAAAACTTGTAGTTTTAATCATGCCATCTCACTAGGCTTTGTAGTTTGCCCCTCCACAATGTCCAGAAAATTATAGAAAAGTAAAATTGGCACACTAAGGCTTAAAATGATTAGCTTAGCTTAGTAGTCTTAGATAGGCCTAAAAGATTAATAGTAACTTTTATTATTTCAGGTAGCTTACAGTATGGTATGGTAGTCTTTTTAACAACTTTTAAATGAGCTAATGACTATGTATCACATGGCTATGCCACCCCAGTTTGGGGGTGCACATCCACCTCCAATGCACTCCTCAGTGTTTCCTGGCCCTCTTCTTCCTCCTGTCAATCATAGCCATTCTATTCATACATTTCCAGCACAGTCCAGTGGGAGCACCACAGTAGAAACACCAACATCAGTGATGCTACATTCTTCACCTATTATATCTCAGGGGTCTCCTTTTTATCCTCCTCATCAACCTTCTGTCTATATAAATCCCTACTTAGGAGCCCATCCACAAAGTCCTGGACAACCAACTAACATTATGTCTCACCATGGACTCCACAATTCATCCCACTCACATTCTCATAATTTTGGTTATACAACAACAAATACTGGAGTTCCCCTCTTCCATACCAACCACTCTGACCGGCAAATGAGTCAAGATCAGGCCATGCACTTCCCAGATAACAGAAGGCAGCCATTATCTGTTGATGAAGAGCTCATACAAGAAATGAATACTCTTCTCTTAGGATACTTGGAAACAGAAGACTCCCCTCACAAAATGGAGCAGAGAGAAAAGTTGGAAAGTAAGTGTGATTATATACATCATATATATATGGTTATACATAGTTGACTCAATAAATAGCATAATTGTCTCTCTCAGCTTATGCCTCTCTTAATTAGAATATATTAGGATAGGGAAAATTAAGGGCTACAGTATAGCAGCCCCTGCTGCAGCTGAACAATATTTAAGCATTTATAATGAGTGGAATGTATGTATTTTATAAAATAAATGTAATGAAATGATAGAAGTAAAGCAGATTGTATGCTGCCTATCCAGCGTTTCATTGAAGGGGAAGATGGGGAGAGGCTACTTTTTTGTACCTTCATCCATAGCTAGTAAGGCCAAAATGAAAGCCAATGTAAAAAACATTGTTATAGGTACCTATTACATAAGTCTAACAAATTAGAATTTCTTTGAATGAAACTTACATTAACTTTTTTCTCCGAAAGTTAGAAAAAAAATTAAATTTCTTTGGAAAAATAACTTTCATAGTTTCAAAAATTAACTTTTCCTGTAATGAGTGGCTTTCCTTAGTAAATTAAGCTAAATAATTTTTTTTTCTGTTACTGAATAAAATAAGAATTACATAAAGAGTACCTACCTTTTATTGCATAGGAGCAAGATAGAATTTAAAAATGTAAACAAACTTTTATACTTTCATAAGTCCAGAAGGTAGTCACTAAGTACAGTACCATATTATAAATTGGAAATCATTTTCTATTCTTGTATTAAACTAAAGAATAAACTGATATCAGTAAAAATAATAACACAGGATATGAAACCAATTTCTAATTCCCAAAATTAAAAACTGTAAAAAAAAAGTAAATTCCACTTTCCTTTTAATAATATAAGTTTATGAGTATGTGTGAAATTCATCAAGTAATTGTTTACAGGGACCTTCTTAAATATTCAAGATAAATATATATTTTCTATTAAAAATGTCTAAAATCCTGAAATGATGAAAAGTAAAGGAATCTTTAAAATATATACAATCATTTCTGAAATAGTGGAGTGTTCAGTACCAATTTATGAGGTCATGCTCAACAGTGTTTCTTCAAATGTCAATTACTTGGAAGTGTTTGTGTTTATGAGGTCCAGTCATGTGTGTTTGTTTATGAAGTTGAAGGTTAATTTAATATGAAATGTAATGAAATTTTGGTTGCAGGATGCAATACAACATGTAAGAGGATATATATATATACGGTATATTGTTTTGCTGTTGTGGCGGTTACACGTGTTTCGATCGAAGTCCGAATAAAAGCGGTATTACAGTAAAAATCCTGCAGTTAATCAGTTTGAAACGGTGCCGATATTGTGAGTGAATTGATAGTGCATAGTGGTATTTCTTTTTAAAAAAGTAAAAATTGCGGCGTATACCTAAAAAGTAGATAAAAACAAAGTGAATTAATATATACAGCATCCCCCCCCCCCCGAGTCTCTTTGTGAGGAAAGTTTTGTTTTTGAAGTGCCTGCAAATATCCCCCCATTATCCCCTGCAGCCACAGTCGAGAGGACCAATCAGTGAGAAGTATACAGCGTGCCACATCCCCTACCCTGGAGTAACGGAAAATTCTTTCTCTCACATAACTTGAGTCATCCCCCACCCAATACCTCCCATAATACCCCCTTCTTGAGTCACTTCACCAACATGGAAATTAATGCATACCTGCAACTCTGTGATATCTGTAAAGCTGCAACGGATGAGACAGAGGGGTCATTCTCTGTCAGATCAACCAGTGCCTAACACCCTCATCTCTCAGATTTTGCTGAAATTTGGTTTATAGGGAGTTTGTGGGCCCTGAATCCATTTCTGAAATTATAAGGTCAATCTGACCAACGGTTCAAGAGATATGACCTCGGGAAATTTGAGGTCACTTGCGAGGTCACTAACATTTGGCGACCCATAACTTGGGTAATAATGGTCACAATTATATAAAAGTATATATATTTAGAATCAGAAAACGACAAGGAATCCAAATATGCAAGTTTTAGAACTCTAGGTTGAAAAATAAAAAAGTTACACTGTAACCAAAGTTTGAGGTCACGATTTGACCTCTGGGGTATCAAATGAGAATTTTTTTTTTAAATGTAAAAAATGAAGGCATAGGCATTGGCTATTAGAATCAGCAAAAAAAAAGTTTGTTTATGTTAGTATTTTTCATGTAACTAACATATAAGTGAACACCATATTCATAAGTTGTGCGTCAATTCTACCTATTTTTTCACACTTAAGCTCATAATTTGACCTATAGAAATTAAAATTACATTTTTTTATAGATATAAAAACAAAGGCAAAAATTTAAAATTGTATTTCACTGCTAATCTACACTGGCAATAATAGTTATAATAGTGAAAGGGGAAGACCTACTTAGAGGATTCATGTGCTAGCCTAATACAATTTTTGCATGCTCGATGCTCTCATCAATTTCTTTTTGTGGAAAAATGTATTGAATTCTGCTGCCTCCTCTTAGGGTAGGACAACTCATTACAGTTAATATATGATGTCCTGGCACTGCACATGAATCCTTGTTTGATGGATAATAATATACACTTGATCCTGATGACCCAGAGGGATGTAGAAAGTTCACAGTGAAATCATCAAACTCTTCACAATATTCCTCCACAATTCCATACCAAACTTGCATGTCATAAATGCAGCCAACATACTCTCCTGGTTTGACACATTTTAGGTTACCAAGCATTGCAGGTTCATTAGTAAAATGACTTCTCCTTATTCTTTTCTTTTCTCCAATGCCACTTGAAATGGGATACACCATCAGTTCTTCCTTGTTTAGGGGAACAAATCTATGATATTTCTGAGTTCCAGGAATAGCCCTACTATCCTTGAATCGATGTTCCAACCATTCTTCTGCATCTTTCAAATCAGCTGTAGTTACAAAGAAAAAATTTATCTTCTTGCTCAAGTTTTCTTCACAAAACTGAAACATGTGTTCTGGTGTAAGAATTTGCCTCTCTGTAGTTCTCTGCAAACTGGCATGAGCAGTAGCTCTTTTCACTGTTCCTCCAATCCCATCACATGCATTTTTGCCATGGGATGTAGCAAAGAAGTGCCATTCACAAGACAGACCAAAATCCTCTTCATGGTAACAGAGATTTGTGAAGTTGTATCTGTTCTTATATTGGCCAGCACATCCATCTGAGAAATAGTGCACCTTCTTCAATTGTGGGCATCTGAATTTAACATATGTCATAAGCTTCAATATGAATGAGTAAACCATTATAGTGTTGTGTTTTAGTGATGCAGATAAGAAACAGACACTAAAATGGCTAAGTTCCTGGTCTGCAGATGATCTATAATAGATGACAAAAGGGTGAACTGTACACTGTGAATTGTCCCAGTGAAACCCTTGGGCAGCATCCTGGACAATGAAAGAATAATTCTCAGAGAAATCACCTACTGTAACTACCTCGCTCTGAGGTGGTAGTGTTTCTTTCAACTGCTTGAAGTACTGTGATTGTTGCTGAGCAACAAAGTGATGACGAACCATGCGGGATATTTTCATGCTTAGGGATGATAAGTATTCATGAAGTAGCTCCACCTTATCAACCATTGTACAACGGTCAACAGTCACCCATTGCTTGTAAGATATTTCATTTGGAGCTGATTTCACACTGTCAAGTAACTCAAGAAAATCCAGGACACCCTCTTCTCTTGGGCAATCATTGCAAAGTTGCATCATGCAAGTCTCTCTTTCTGTACTGCAGACACTGTAATCCATAAGATCCTTGTATGAAAGACCTCTTTCTCCCAATGCAGCCAGCTGCAATTTTGGATTTTGATGGTATGTGCAGACACAGACAGAATGAGTCCCACCACTACCGGCAAGCACACAATATGATGGCCGTAATTTTGCAAATGTGGAAAATCCTATTTTGGGATTCTTTTCATCATTTTTATATAGTTCAAACATCTCTCTTAAATTCCGAGGACCAATCGTTTTTGCACCTTCATTGCACCTTCAGCACTGATAACTTTCACGCAATCCTTTTGGCCAGGACACATACGACTAACCTCTTCTGACTCATAGAATCTTCTAACTATATCTTTGTGTTCTTCAGATATCACTTTTCCTTTGCTCATTAGTGGAATCTTCGGAAGGATTCCATGTTCTGATTTAAGTGAATGGCTTCTTTTCACTATGTATGTTGTAGTTTGAAAGAAACGCTGTTTTTTCAATTGTGTATGGTGAGAGTGTCAATATTTGTAGTTTGTGATGGTGACATTTGCTCTCCAGGAATGACTGTTTCAATTCATTCATTAATTTGTCTAGATGTTTTTCAGATTTAGTTTCAGGTTTTGAAGTATCACTTACCTCCTCGGTAATTTGAACACCATAACTGAGTTCTAGCCTCTCCTTCAGGTGTTTCTGAGCAGATGATAGCTTACCACGAGCCTTGCACTTTTTCTGGCTTAATGACAGCCCTTCTGAAAAGAACAGAAAAAAAGGTTTCACACACCTGAATATTAGTAATTAAATATTAATTATAGTACCTTAAATGCTATATAATTGGCTATATAGTAGATCAAACAGACCTTGTAGTAAAGTATAAGTTATTATATTAATTTATTACTTACTTTTTTTAACTGGTGTTTGGTCCAGAAATGCTAGAACTGGTTCAACTGAAGTTGAAGGATTTTCCTTTATCAAGCAATCACTGTCATTGTCCAGATCTTGAATTGAAGAGATGTTACTCAAGCCACTGATAGTAGATGATTCATTTGAATCCTGCTCAGACTCGTTGTTTTCAGTGGTACTAAGTATAGTGGGGTTTTTCATTATCAGTGTCCAGCAGTTCACACACAACAATGAGTCTTTTTTCACTCTTCCAGCACATTTTTCAACAAGTACATCAGTCACTTTTCTAAGATTGATTGTTATGCATTTCTTGTGTTTTTGAATAGGGTCCTGGCAGTATTTTAAGTGCCGAACCATTGTATTTTGATCTGTAAAGATATAGGATTTACAATTAGGTAATATATATTTTTTAGAAAATATATAGCTATACACACTTAATATTTTAGGCCTTGATAGTCTCTGAGGCTCATTAAAACACCATACCCACCAGCCACCCACAGTGCTGGCTGGAATTGTACTAACCTGTAGACAAGGAATTTTGCAACTATCTGTGTTGATTCTGCACTTAGACAAGTAGCAACATGTTTCAACAGGTTTGTTTAGGCTACATGTGAGCTTAGTCTTCCCCTTTCACTATTATAACTATTATTGCCAGTGTAGATTAGCAGTGAAATACAATTTTTATTAAATTCTTGGAGCTTGAGGTCAAATTGATAGCTAAGATATAAAAATTCCTTGAAATGACAAGCAATTTATAAATATGGTGTTCACTTATAAGTTAGTTACATGAAAAGTACCAACATAAACAAACTTTTTATGATTGTTTCTATTAGTCAAGAACTCTGACTTTGTTTTTTATATCTATAAAAAATGTAATTTTAATTTCTATAGGTCAAATTATGAGCTTAAGTGTGAAAAAATAGGTAGAATTGACGCACAACTTATGAATATGGTGTTCACTTATATGTTAGTTACATGAAAAATACTAACATAAACAAACTTTTTTTTGCTGATTCTAATAGCCAATGCCTATGCCTTCATTTTTTACATTTAAAAAAAAAATTCTCATTTGATACCCCAGAGGTCAAATCGTGACCTCAAATTTTGGTTACAGTGTAACTTTTTTATTTTTCAACCTAGAGTTCTAAAACTTGCATATTTGGATTCCTTGTCGTTTTCTGATTCTAAATATATATACTTTTATATAATTATGACAATTATTACCCAAGTTATGGCTCGCCAAATGTTAGTAACCTCACGAGTGACCTCAAATTGCCCGAGGTCATATCTCTTGAACCGTTGGTCGGATTGACCTTATAATTTCAGAAATGGATTCAGGGCTCACAAACTCCCTATAAACCAAATTTCAGCAAAATATGAGAGATGAGGGTGTTAATTTCAATTTTTTTTGGTTGATCTGACAGAGAATGACCCAGAGGCTATGAGGTGCGATTTTTGTCAGCTACTTTTTGATTTTAAATGCCTAGAATGGGGAGATGAAAAAATCTCCCTTATAACGAACGCAAAGCAGTTTAATGGGATAAAATTTTTCTGCGAGAACTGCTTGACCAAATTAAACTCTTTTACGGTATTTAAAGCAGAAAGAGACTACGAGAAAAGAATGAAAAAGGAAAGTGGAAACAAAGAACAGTGGAAAATGGAAGAAACGGAGAAAGGCAAAATAGAAAAAATTCAAATACCATCGCAAAATGAGGCAGAAAACACACAAGCGACAAAGAGTGTAAAGACAACACACAGCATAAGGGCAACGAAGGACACAAACACAACTAGCACAAATAGGACAAGACAAGAGGGCAGTCAAGCAAACAAAGTAAAACTGTCCCCCAATAAGGAGCAAAAAATAAAAGCCAAGAGTAAATATGGGGAAGGAATTATATGCAGGTATTATATAAAAGATAATTGCAGATTTAAAAGAGGACAATGTATATATGAACATCCCCCAATATGCAATTTCTTTTATAATAATGGTCATTGTAAATTTGGAGAAGGATGTAAATTCTACCACCCGGACATTTGCAGAACTTACGCAAAATATGGAACCTGCAAATTCGGGAATAAATGCTACTATCAACATCTCCCGATGGACTCAATGAACAAAGGAAAAAGTTTAAATGACAATAGGAATAAAAATAACAATATGAACAACAATAGGAACACAATAAGTGAACAAGAAAATTTTTTCAACATCTCAGACACCTTACAAATGCTAAATGTCATCCACATGCAGTTGACACAGCTGGAAACCCCCGAGCCAAATTGCTACCGGGCAAGAAGCTACCAATACAAGTAGGAGGAAATGGATCTCTTTCGGAGGATCATAGAACAACGAATCAAGCGATATCGAAGGAAAACGAACTTGAAATGCACAAGGGGCAACGAAAAACAGAGAACATAAAAATTGTCCTGGCTAATATTCAAGGAATAAGACCAAACCAATCACTCAATAAGGTTTCGTACCTGAAAGGATTTATGGACGAAACAAGGGCGGACATTGCATGCCTCACAGAAACTCATCTTAAAGATTGCCAAGGAAATTGTGAAAACTGCGAACATTGTATTGATAAGAAAGAGATAAATATAGAGGGCTTCAACTTACTAAGAGCGGATAGAACGACGAGACGGAAAGGTGGCTGTGCTATATATGTACAGGAAGGTCATATGACAGAGACGACAATAAGTAAATCAAACAGCTATGTGGAACTCCTAGCAGTGAAAAGAGAAAAACTAAACTTGATAGTAATAGTCATCTATAGACCTCCAAGCACCCCAACCAAAAAATTCTCGGAGGCCATTGATGACATTAGAAAGCTAATAAAGGCCATAAACCCTCCATCCCCCAATATAATGATCTGCAGAGACTTTAACTTCCCATTTATAACATACAAAAAGGTGAATAGGAATACGTATATATATTCACCAGGACAAGGGGGGCACAAGAGAAGACCAGGAACAAGCAAAAATGTTGATGGCTTTCACAAATGAGTTTATGCTGACACAGGAGATAACAGAAAATACCAGAAAAAATAACTGTCTGGATCTGGTATTTACGAATAACACAAACTTGATTGCTGATATAAAAATAACCCCAACCATTATCTCAGACCACAACTTAATCGAGATATCAACAAATATGATGGCAGCATTAGAAGACAATACACATATTGTGGAAAGAAGTAAATTCGGGGCCTTTAACTTAAACTCGAAGACTATAAATTGGGAAGCAATCAGATCGCACATGGCCCAAATAGAATGGAGAACAATTTTCGAGAATAAAACAACTGAAGAAATACTAACAACCTTGGAGGAAAAAATGCTGAGAATTTTAGAAAAATATGCTCCGAAATCACAGCCAAAAGGAAAGAGGAGCTGGCTAGAAAGGCAAAAGAGAAGACTATTCCTCAAAAGAAAGAGAGTGGAGGCGAAGTTAGGTAACTGCGGAGATAATGACAGGAAAGTAATAAAAGAAAAACTGGAGGGTATCGATAGGGAAATACAAGCCCTGATTAAGGACCATACAGAGAGGGAAGAGGAAAAGGCGGTAGAAGCAATAAAGGAAAATCCAAAATACTTCTATAGCTATGCAAAAAGGAAAACAAAAACGCGCGCCGCTATTGGGCCCTTAAGGACGGGAAATAATGAACTAACCGACGATCCAAAAGAAATATCTGATACATTGAGAGCTCAATATGAATCAGTTTTCAGTACCCCAAAAAGTCTGGACAATTGGAATGCATTATTGATTAAAAACTGTAAAAATGAAATAGCTACACCTTTATACTGGATATGGAGAAGATCCCTAGACACGGGAAATACTGAGCATCTTGAAAAGAGCAAACATTGTCCCTATATATAAAGGAGGGGACAGATCTCAAGGAAAGAACTATAGACCAGTGTCATTGACGTCCCACCTCACCAAAGTATTTGAAAGAATAGTTAGAGAGAAAATTTATGATTTCCTGGAGACACGGGAAAGATTCAACGAAAATCAGCATGGATTCCTATCAGGTAGATCATGCCTATCACAACTAATAGAGCACTACAACAATATCCTAGATGCATTGGAAGGCAATGACAACTACGATGTTATATACACAGATTTTGCTAAAACTTTCGATAAATGTGACCATGGTATAATAGCACATAAAATTAAAGACAAGGGAATAACAGGCAAAGTGGGAAAATGGATCTACAACTACCTTAGTGATCGTCTGCAGGTCGTCAAAATTCAAGGTATATCATCATCAGAATCGGAAGTACGCAGCTCAGTACCACAAGGGACAGTACTGGCCCCACTCCTGTTCATTATCATGCTAACAGACATAGACAGCAGAATAAACAGCAATAGTATAGTAACATCCTTTGCAGACGATACAAAGATCAGCAGAAAAATCAGCGATGTATATGACGTGGAGGCCTTGCAGAGGGACACGAACAAAATATACAAATGGTCAGAAGACAACAACATGTCATTCAACGCCGAGAAATTTCAGCTCTTGAGATATGGTAGAAAAGAAGAACTTAAACAGACTGCATATTATGCTCCAGATAGACAAGAAATTCAGAGAAGCATGAAAGCGATTGATCTCGGGATAATAATGACAGATGATGCGAAATTCGAAACACAAAATCAGATAGCGATAAATAAAGCAAAAAGAGTTGCCGGACAGGTTCTAAGAACGTTCAAGAGAAGGGACAGGACAGTAATGATTCCCCTGCTACAAACACTGATTATACCAAAACTTGAATACTGCTCAGTTTTGACATCCCCATATAAAAAGGAAGAAACTAATAAACGAAGAAACGCAAAGGCATTTCACAGCCAAGATTGATGGCTGCAAAGAACTCAACTACTGGGAAAGACTACGTACGTAAACTAAATCTGTACTCACTGGAAAGAAGAAGAGAGAGGTACATCATAATCTGCATATGGAAAATGATAAAAAAAACTGGTACCAAACCTAAAACTAAACCCAATTACCATTCAAACAACACTGGAAAAGGCAGAATGTGTAGTGTTCCCAAATTAAAGGCCCGACAAGGGACCTCCTCAACCCTGAAGGAAAATAGCTTGGTTGTCAGGGGGCCAAGACTTTTCAACCAGCTTCCTAAGGACCTCAGAAATGTAATGGGGGTCAAAGTTGAAGTCTTCAAGAAAAGACTGGATGCCTGGCTCACGACAGTACCAGATGAGCCGGGTGTGCCTGGCTATGTACGGTGGAGAGCGCAAGAAAGCAACTCGCTCCTCCACCAGGCCAGACCTAGAGGCAGGGCCACCAGCTTGACCTCCGTGTGAAGAGAGACCAACGCATGAAACAACATAAGGCTCATAAGGTATATATATACAGGGCGTCCCAAAAAAATGTATACACACTTTAACAGCTGATAGCTCGATTGATGTTTCTTTCTTTCCAAGTTAAACCCATTAGAATTAATAATGGCAGTCAGACTAAGCTTTGAACAAAGGAAATTCATTCTAAAATGCTACTGGAAGTGTGAAAACGCAGTTGAAGTGCAAAGACAGTTTAGGAGGGAGTTTCAAACAGATCCACCAACGCGACTTACCATCACTCGAATTAGAGATAAGTTTGAAGCCGATGGAACTGTTCAGAATGTCCACAAGAAGCATTCCGGAAGACCACGGACATCGACAAGCCCCACAAAGCAAGAAAGAGTACTGGAAACGTATCACCAAAGTCCAAGAAAATCTGTGCGGCAAGCGAGTCATGAGGTAGGAATTTCAGAATCGTCTGTCCAACGCATTTTGAAGCGCTGTCAATGGAAAAGTTACATTCCAAGATTAGTCCATGCTATTAATGAAGATGATCCGGACCGAAGAGTGGAGTATTGCGAGTGGTACTTGGCACGATGTGGATGTGGATTGGACGAAGGGGTTTCGTAGAATACCCTCCGCGTTCACCAGACCTCACACCACTAGACTTTTTTTTATGGGGATACTTAAAAGACAAAGTCTACGCTATAAAACCTGCAACAGTCGCTGAATTGAGAGCAGCCATTGAATGAGAATGCACACAAATACCAAATGAAATGTTTCGTGATGTTTGCGATTCCATTGCTTCGCGTTATCAGCAGTGCCTGGACCAGAACGGACGTCAGCTTGAAAACAGGCGTTGACAAAACAATTAAATAATGTCTGACGATTCTATTACATTTTGAAAATGAAATGTATTTTAATAAACACTGCCTTTATAATTATTTAAAGTGTGTATACATTTTTTTGGGACGCCCTGTATATATATTATATATATAATGGTGAGTTCATTATTTCTCTTCCTTAAGGGCCCAATAGCGGCATGCATTTTTGTTTTCCTTTTCACATAACTATAGAAGTATTTTGGATTTTCCTTTATTGCTTCTACCCCCTTTTCCTCTTCCCTCTCTGTATGGTCCTTAATGGGTTTGTATTTCCCTATCAATACCCTCCAGTTTTTCTTGTATTACTTTCCTGGCATTATCTCCGCAGTTGGCTAACTTAGGCTCCACTCTCTCTCTTTTGTGGAATATTCTTCTCTTTTGTATCTCTAGCCAGCTCCTCTTTCCTTTTAGCTATGATTTTGGAGCATATTTTTTCCAAAATTCTTAGTGTCTTCTCTTCCAAAGTTGTTAGAATTTCTTCAGTTGTTTTATTCTCTAAAACTGTTCTCCTCTCTATTTGGGCCATGTGCGATCTGATTGCTTCCCAATTTATAGTCTTGGAGTTCACGTTAAAGGCCCCAAATTTACTTATTTCCTGAATATGTGTATTGTCTTTTAATGTTGTCATCATGTTTGTTGATACCTCGATTAAGTTGTTGTCTGTGATAATGGCTGGGGTTATTTTCATATCAGCAAACAAGTTTGTGTTATTCGTGAATACCAGATCTAGGCAGTTATTTTTTTATCTCTTGTGTCAGCATAAACTCATTTGTGGGAGCCATCAACCATTTTGCTTACTCTGGTCTTCTCTTGTGCCCCCTTTGTCCTGGTATATATATATATATATATATATACACACGGGTTAGACAAAATAATATGAACACCCGCTGATTTCACCAGTTATCTTTATGGACTGCTCAGACACAAAGTAAACGGTCAAATGACTGGCAAACCTATTTAAATGCGTAACAGAGAGTGTATACGTCATGTTATAACCCTCACGTTGTTTTTACAGATCTGAGTGAATTATGAATTAGCAGTTATGAAAGACCTGTCAGACTTCCAAAGAGGGCAAATTGTGGGAGCGTGGATGGCTGGTGCATTGGTGACGAAAACCGCTCAGATGTTCAATGTATCCAGAGGAACTGTCTCTATGGTCATGTCTGCATACCAAAACCATGGAAAGACAAGCACCGACAAATGCAATAGTGGATGCAAGAAGAAGCTGTGTGATCGAGACCGCCGCCGGGTGCTAAAGCGCATTGTGACAAAGAACCATAAGACCACAGCTCCAAAAGTGACTGCAGAGCTTAACCAGCATCTTGCAAGCCCGGTATCGACCAGAACTGTGCGTCGTGAGCTCCATGGAGCTGGATACCATGGGAGGGCTGCAATTGCCAAACCCTTCCTTTCGCACATCAACATTGAGCAGCACAGAAAATGGTGTAATGACCATAAGAATTGGTCAATGGACCGGTGGAAGAATGTAGTCTACTCTGACGAATCCTCCTTTACGCTATTTCCATGTTCGGTCGAGTTTACGTCTGGAGACAGCCTAAAGATGCTTATGACCCCGACTGCCTGACCCCAACTGTTAAGCATGGAGGCGGATCTGTGATGGTTTGGGCAGCAATATCGTGGAATACTCTTGGCCCAGCTGTAGTACTGCATGGTAGGGTTAACGCCCAGGTCTATCTGTCAATATTGGCTGACCAGGTCCATCCCATGGTCCAAATGCTGTTTCCCAGGCGGCGCCGTCTTCCAGGATGATAATGCACCAATCCACACTGCTGGGGTTGTTAAAAACTGGTTTGAAGAGCATGTTAGTGAAGTAGAACGCTTGGATTGGCCTCCACAATCCCCGGATCTTAACATTAGCGAGCATCTGTGGTGTCAGTTGGAGCAGCAGGTCAGAAGCCGATTCCCACCGCCGGCATCTTTGGAGGAACTGGAGCAGGGTTTGCTCGAAGAATGGCTCAGGATTCCTCTAGCCACTGTCCAAAAGCTGTATGAATCAATTCCCCGACGCATTGCAGCTGTTATTGCCGCTAAAGGAGGACCAACTCCATATTAAGAATAAAAACTGCCATTTATCAAGGTGTTCATATTATTTTGTCTAACCCCTGTATATATATATATATATGAAAAGAAGGATCAACACAACGGCAAACATTTCATTTATTTGTACATCAGACGTTTCGACAAATCTTTGTCATCATCAGTGAGTTAAGTCTTAAAACCTTAAAACAAAATTGAAAAGTGAAAGTTACATCAATACAATATTAAGACCATTAAAATTAAAACCTTAAAGCAAAATGAAAATTGCATCAATACAAAATTAAAACATTTAAATTCATCACTATAAAAACTAAAATTAAATTAAATTTCATCACTATAAAAACTAAAATTAAATTACCTCAATAGGTAAATACACAATGTTTACATCCACCTCCATACTTGGCAAAGTCTAAGAGACCACTAGGTGGTCAGGGGATTAGAAAGGGTATATCTGTGAAACACGGTTGGTTGTCAAAAGAGTCTTAATTTGTAGGATGAGCTATTATTATTAAGGGAGGGTTTGTTTCTATAGATGTACAAAGATTCTAAAATTCGGAGTTCTGTAAGGTTATTGGATCTAGTTAAAATTTCAAACTGAGTTTTGTGAAGGGGATGGTCGTTTTCATTACTGTGGTTTCTAATTGCGGATTGTGGAGGGCTACTGAGGGGACGGTTTCTTTGTACTGTTTCTTTGTACATCTATAGAAACAAACCCTCCCTTAATAATAATAGCTCATCCTACAAATTAAGACTCTTTTGACAACCAACCGTGTTTCACAGATATACCCTTTCTAATCCCCTGACCACCTAGTGGTCTCTTAGACTTTGCCAAGTATGGAGGTGGATGTAAACATTGTGTATTTACCTATTGAGGTAATTTAATTTTAGTTTTTATAGTGATGAAATTTAATTTAATTTTAGTTTTTATAGTGATGAAATTTAAATGTTTTAATTTTGTATTGATGCAATTTTCATTTTGCTTTAAGGTTTTAATTTTAATGGTCTTAATATTGTATTGATGTAACTTTCACTTTTCAATTTTGTTTTAAGGTTTTAAGACTTAACTCACTGATGATGACAAAAGATTTGTCGAAACGTCTGATGTACAAATAAATGAAAATGTTTGCCGTTGTGTTGATCCTTCTTTTCATCTGTAAGCTCCGGTTCCCTAAGGAGAAGTCAATAGCTTTGATATATATATATATATATATATATATAAAACGTAAAGAACGACGCTTGTATAGAAGAACATTCCACGCAAGATGAGGAGGAAGAACAAACATGAAAAAATGAGGTAACCAACCGGGAATTGAACCTGGGATCTTCCGATTGCCAGTCAGATATGATAACCACTACACCATGGGCCTCACTCGATCAGAAGTCGTAATTCTCCTACATACACGCAGAAACCAATACCCCAAGGGGGCACCTCCTGCATGCTGCACATACATTTCAACTGCCCATGGTGTAGTGGTGGTTATATCTGACCAGCAATCGGAAGATCCCAGGTTCGATTCCCAGGTGGTTACCTCATTTTTTCATTTGTTCGTTCTCCCTCCTCATCTTGGGTGGAATGTTCTTTATATATATATACACACAAAGTAAATACTCGATAAGTCAGACTATATAGGGCTCTAGCCAGTCCAACTTATTGAAAAGTCCGACTCATCGCAAATTACCTTAATTACCCCCCCTATTTACCCCTAAAGAGGCATAAATACTCCCTAACCTTTTAAGTTTGATTAGTGAAAGTCTAATACAATGTTCAAAATAAACATTAAAAAACATTAAAACTTTGTTTCACTTAACGTTGCTGGAATTATTTTGAGCGCAAAACATAAAAAGTTTTATTGTTTACTTTTTCATACAATACAGTATTAAAAAAACACTTCACTTGGTAAAAGAAACAAAATAATAATGGCACTTGACAGAGGAAAAAAAGCACTTCACTGTATTGTACACTGAAAAAATTTGTTCTGTGTTGGAGACCTGCCCACCATCACTTGAAGTGACTCAAAGACTTAGACGAGTCTGACTCATCCTGAATTCTGACTCATCGAAGTCTGACTCATTGAGTATTTACTGTATTATATATATATATATATATGCATTTAACTGCAATGACCACGCAGTATATAAATGAATAGAAACAACATAATATTAAGGAACGTTTCTGCACACGCGGAAGAGAAATAACGAATAAATGAAAAATGAGGCAAACCGCCTGGGAATCGAACCCAAGGCCTTCCAATTGCCGGTAGGATGCGCTACCATTACACCACGGACCTCAATCATTCACAAATCGAAATTCTCCTACATAGGGCAGAAACCAATGCCCTGAGAGGGCACCCTCGCAAATCGTGAATATGTGCATTTAACTGCAATGACCATGCAGTATATAAATGAATAGAAATGACATAATATTAAGGAACGTTTCTGCACACGCAGAAGAGAAATAACGAATAAATGAAAAATGAGGCAAACCGCCCGGGAATCAAACCCAAGGCCTTCCAATTGCCGGTTGGATGCGCTACCATTACACCACGGACCTCAATCATTCACAAATCGAAATTCTCCTACATAGGGCAGAAACCAATGCCCTGAGAGGGCACCCTCGCAAATCGTGAATATGTGCATTTAACTGCAATGACCACGCAGTATATAAATGAATAGAAACGACATAATATTAAGGAACGTTTCTGCACACGCGGAAGAGAAATAACGAATAAATGAAAAATGAGGCGAACCGCCCGGGAATCGAACCCAAGGCCTTCCAATTGCCGGTTGGATGCACTACCATTACACCACGGACCTCAATCATTCACAAATCGAAATTCTCCTACATAGGGCAGAAACCAATGCCCTGAGAGGGCACCCTTGCAAATCGTGAATATGTGCATTCCTGGGTGGTTCGCCTCATTTTTCATTTATTCGTTATTTCTCTTCCGCGTGTGCAGAAACGTTCCTTAATATTATGTCGTTTCTATTCATATATATATTTATATATATATATATACTGTATATATATATATATATATATATATATATATATATATATATATATTCCTATCCACCTTTTTGTATTTTATAAATGGGAAGTTAGTCTCTGCAGATCATTATATTGGGGGATAGAGGTTTTATGGCCTTTATTAGCTTTCTGATATCATCAATGGCCTCTCAAAATGTTTTGGTTAGTGTGTTTGGATGTCTATAGATGACTATCAGTATCACATTCAACCTTTCAAATGTTCGGGCAATGATTCCTCATTTCATGAAAGTCAAGTTTGTCACCCCTCCTCTCGAGTTAGCCTGGTGAAGTAGTGAGTTGGTTTCTTGTACTCTCCACCTCACATAGCCAGGTACACCTGGCTCATCGGGAATTGTTCTGAGCCAGGCAACTAATCTTCTTTTGAAGATGTCCACTGCAACACCACTCATGTTTCTTACGTCTTTGGGCAGCTGATTAAACAGTGTTGGTCCTCTCACAACAAAACTATTTTCTTTCAGAGTTAAGGATGTTCCCTGTCTAACCTTTAATTTGGGAACATGACATAGTCTTCCTTTTCTACTTTCACTGTTGTTTGGGAAGTTACAGAGTTCAGAGTAAGATTAGGGACTATTTTCTCCATTATTTTCCAAGTGTAAATAATGATGTATCTTTCTCTCCTCCTCCTTTCCAGTGAATATAGGTTTAATTCATGTAACCTTTCCCAGTAATTTAGTTCTTTGCACCCCTTGATCTTGGCTGTGAAGCTTCTCTGAATCCCTTCTAGTTGTCTAATGTCTTCTTTATATGGGTATGTTAGGACTGAGCAGTATTCCAATTTGGGTATGATCAGTGTTTTTTGTAGAGGAATCATTATATTCCTATCCCTTCGTTTAAAGGTTCTCAGTATCTGCCCAGTCACTCTCTTTGCTCTATTTACTGCTATCTTATTTTGTTTCAAATTTTGTATCATCGGTCATTACAACCCCTAAATCTTTTGATTTAGAATTTCTCTGAATTTCCTGTCCATCTGGGGTATAATATTCCTCTCTCTTTCCGTGCCATAACAGCTGAAGTTTCTCAGTGTTAAACTTCATATTGTTGTCTTCTATCCACTTGCAGATTCTGTTCATGTCTGTTTGTAGAGATCCTCTATCTTCTGGGTTTCTTATTTTTCTACTGATCTTTGTCATTGGCAAAGGATGTTACTGTGCTGTCTCTGGTAATGTCCTCATCTATGTCAGTTAGCACGATTATGAAGAGTAGTGGAGCTAATACTATTCCTTGTGGTACTGAGCTGAGGACCTCTGATTCTGATGCTCCTTTTACTGTAATGACTTGCCGCTGCTCACTAAAGAAATTATATATCCATTTCCCAATTTTCATGTTATTCCCATATGCTTCAGTTTATGTTCAGGGTGTACATAAAGTCAGGATCTATTTTTGTGAAGCACTTGGAAATTATATGGTATGGAATTCAATCATAAAATGATAAAGTGGTAACATTTATTAAATAATTAAGAGTAGGATTCGACGTGACGCCCATCAGTATCCCTGCACAGCTCAAATCATTCCGCAGCATTTCTAAACACATTCTGGAGCATTTGCGGGGTTATGTTATCTGCAGCAGTTCATATACGTGTACGTAAGTTTTCAAGACTCGTAATCTTCATCTGATAGACGTGCGATTTGATAAAGCCCCATGCAAAGAAATCTAAAGGGGTTAAATCTGGTGATCTCGCTGGCCAAGGTCTGTTGCTTCCGCGTCCGATCCAGCGATTTAGAAAACGTCCATTTAGATAATCCTGAACAATTTTGGCATAGTGACAAGGAGCACCATCATGTTGATAGACGACGGTACTAACAATCCTATCCCCGTCGTCTATCAACATGATGGTGCTCCTTGTCACTATGCCAAAATTGTTCAGGATTATCTAAATGGACATTTTCCAAATTGCTGGATCGGACGCGGAAGCAACAGACCTTGGCCAGCGAGATCACCAGATTTAACCCCTTTAGATTTCTTTGCATGGGGCTTTATCAAATCGCACGTCTATCAGATGAAGATTACGAGTCTTGAAAACTTACGTATACAAACTGCTGCAGATAACATAACCCCGCAAATGCTCCAGAATGTGTTTAGAAATGCTGCGGAACGATTTGAGCTGTGCAGGGATACTGATGGGTGTCACATCGAATCCTACTGTTAATTATTTAATAAATGTTACCACTTTATCATTTTATGATTGAATTCCATATAATTTCCAAGTGCTTCACAAAAATAGATCCTGACTTTATGTACACCCTGTATTATGATTCCATGGTTACACTTGTCAAACACTTTCGCAAAGTCTGTGTATATTACATCATAGTTTTCATTACTTTCCAGTGCATCACTAATGTTGTTGTAGTGTTTCATTAGTTATGATAGGTATGATCTACCTGACAGAAACCCATGTTGGTTATCATTTAATTTTTTCTGAGTTTCCAAAAAGCCATAGTTTTTCTAACTATTCTTTCAAATATTTTAGTGAGATGAGATGTAAGCAACACTGTCCTATAGTTTTTGGCCTTGGATCAATCTCCTTTATATATTGGGACTATGTTTGCGCTCTTCAGGATGCCCAGTATTTCTCCCGTGTCTAATGATCGTCTCCGTATCCAGTATCGGGGCTCAGTGATTGCATTCGTGCAGTTTTTGATCAGTGTAGCATTCCATTTATCCAGTCCTGCCGCTGAGTGTGTTTTTAGTTTCCCTATGGCTTGTGTAATATCATCCGTCGTAAAGTTGAAATCCGTTATACTTTCCCCTTGTGATTCTTCTTCAAAAAACGCGTTTCTATCGCATATCAATTTGTCAGTTTTTGGAATACTGAAAGATGATTCATATTGAGCTTTTAATATTTCAGACACTTCTGTTGGATCATCAGATAAATCAGTTCTCATTTTTTAAAGGTCTGATAGTCGCATGGTTTTTCGACTTTCTTTTTGCGAAATTATAGAAGTACGTTGAGTTGGCCTTTATCGCTTCTATAGCGTCATCTTCTTTTTCTGTATGCTTCTCGATTAGTTCCTGTATGATGACATCGATACTCTACAGTTTATCATTTATTATTTTTCTGATGTTATCTTTACAGTTACTTAATTTTGCAGTCACACTTTTTTCTTTCGGAACAATGACCTCTTTTGTCTCTCAAACTTGCTTCTCTTTCCCCTTTGTTGTATTTTTGGGACATGTCTTTCCACAATTTCCAGCGTGTTCTCCTCTAAGGTCATTAGCATCTCTTCCATTGTCTTGCCCTTGAAGATGGATTTCCAATCTATTACTTCCATGCTGGATGCAACATCTTCCCAGTTTATATCTTTGGAGTGAAAATTAAAAATTTCACGTTTTTCTATTTTCTCTGCTAGGAGTTCCAGAAAGCTGTTTAATTTACTTATTAATGTCTGTCATATGACCTTCATGTACCTATATAGCACAGCTACATTTACGTCTCTTTGTTCTATCTGCTCTTCGTAAGTCGAAACCCTCTATATTTATCTTTTTCTTATCAATACAATGTTTACAGTTTTCACAATTTCCTTGGCAATCCTTAAGATGAGTTTCTGTGAGGCATGCGATGTCCACCCTTGTTTCATCCAAAAATCCTTTCAGGTACGATACTTTGTTGAGTGACTGGTTTGGTCTTATTCCTTGAATATTATCCAGGACAATATTTATGTTCTTTGTTTTTCATTACCCCTTGTGCATTTCAAGTTCATTTCCTTCAGTATCGCTTGTTTCATTGCCCAATGGTCCTCTGAGAGAGAGCTATTTCTGCCTACCTCTTCGGTAGTTTCTTGCTCATAAGCAATTTGGCTCAGGGGTTTTCAGCTGTGTCAACTGTATGCGTTGGATGACATTTACCAGCTGTATTGTGTCTGTGATGTTGAAAATTTTTTTTTGTTTGCTTATTGTGTTCCTATTGTTATTGTCATTCCTATTGTCCTTTAAACTTTGTCCTTTGCCCTTTGGGTTCATTGGGAGATGTTGATAGTAGCTTTTTTTTTTCTGTATTTGCAGGTTCCATATTTTGCGTAAGTCCTGCAGATGTCCGGGTGGTAGAATTTGCATCTGTCTCCAAATTTACAATGATCATTATTATAGAAGAAATTGCATATTGGGGGATATATATATTACATATATATATATATATATATATATATATATATAATATATAATATATTATATATTGTCCTCTTTTAAATCTGCAATTATCTTTTATATAATATCTGCATATAATTCCTTCCCCATATTTATTCGAGGCCTTTATGTTTGCTCCTTATTGGGGACCAGTTTTACTCCATTTTCTTGATTGCACTCTTGTCTTTTCCTATTTGTGCTAATGCCCTTCATTGCCCTTATACTATCTGTTGTCTTTATACTCTCTTTCACCTGCATGGTTTCAGCCTCGTTGTGTGATGGTGTTTGATTTTTTCTACTTCATCTTTCTTCATTTCTTCTGTTTTCCTCTGTTCTTTATTCACACTTTCCTCTTGTATTTTCTTCTTGTAGTCTCTTTCTGCTTTAAATACCATAAGAGAGTTTATTTTGGTCATGCAGTTTTTGCAGAAAAATTTTATCCCATTAAGTTGCTTCACGTTTGTTATGAGGGAGAGTTTTTTCATCTTCCCATTCTAAGCATCTAAAATCAAAAAGCAGCTGACAGAGATTGTACCTTATTGCCTTTGCCTCATTTATTGCATCATTACAGATGCCACAGAGTTGCAGGAATTTATTTATCATTTCCATGTTACTGATAGAGGGTAGCCACTGGTGCACAAAATTGACTCAAAATTGACTCAAAAATGGTGTTATGGGAAGTATTGGATGGGGGTTGACTCAAGCTGAGTGAGGGAAAGTATTCTCTGTTACTCTGGGAATGGGGGATGTGGCATGCTGTATACTTCTCACTGATTAGTGCTTGTGACTGGCTGCGGAAGATAATGGGGGCTATTTGTAGGAATTTTGATAGGCAGCTAATTTCCTTCACAAAGAAACACACTGAAAAATGCTGTAGAGATTAATTCACTTTGTTTTTATTTATTTTTTTCTGACATATGCTGCAAATTTTACTTTTTAAAGAGAAATACCACTGTGCACTATGAATTAACTCACAATATTGGCACCGTTTAAAAGTGATTAACTGCAGGATGTTTACTCTAATACAGCTTTTATTCGGACTTTGATTGAAACACGTGTAACTGTCACACCAGCAAAACAAATATATACTGTGTATATATATATATATATATATATATATATATATACATACATACACCTTTGGTTTGCTTCTGCCCGAATTGTTCATTCTGACAAAGGTGAAGCTTTTCACCCATTTTAGACCTACAGTTTAATGTGGAATCTGATCCATGCCCCACCAGCAGCCCAGCATCTTAACCATTAGGCCACCCAGAGTTCTCATTTATCTATCAACCATTTCTTTGTGTGGAAGGATGAACAGCTGGGTTTTGCTGTACGCTGGTTGCTGTCACTGTGTCTCAATCCCAGGGCCAATGGATTCATAGTCAGTGAAGCTAACCACTACATCACCTTGCTATATATATATATATAGTAAAATTGCTTTAATAGTTATGTAATGCCCTCCATTTCTTTGATATATTTGTGCTTATGATACATATTTAAAAAGAGAATTCCTCTTTACTGATATCTGTGGATCCATTTTCAGAACTTATTCACATTAATGTGTGTATATGCTACATGAATAACATATACACATATTAATGTGAATAAGTTTTGAAAATGCAACCACAGATATCAGTGAAGAGGAATTCTCTTTTTAAATATATATCATAAGCACAAATATACCAAAGAAATGTAGGACATAACTATTAAAGCAATTTCACTATATATATAAATCCATAGATAGGCTTAGATGTTGTACTGCAGCCTGTAGCCAAAATAAGTGAGACCCATACCTTAAATGGATATTAGTAATATGTAGCCTAATGATTTTATAACTTCCTTTTTGATGACTTTAATTTATCTCCTCCAATACCACAGTAAAAGTGTATGTTAAAATTTAATGACAATATGGGTTCATTCTTAAAATTTTTGTAGTTAAAGGCATTGGTGCTACTGTATTTCTCTCCAGGGGAAGTCTAACATTTCAGTATTTCAAGAATGTTAATATAAACTGTTTTGCTGAGTAATTTCCAAAATTATATTTTGTGATTAATCCCTCTAAAAATAACAGTAGACCTAATATATATATAGTATGAATATTAGGGCGGATCGAAAATGAGGTTTTTAAACTTTTTTTCAAAATTCAAATATGGCTAGTGCGGAAAATATGTGGGTGCTATAGATAATGACTGTGCATAAATATTAGTCCTGCGAAATTATATCTTCAGGTGCCACAAAGCCATCGAAAAAAGTGAAATATAATGATTTTCTTATATTCTGCATTAGTACAATAACTGAAACTTACTTGTTATTATTATATATTAAGTGTTCCAATTACCAAAATAGTTACTGAATTACGCAGCTCTTAGTTTATTTAGATCAATGTTCTTTTGATTAATGATCTAAATAATCCAGAACTCACCATGAGGAGGTGGCTGCGTGTCGAGCTCCACCCATGCCCTCCCAACCACCCATCCTTGCGCATGTTTTTTTCTATTAACGTTTTATTTAAACTTTATATTCAGCTTTACTTTCGAATGATGGCATTTTTTTACGTGACTGAAGTGTTGATCTTATGAAGCCATCTCGCGCGTTCAATCCAAATACTTTTGATGATGCTTCAGTCACTAATTTTACCATTCTTTCTACTACTTGTGTATGACAAGGGAATTTCTCGAATGGAGGGGTACTCTTGTTTTCTATGAATTCTTCAATCTCATTTTCTGTCAGGTGTCTTGTCACAGGTGGTTCAGTGACAATGCATTTTTGCCAATTAATTAAATCAGTATAATCAGTAGCTTCAAATTGAATAACAGGTACTGTGAAACGCCTCACAACTTTTTCCTTGTTTGTTTGCCTTGCTTTCTTTATTCGCCTCCACGCTAATTCTCTTATGGCGCTGCGGTCATCATGAATCATTGATGCTAGAATATTTTCTGGATTTGCAAAAAATGCATTTCTTTGTATGACAGGGTTTACAATATCCTTTACTTCGTCATTCAGTGTTCTTGTTAGTTCAATAGTTTTGAAAACATGTTTTGAGCCATTGACAAAAGACGTACTTTGCTTAATAGAAAACCACATTGGGATGTAGACCTTCATTATAAAAGAAGCAATGTTCATGAGGTTCTCAGATGGACTTACAGTTGAAACGTATAGACGAAGCAAACTATTTGCTGTAGTCAGCCATCGTGAATGTGCCATTTTGCCTGGACTACGATGAGCAAGATCTGGAGAGCAATATCCCTTTGTTATGGCCTGATGAATATCAATTAAATATTTTTGGTCGGTGCTAAGATCTTCACAGTCTACAGTTGGTTCCTCAGCATCAATCCTTTCAAACTCGACAATAGGAAGACTCTCACAGTTCTCTAATTCCCTGCCAATAGGACCGGTGAATCCGCGGGGGCCAGATGTTTTTCCATCCAGCTTTGCAACTAAATGGCGTAATGGCAATTCATTGGCATGGAGCTGGCACACTAAATGTTGAACTGGCTTCTTCAGCTTCAATTCTATAAGCCTTATAACGCCTCCCTTTTCTCCAGTGTTGACTACTGCACCATCGCATCCAATGGCAACAAGGTTTTCCAGGTTCATGTCATTATTTCCAATATACTCAAACATTCCTTTACATATTTCCTCAGCTGATCCAGAATTCACAGAATAATGGCCCAAATAATCTGAACCAGGTTCTCTCACTAAAGTGATATGTTCTTCTGTTACCTTCTTCTGATATACTTTGGACTCTTTTTTTTTCTTGGAAGAGTGTAGAATCTTTTCGACCATCAAAATAGATTCCTCTGATTGGGACCTGATTTTGATCTTTCATAATTTCTGATCTCTTTTTTGTCTTTCTCTTCTGATTTTACTCCTATCCACTACTTCAGATGTGTTGTCAATAGAAACTTCTCCAATATCTTGCAATACTGCACTAACAATGAATGCTGCAGCTCGATCTGAAACTGCAGTCCTGTCACAAGCAGTAGCCACTGAAGGTAGATTTATAGTTTTCCTTTTCTTGAATAATTGTTCTTCAGGTTGTTCGAGCTTTCTCTTCGAGCTAACTGGCTCTGGAAATGTATCGTCTGATATTTTGCCAGATTCACTTTCACTATTTGATGTCGATGATGATAATTCAACATTTGTATCCTGCAATTTCTCCTGTGAAGATTATTTGGTGAGCCTCACAGCTTCTTTTTGCTTTCTTAGCAACGTAGATGCTTTTTTCTTTGAGAGTGTAATATCTACTCTATCAATAAACAGTTTTCTTTCACTCCTTTGATCTAAGAGGAACGTCACTTCTTCCTTTGGAACCGTTTTTTCTTTGGGACAAGAACATTGTGTTAGTACTTTGCACTTGCACGCTGCAATGTCAAAAAGTTTCGTGTGTGCTTCTTTTTTGAACATATCAATCTTTGCTTTGTAAGCTTCAGAATTTTTCTGCTTTGGTATGGCTTCATAATGACACGATACTTTTCGTGGTAGCTTCTGAACATTGTTTCAATTCGCCTGTCTGACAGAATTGGGATGGAAGCACTTTCCCAAATTGTTTTCAATTTATCAACAACTTGTTCTAATATTTGAGATATTGAAGGATCTTTATTAGTATTCTGTTTCAAATCGTTTCTTACAAACAAGTAATATTTAAAAACTCCTTCGTATGTAGGAAGATTCCTGTGCCACAAATCTTCCCCCATACCAAACATGGGGCACTCAGTTGAGGCCCTGGTTGATTTTGCACAAACTCGAGACATTTTGAAAGTATACAAATCTGAAAAAGAAAGAGCTAATATCAATTATACGTTAATTTCAGTTAATAGTACATGGCAAACTTAGGGCAACACAATACAGAAATGCAAAATATATAAGAAATATAGTTTAGACTATCTGAGTAACGCCAACAACAGAACACCCACCTGCTACGAGAGCGACAGCTACACTGAACCGAGGTACTCACGTGACAGCTGAGTGAGCTGACTATAGAAAACTGTTTTTAGAGAATAGAAACTTTTTTTAAAGGTTGACTGAGCTATTTTTATACAAGTGTGAATAAATTCTTGTCTATTGTGCATCGTGGACTCTTCTGTAATTATTGGTTAAAATCTGCTTTTTTCAATTTTTTTCAATATTGAAGGTCATTGTGTCACCTGAAGATATTAATGTTATGATTTTAAATTTATACCAGCTTATTTCCTCACTACTCCACACATTTTCCACACTAGCCAATTTGAAAATTCGAAAAATGGGTTTTTCACTCCGCCCTAATGAATATATCTCAACTTTCTGGAAATATAATTTAATTTAATACAGTACTTATTAATATTTGCTAATATGAAGGCTTAAATTACTAAGCCTACAGTATATTTGCCTATAGTTAAAGAACTCCAAGCACTTTATTTTTCTTATAAGGTTGTGATTGTTAATGTAGTTACAACTGCATTCATATTTGTCAAGTCTTATAGAATATGTGACTCTCTCATGGATTTTGAGAAAAAAATTAATCTCACAGTCATGTAATAAATAGTGTGGTACTGTATCTCATGGAAATTGTAATTCATGATTACAATAAAGGATATCACTGTTTTTACTTCTGTTCTCTATTTACTAAAACCATTCTTCATTCTGATGAGTAACACACACACACACACACACACACACACACACACACACACACACACTACAAGAGTAGAGTACTACAAGAAACCAACTCCCTACTTCACCAGGCTAACTCGAGAAGAGGGGTGACAAGCTTGACCTTCGTGAAATGAGGAATCATTGCATGGAACATTTGAAAGGTATATATATATATATATATATATATATTATATATATATATATATATATATTATATATATATATATATTATATAAATAAATAATCTAGAAATGTATTGGTGAATCTCATGGAAATATTAAAGCAATCTCACTGGTATGGTTTCTCAAGGCATTGACAGGTATGATGTGTACTCTGGGTAATTGTTTTTAGAGCTGTAAAAGGATACCAAGATTAAGTTGGTAAATGGGATAAAGAATGAACCTCACCAATTGTGAGTCTCTGTCTGTAATTACTAATTACCCCTACTCTGTCATTGTTTTTGTATAATTCCTTTTCAAATAACTAAAACCCAGTCACCATAAATTAAGAATGTTTCTTTTTCTTCACATCCATATTTTATGTATTTATATTTAATCTTTTCAGTAAAGATTAAACAATTACTAATTTGTTTATCTTTGCTTAAGCATTGTTTAGAGCTATAGGAATACCACAATTTCTGAAAAGGTTAGGTTCCTGAAAAACCTTTTGCAAATTGAAATTTCATGTCAGGGAGGATTTTCCCATTGACTCCCATTATAAAAGCCAAGATACACCCCCCCCCCCCCCCCAAATCCTGCCCATAACATAATAAAATAAAACAATTTACATAAAATTATATATTTTAGTAGAACATGTGTATAAATTATACAAAAATTAAATATTCTGCACTAGCACTTCCACCTTTAAGCACACGTTTGCCAGTCATCTTCACTGTTTTTTTGGGTTCTTTGGCAAAGAAACACAAAGAAATAAGGTATCCACACATTTGAAACATGACACACAAACAGATCAGATGCTCCAGAAAGATGCTGTATGAGTTAAACATCAGCAAAATCTCCACACAGTACACACAATATGTATAAACAGACAAATTTTGCAAAAAATTAAATTGATTAAACGTGTAATATACTTATATTTTTACATGAAAAGTGATTAGTGAATGTTAATATCAACTTCAACAAACATCTACTGGTTTTCAAAATTTTTTGAAAATTTTTTCATAACTGTGGGGAAAGCTTTGTAAAATGAGGTTTTGGTACAGAAATTTTTTTTTGTACCTGCAAATTTTCATAAATCGGGGTATGCATGTATATGTATGTATTTACAAAATGAAGTACAGGAATGCTGATAACATTTTAAGAAAGGAAATCTGCAACCTGAAAACATTCCATTCTGTCATGTAACAGAAAATTGAAAGATTTTCAAAACATGTATGATTGAGTTATTTTAATCACTTTGAAATTCAGGTTTCTGTGTAAGGAGGAGAATGAAACTGATGTATTTACTACTACTACTACTATATTCAGCTATGAAAGATTTGTCAGAAGGCATGGGAAAATAGTATTGTATCATATTATTGGACAGATGGTATGGTTGTGTGGTTATATAAAAGTAACTTGGTGTAACTTTTTTGAGTATACTGTAACTGGGAAACTGTGTAGAGAAGCGCTAGTAGACAGAATGAGAAAGAACACAGATATGTTGGTTGGAGCCCAGCAAGGCAGTGGATGTCATGATCAATTTTTTTATGGAGACAACTAACAAAAACTAAATGAAAAATAGCAAAAAACTCTGTTTATGGATCTGGTAAAAGGTTATGATGCGCAGTAAATAGATCTGCCCTGTGGCAAGTGCTTGAAATGTATGGTATTAGTGTAAAAGTGTTAAATACAGTGAAAAGTTTTCAATTCAGTGAGAGTTGAGGATGATTTCAGTGACTGGTTCAGTTTATATAAATACTGGATTGAGACAGGAAGACATGAAAGAAATAATACTGGAGAGAAGAATAAATTGGAGTTTTGGAAGATGAGATGGTCTCATCTGATGTATAAAGGTGAGGTGCTTATGGTAAATCTGAGAAACAACTGTGGGCAGCAGTGTCATATTTGGCCATATGGTGTTGGAACTGAATGCAAATAATATGTAAAATTCTTGCAGTTAAAAAAAGGAGAAGGATCTCCATGTGTAATGTGTTAACCTTTGGTTAGCTTCCACCTGAATTGTTCATTCTGACAAAGGTCAAGATTTTCACTCCACCTTAGACCTACAGTTTAACATGGCATCTGAACCATGCCCCACCAGCAGCCCAGTGTCTTAACCACTAGGCCACCTAGGGTACCCATTTATTTACCAACTACTTTCTTTATTGTGTGGAAGGATGAACAGCTGAGTTTTGCTGTGTGCCAGCTGCCATCACTGGGTCTCAAACCCAGGGCTGATAGATTTGTAGTCAGCGATGCTAACCACACCACCACTGAGGTGCATCATTAAGTAAAGGAATATTAGAGGAATTTAAGGAATTATTTTATTTATTGACAAGAGCACTACCAGTGAACTAGAAGTTGAAAGCCAATGAAAACAGGGCAAACAAGTTATAGATGCTATCAGCTCTTGTAGAAAAAGAGGCGATGAAAACATTAATGTATGACCGTAATATTTTTAACTGGTATGTTAGTTTCATTCTAAATACAAGTAAATATTTCATTAGATATTTCATTGTCCCAATTTTGTGAATTTTGAAATGCCTAATGCATTAGACATTTTACAGCATGGTACCGTAATTAAATATTTTGTTCGACATTTCAGTAAGTCAATTGAAATGTTTAAATTGTCCCAATTTTTTAAACAATTGATAAGACTAATCTGAAATATCCAATGAATTGTCTAATAGTGAAATGTCTAATGCAGGAAAGTTTAAGGAGTTTAAGTATAAGTTTATATGAAGAGTTGCTTCACAGCATTATTCTTAGTTTTAACTTTCTTGTAATTGACTATGTATCCCTGTTGAATAACTTCCTGTAATTTACATTATCAAAGTCACTTATCAGTTTTAAATACTCAAAGTAGTCCTCCTATAAGTGGACATTTTTCAAATGAATGCATATCTAGTTCAGTTAATTTTTCCTCAAATATTTTACTTCTCAGTTCTGGATTCATTTTGGTTGCACTATCCTGAACTCTCTTGAATTTGTCAGTGTTCTTTCTCAGGTATAAGCTGGCTAACTTAGAGATTGAACCTAGGGTTGGCCTACCATATACAGGTGACCCTCAGTATACATGGGGGTTAGGTTCCTGAAAATGCCCGTGTAAACGTAAACCATGCATACGGGGACTAATACCTTATGGAAAAAAATACAATCAATCCCTAGACCAACTGACCCCCTCCCTATGATCAACTATATTTCCTCATACATCACTAAAACATGTACAGAAACACCAAAACACATATTATACATACATGTATATTCATATATTAACTGCACATAATATTATTACTGCAGTAACAAGAAAAAAATGGTTTAACTTACAAATAAAGGTAGGCAGATTGGGTAGAGTTGCTGCGGATGATGTTTACTGGTGAGTGTGTTGTTATTTATTGTGATTATTTGTTGTGATTTATTTTTTTAATTGTAGTACTAATAAAGTATAAAAATACATTGTAAAGAAGTTAAAATCATTAGAGATGCATATATTTAACGTAATGATTAATTAAAATATTGGATAACATCCTTTATGTGATGTATAATTTGTAAATTTGCAAAATTGGTAATAGAATCCTCACCACAATTAGGGTAGGGAGGGGAGGGGTAGAGTGACAGGCCACCACACACAGCTGTGTCAGCTCAGGAAACCGTGTATGGACGAGATCCCCTCCCATGTATATGGGGGTGGGGAGCAATACCAAAATGGTGTATAGCTGAAACTGTGTATACAGAAACCGTGTATACAAAGGGTCACCTGTATCAAGAGGCCTAGTTCTAAGGTTAGGCTCAGGGTCACAGTCATGTTGAAAGACTTTACTAGTGAAGGCCTAGTTGAATAAATAAAATTAATAAATGCATGAAAGACAATTGAAAGACTATAACCTAGCCTACATGGTGGGTAAGAAGAGCCTTTGAGCCATGCTACTTGCACACTCAGGTTCTGCTAACACAGGGTTTGGCTGTGCACAGCCATGAGGAGGTGACCTCCCTGAGAGGCACCAACCCTAGCTAAAAGCTTTAACTAATATGAAATGCAAACAAGGCAAAGGATTAAAGCAAACAGCATAAAGAGGGGTGAAAACGAAAATGTTGAAGCCACTTTGCTCGGTCGCAGGGATGTGCAGAGACAGGCACTCTGCAATTGTTATGAAGCTACTAGTCCCAACTCTTCTCAGCTCCCTCAGGGAAGGCACCACCTAAACACCCTCGAGCCCCAGGCTGAATCCCCACAAGGCAATGAAGGATTCCACTACACCAATGTTGATTGGCCCAGCACCAAAATTTGTGCCATTATGAGCATACTACGTGGACCATTGAGAAGATGATTATAATGTACTGCTCCTACTACTCAGGGTATGAGGGTTGGGGTAGATGGAAAAGAATGATATTCAAGGAGCAAATTCAGGAAGCAGACCTTCTACTGGAAAAAAAACTAAATGCACAAATATAACAAAATTTTGTTTCCTCCTCTTTTTGAGGTAGCATCAGGCCTGGCATATGGGTGGCCCTGAGGGGGTATGGCCCATCCGCTTAGGATTATGTGCCCCCCTCTCCCAGTTACTTAACCCTAGATCTATTGAACATTTATGGCAAATGCAGAGAGGGGTGGATGCCATCCTATGACCCAAAATGGTGAAAAAAAAACATTTAGAGACAAGATAAATTTAATTGCTTTATGTAATGTTACAGACTGAACAGTTTTGCTGGTTTTACACATTAAAATAAAAAATAAAATAAAGTAAATGGTAAATTGCAAAATCAAATTGAAAACAAGTGCAGTGGGCCCTCATTGTTCATGAGGCTCTCTGTTCGCAATTTCACAAATTCATGATGACCCATTTTACTTCCATGTTTTGGTAAATTCACGACTGACTCCGCAAATTCGTGATTTTGTCACGTGGCATCTACAATGCTGCCCACGCAGGTCGATGCAGGCTCAGTCGCACTGTGTCTTTCACTGAGTGAGGTTGTGTCATTTTGTGCTCTTCAACACCAGTGTACTATATTTAGTTGTTTATAAAATAATATTGCTTTACATAATTGTTTATGTAATAATATTGCTTTATATTACATACAGTAAGAAGTTTTATTTACATAAAATATCATTGTTTATGTAATATTACAGTAACATTATTCGTTTTTATTAGTGTTTGATGCGAATCATTGTTTAATAATACATATTGCTTTAGTATATTTTGTGCAGTATTTTACAAAATTGTTCAATATCGTTTTATTTCAGGGTAATAATAATAACCATGACTCCTAAAAGAAAATCTGTCAATGATGATAAGTCTAGTTCTAAAAGATCAAGAACATTTTCTGATTTACAAACAAAAGTTAAAGTTATTGAACGTAGTGAGGAAGGAGCATGCACCAGTGAAATTGCCCAGAAGTTTAACTTATCATGGTCAACTCTAGCCAGCATTTTGAAAAATAAAGAGAGGTATAAATCAGCAGCTAAAAATACTTCAGGTGATGTGAAAACTTTAAGAACTCATGATAGCATTCTAGTACAAATGGAGAAACATCTTGTGACCTGGATTTGTGGGAAAGAAAAGTTGGGAGACACTGTAAGTTCTGCTTTTATTAAAGAGAAGGCTAAGAAACTGTGTGAGAAGTTAAAACAAAAAGACGTAGAATGTAAAGTTGATTTCAAAGCTAGCAAGGGGGTGGTTTAGTCATTTCCTAGACAGAACTGTTGTGAAATGTGTAGTGAGGCACGGTGAAGCAGCTTCAGCTGATGTAGAAGGTGCAGAAAAGTACAAGCGTTAATTCAGTGAATTAGTTGATGAATATAAGCCTAAACAAGTTTTTAATTTTGATGAAACTGGACTATTTTGGAAGCATATGCCACAAACAACCTACATAACTCAAGCAAAAGAAAAAATGCCAGGCCACAAGGCTTCAAAAGACAGGCTAACTTTAATGGTTGGTTTGAATGCAACAGGTGATTTTAAAATGCAACCTCTTCTAGTGTATCACTCGGAAAACCCCAGAGCTTTCAAGAATGTCATGAAAACTAGTTTACCAGTCATATGGAAAAACAACCATAAAGCATGGGTCACCAGAGATATCTTTGATGATTGGTTTACAAATTTCTTCCAGCCAGCCGTGGAATGTTATTTAAAGAAGAAGAATCTTGACAAGAAAGCTTTGTTACTGCCACTGATGAAGATGCTCTGACTCTCATTCAATTTTGGAAAAGTTACAATGTGAAAGATGCCATCACAAATATTGCAGCAGCTTGGGAGCAAGTTAGTGAGAAATGTTTAGTTTCTGCCTGGAAGAATTTATGGCCAGATTGTGAGCTTCCTGGTTTTGAAGGTTTTGAGCCTACACCTAAAGAAGTAAATAAAGAGATAGCTCAGGAATTGGCAATAACTTGGGCCTCCAGATTAATGAAGACAAAGTTGAAAACTTATTAAAGTCCCACAATGAAAGTTTAGCTGAAGATGACATCCTTGAAATAAATGAGGCACAAGTTCCTGAAGACTCTGAACCAGCACAATCAATTGAAGAGCCACCAAAAGACCTAACAGGAAAGGATTTAAAAGAGCTGTTTTCTTACATTAATGCCATAAAGAAAATTACAAATTACAGACAAGGATCCTCTACAAGACAGGGCCTTCAAGTGTTTTAGTGCAATTCAGTCAGCCTGTCTCCCATACAAGACTAAATTGAGAGAGAGAGAAACTAAATTAAAACAGACAAAAGTTGACCATTTCTTCAAACCAAACATATTTTCATCTCCAATTGCTTCAAGAGCACCTTCTCCAGTCCCAGTCCCTTCTACTTCAACAGAAGACTTACATATCTCTGATGACCTACTGTCCATCTTTATGGAAGGAGACTCTCCTTCCAAGCAGTAACCATCTCTTCCATCATCAACAACCATCCCCTTATGCATAATTGGCAGCACACTGTGGGTAAGTTATGTTTTTGTTTTTTTAATTAAAAAAACAATTTTAGCAAATAATACTTAAATATTGCAGGTAAGTTACTATTTTTGTTTATTTTATTAAAATAATTTTTTTTTGGTGTTTTAAGGATATTTTACACTGCCATCCTTGAGCTTTTGGAACCCATTAGCCATTTTACATTGAAAATTGATTTTGTTGTTCATGACTTCGTAATTCATGACATTTTTCTAAGTCCCAATTAATCACAAACAATGAGGGCCCACTGTGCTGAAAATCCGAGAAAGTGATGATGATAACTTTTTCTGTAGCAAAAACTTATCACCTGATTTTGCTCAAATTTGAACACAATAGAGCCAAAGGATCCCCCTTCCTTGGGTTCAAAAAGAATTACCATAGGGGCAATGGTCATTACAGGTCAGGTCACTGAAATTGTTGCATTTTTTGAGGTAAAAAACACTGTGCATCACAAAAAAAAATTATATTCATATTATATACTGAAAATTCTCCCCTAAAAATAACACATCACTTAGCATAAAAAAAAAATCAGTTTAGGTGCACTTTACAGGTCACGTCAGTTCACTGAACTACTTGCAGTCAGTACAGGTCATGAATGAATGGTTACTGCAAACTGGCTGGAAGCATGTGTTGCACACTGTTTTTGTTTTTCTGTCCTCCTCCCTGGCACATCTGAGACAACAGTTTTGCACTTGGAGGTTTTGCACAACTGGTGTGTAAGGAGGATTTAGATGGAACACATCCCTAATGGACATCTTTACCAAGGTTTTCATGCTTTGCTGTGCTAGACACTTCTCTGCCCATGGTTTCACAAGTTTCATATTCTGTGCAGGGCACATACTCCTCTCCTGCCTCACTGTCATACATAGTTTCCACAATGACAGGGTCATTTTCCATTTTCATCTTCCTCTTCACTGGATCTCATAAGCTCCTCATCAATCTCATCAGGGGTCAACCCTCTCTTCCTAGATGCCATTTTTCTGAAATGCAGAAAAAGAAAGCCATACACATAAGAAATAACCCTCCCAGTAATAATAGTATGAAAAGTATAAAAGAGAAATATATAAAACAATTATTATTTGTTATAAACAATATTCATTGACCCTCATATGGCAACACTCAACCAGAGAACATTCCTCTGATTGCTGTGTACAAATTCGCCATGTTTGTTATAAGTTAGCAAGGAAAAACCACACACACATTATGCAATTCACCATAATAGTATGTACATAACTTGCAGAATGGGGTGGGCTACACCCAAACATACCTTGTTACATAGAAAGTAATGCAGGAGCAGATGAAATATGACCATCACTGGTGATGGTTTGATCCACTATGAAGGTACCCAGGATGGCTTGGCTCTGATGCATGTGCAAATACAGGAATTGCAAAAATGTGGTTTGGTGTTGGGTTTGTGCCACCCCTCTCTGCCCATCTAAGGTTAAGGGTCATTCCATATCAACTCAGCCACCCAAAACACTCATCATCTCAGATTTTAATGACATTTGATATACAGTAGACTTGAAAATTCAGCACTTCAAAATCCAGCATACTCCAAAATCTGGCACATTTTGAAGTCACTAATTTGAAAATCATAAATGAAAATAATAATAAGTCACACTGCTTTAGAGATTAATAAATCCATTTGTGAGTGGAAATCATTGCATAAACCTAAATTAGATCAACTTGATAAAGTTTTATATGAATGGTTTGCTTTAAAAAGGTCAGAAGGTGTTGCTATTTCTGGGCCCATTCTGTCAATGTAGCAACAACAATGTTTTTAGACAAAGTTTAGAATTCAATTTTCAAATAAATAAAGTTCCTTAATTACGTTTAATTGACAATTATATTGTTATAACACATTACTGGCCCATTGGCTCTTATAACTATGATCTTTGGACTAATAAAACAGTAAGTTCATGTTCATTTTTTGTTTACCCTGTATTTTATTATTATTATAAAATGACCTCTCAAAAACATGGCATATATTAAAATCTGGCACATGCAAATCCCAAAGGGTCCTGGATTCTAGAGAGTTTACTGTATTAGTGTAGCTACATATTGGATAAACTGAAGTCCTCCATTTATCACTGGTTGACAAAATCGAGTTTTTTCTCTTATCAAAGATGTATAAACACTTTTCTAGACCAGTTTTGTACGCTGATTCCAAATCTATTTTCGGTTTTCCTCTAGCACATCTAGTTATCAAAATATGACTGGTGTTATTTTCAGCACAATTTATCATAAAAGTACAACTTTATTCATAAAAAGAAATGTACACCAACCTAAAAATGTTGCAAGTATGATTTTCTTTTGTAAACCTTGTCTGGATCATTGCAGTACAACATCCAGCAGTAGTCTGCCAGCATACTTTTGTTCCAGAAACCTTTGTAGCAATTTTCCATTGATTGGATGTCTTGATGGAAGCATTCCCCCTGTTTGTCACTCACCATACCAAAGTTTTTGGGAAAGAAATCTAGATGCGAATGTAAAAACTGTACAGTATTTTCAAGGACATGTGACAGCTCATTTCTTGATATGCATTGAGCAGTTTCTGAACTCCATCTTTGTGTGCGGGAGACTTGTGGTTACCCAAGAAGTTTCCACAAATCCATTTGAAAGCCTGCCATGCTTTTAGTTCTAAGGCATTGAGGATTTCTTCAAAGCCTTCATCCTGCAGAACCTCCCTGATTTGGGGCCCCACAAAGATTCCCTCCCTAAATTTTGCAGCATTGATGTTTGCAAATTTCTCAACAAGGTATTGAAACCCTCTCGAATTCGCCTTATCCATCACTTTCACAAAATTTTTCATTAAGCCAAGCTTAATGTGGAGAGGTAGCAGCAAAATCACCTTTGAATCAACTAAAGGAACACACTGGACACTGGCTATTCCTGGCTTGTATGTGCTTCTTTGATGCCAGTCACGTCAGATGTAATGATCTGCGGTAGCATGGCTGTCCCATAGGCATAGGAAACAACAGTATTTTGTGAATGCTCCTTGCATGCTTATTAACATACCAATGACTTTGAGATCACCACAGATATTCCATTGATGAGTGCTGTATTTGATTGCTTTGAGTAGTACATTCATGTTATCATACCTCTCCTTTAGATGAATGGAGTGTGCAGTTGGGATGGATGGCTTTAATTAAGTTCCCATTATGCAGGAGAACTGCTTTCAAGCTTCACTGTGAGGAATCAATGAAGAGGCGCCACTCAGATGGTGTGTGTACCTACCTGTGACAAGTTCTCGAAAAGTCTATTGATATCATGGCAATAGCAGAGCAGACCATCTACTGTAACGAATGTTGCCAAATCATGTTTTCATTTTCGATAATCGCACATTCAGATGTTCTTCTCAAGTAAGTGTTTCTGCTTGAGTCTCAAGGAGAGAAGTTCTGATTTCTCTTTGGAGAGGGTTAGGTCTCTAATAAGGTCATTCAACTCATTTTTGGTAAGCCTCTCTGGCTCTGATTTCTGTTCATCAGGTGTGTAGTCAAGATTGGCTGAAGGTCCTGCATCTCCGCCAATTGCATCTTTGTTGGATTCCATTTCATCTTCCAAAGAATCAAGTCCATGCTGCAGAGGTACCAGAATCGGCATCAATGTCATCATGAGGGATTGGTCTGATTGCGGAGTCTACATTCAGATAAATGAAGTTGTGTTTGTTCTTCACGGAGAATCCAGTTATGTTAACATTGCAAAAGTAACAATCTCCATGATGGTCTCTTGGCTCCCTCCATATCATGGGTATAGCGAATGGCATCGACTTTTTCCTTTGGTTCAACCAGTCACATAATCCATTCAAACAAGCAGTACAGATAACATGTAGTGCCTATGCCTTATCTTGGTTGCCTAGTGGACAGCCAAAGTATGTAAGTTTTCTGAAGATTCATCATGATTGTATGCCATTGTGATTTAGTTGTGAATGAGCTGCCCATGTAACAGAAATTTTAGGGTGGTTTTTACACTTTTGAGGCATGATGATTGATGAGTGGGTTGATGATGTCGCGGGGACGGGCCCGCAGACTACTATAAGGTAGATTGCAGTGGGTCTCGGATTTATAAAGCTTAGACCAACTAAAACAGATTAACCCTTTCCTAAGTTCTTCCTCTCCTCTCTGCTTATTCGCCAAAAGTAAGTTGTGCTAATTCCCCCTTTTGATCATGAGGTGAAATGGAAGTCATGCCAGTTTGGATCTATGTACTGACAACTGTGAACTTCTCCCCATGGCCCCAGTATCGGAGATCATACACAGGATAACAAAACAAATGGGTTTCCTTAACCTGTTAACGGACACCTTTAGCGCGGCTTTGCTATCCCGCTCTGGTCACCTTTTTTTATGGTAAAAAGCGTGTGCGCAATGCTTTCCGTTTTTCGACTCATAACTTTCGTTTACGTGGCTAAATTGTAATGAAAATTTATTTGTAAGTAAATTATAACTAAATAAACATATTTACGAAAAAAAATATATATATATATTTACGCACCTTAACAAGTTGGCTGCCGTGTGCCCGCGTGAGATGCCGGCGGGTCACAATGCATGTTTTACTTATGGATTTATTTCTCCTCGGCAACATGAGATATAATGCTTTAAAAGCCATTTGGCACCTCAGGAATAACTATTTTTTACTGGGTAAAATATTCATTGGCGTATCTGTAGACCCAGGGAAATAATAGACTTAGTAAAGATGAATATTTAACATAATTTGGAACTTGGGGCATTCACGCACATAATTGGACTTGCTTTATCATTGTCTTATATCGTGCAAATTATTGGGCAACGCAGGAAAGCACAAGGGAGAGTTGCCAACTAGTCACTTTTCGCATAAAAATATGAAAGAGCATACATAAACGGCGCAAAACATTTATTTGCAGCAACTATATCAGCAAGCGTACATTTACGTCGCGGGCCTCAAAGGACGGAATTCGTTTGCCGTACATTTACGTTAGTGTCCGTTAACAGGTTAAACCTAGTTTATTTTACCCCAATAATTTTACAGTATATACATTATCATACACCCTCCTTCCACGCTCACTCATTACAATTCTCATACACACACAATACCTTTCATCATCCAAATTTTCATGTCATCTATTTAGGTTTCAGTCTTATCTGTTTTAAGTTAATTTTATATACCTTGCTAATCACACAACGTATTACATTTTAGAATTTTGATTAATTTAAGAGATTAATTATTTTAGTTGGGTTTTTAAATTAAATTAAATTTTTAAATTAATAGGAAATCAATTTGTAAATTTTATTTTCCAAAGTAACATTTGATAGATGATGACAACGAGTGTAAAATGAAATTTATAGAATAACAAGGGCAAAACTAAGTTATATTAGATTGAGTCAGACAGGTTAAGTTATATAAATTTTAAAATATACTTCCTAGCTAGTCTTATAACATTGGGGAATGGCTTCCCCCATACTGATACTTTATACCATAATGGTCCTTTAAGGGCCAGGGATCCTGCTAGCCAGGACCTTAATCCAGCCTAACCAACTCTCCACCTCCATTTGGCATTCTGCTGCTTTAAATCTTGCTTCCAACTAAAATTCTGCTACATATAACCTAAAAACAAATAATAAATACTTACATTAATCCCTCCTTACATTTAATTTTTATTTTATATTCTTAAAAAAATGCATCAGGCAATGTCCGATTACGACCCACCTGTCCTGCCCATTTCCACATGCCTCATCAATCACCCCTGATAGGGATAAAGGGGAACAAGTGTTCTGCCCCTTTTAAAGTTACTTATCTCATCATCTGTCAAATGAATGAAAAAAAATCAGGGAGGAAAGAAAAGTGCCATGAGGAAACGCATGCCAACCAACTGGATTTGATGCAACAAGGGCTTGCCAAACACAAACCAAAAAAACCTCTACAATGTAAATCCTAAAAAAATAAAATGTGTAAATGGTCAACACAAAACAAAACACAACACACAACTAGACATGTGACTGTTGCGCCAAAGAATAAAAGGGTGTACACATGTGCAACATTTGCAGATTTGTGGCCAGCAACTGCTCTCACCTAAAATACCACGAGACAACCTGTGGAAAACCTTAGTTGAAATGACAAAATGCCATACATGAGGGTACAGAAATGGTAAAGCAAAAACCTACACCTAAGCTGCAATGACAAAATACTCGGCTACATGTATAAAAGACGCATATATATATATATATTGTAGATATAGTATTATATATTATATTATATATAGTTATATGCATATTATATGTATTATTATATTACTGTAAGATGGGGTAACTGGGCACCTGCAGGGGTAACTGGGCCCTACAAAGTTTAAGGTAAATTTCATGATATAACAGTATGAATTTTTTCCGTAAATTATAGGTATCTACAATTTATATCTTATGGCATATAAAGGACGCATATTTTATATTGTATATATAGTCTTATATATTATATTATATATAGTTATATGCATATTTTGTATATTATATATAGTATTATTATATTATATATATATAACATAACATGATGATTGATGTGTAACAAAAATTTCTTAGGGGACCATTCTGAGTTGTATCGTATTATATATATATATATAGTATATATATGATACACACAGACTGTGCATGGAACAAGGAACTCTTCTAGGAAAATTAAATCCACTATAGTCCGAATAAGTAATGGTAAATGACAAATACTATAGTTTTTTCTTTTTCATGATGCTAGCCCGATGTGGGCAACGGGTCACTCGCAAAGAGGTCCCAAAAATATAGCTTCCCTCACCAGCTGTCTGCAAAGCTGATAGGATCCAGCTTTGCAGATAGCTGGTGAGGGAAGCTATATTTTTGGGACCTCTGCAAGTGACCCATTGCCCACGTTGGGCTACCATCATGAAAAAGAAAAAACTGTAGTATTTGTCATTTACCATTACTTATTCAGACTATAGTGGATTTAATTTTCTTAGAAGAGCTCCTTGTTCCATGTACAATCTGTGTGTATCATAAAATACCTCAGGGAACCATTCTGAGTTCATTCCCATCATGAAATGGACATGCTATGCGCCTTGAAAAGTGGATGCTCAATTCTGCCAGTTGAGGTTTAAGTTTTGGTTTTTGGCTGAAAATATAATAGTTACCCCTTTTTCTTTGATGTATTCAATCTGACGTGAAGGCAGCGAGTCTTTTGCTTATATTGAGGTTCTAAATGTAGCTGGGCTAGGCTGCTTTAAACCCTAGATCCTGTCCCAAAGCTGGATCCTATCTGCTTTGCAGATAGCTGATGAGGGAAGCTATATTTTTGGACTCTCTTTCCGAGTGACCTGTTGCCTGTGTCAGGCTAGCATCATGAAAAAGAAAAACTATAGTATTTGTCATTTACCATTATGGTACTTATTCAGATTATAGTGGATTTAATTTTCCTAGAAGAGTTCCTTGTTCCATGCACGGTCTGTGTGTATCATAAGAAAACCTCAGGGAACCATTCTGAGTTCATTCCCATATACTGTATATATATATATATATCTGAATCTTAAGTCTTACCCTCGGAAATTGTTACCTATATTAAAAAAATGTTACTGATGAGAACTTATCAAAATTAATAAATATTTAGTGGTGCCACACACAACTTTAAATTTCTTAATTTTCTTGTTTCAAAATTCTTTGAATTCATATACAAAAATTTCTTTAGTTTATCGCAGTCCCCCTCCATATTCAACTATAATGGAGTATTAACCACTCAGAGGTGGGAGTCTCATGGGTGCCCATCTCCCACTCATTGAACATTGCTGTGTTCGCAGTTCCTGCTTCAAGTTTGACTTTTTTGCATTAGGAAACTGCAGTCGATGTTGCTCCACTACTTGCGGGAGAATCTGCTTTTGACTTTCATTCTTAGTTAGATGTGCATTGAAATTTTTTATTAATGCTATTCCTCTTTCGGAGTTATCATTTGTTACCATCACTGACTTGACATACTCAAGGGCCATTTGATAATCTTGTCTGTTCTTCCAGTTTGTTGGATTATCCTCAAGAAAGGCTATTGGGAGTCAGAGCTTAGTGAAAAATAGTCGAGACAAGCTAGTAACAAAGCTGGCTACTGTCTTGTTTTGAATATCATTGGCAGAAAGATTCAAATTTATTCTTTTGGGTGGCTGTTTAGATCCCCTTATGTTGAATGCCTTTACCATGTCTCTTTTAACATCGATGGAAATATCTTCATCAAAGAATGAAAGTGAAATAAGAAATTCACTTAGCTACCAAAGATGGTGAGAAAGTGCTTGAGATGCTGCAGAAGCAATGCTTTTGTCTTTGTATACTAGCAGCAGTTTTAGTAGTGAAAGATCATTGGCAGGGGCAGAAGCAGTGATAGGTGCAGAAAACCATGCAGGAACATAGTGTCTAATGGCAAATTGTGCAAAACATTTTATTCTACTTTGTTCCTTTAGTCATTTTAAACTGTGAGCAGAAAAGATTAGTTTTTATTGCATAGATTATGCGAGACATCCACTTGGCATGATGCAAAGCACCTGGCTTTAGAAATTTGACTCCACGTGGTGGTACATCTCCTAGATAGATGATTGTAAGTTCCAGGACTTCTCTGTAATCATCTCAGATTTGTGTGGAGGTTAAATGTTTCTTACAAATAGCAAGCAGTTCATCACATCCTGGAGTATCAGGAAAGGTTTCAAAATTTTCTTTATTGATGGAGTTCCAGGCAGACTTAAAGCATTTGAATATCGGAATATCAGGTCCGCTACTGGTGGAACAAAGACATACCTCAAAAACATTGGATGCAATAAGTTCAATTATATGGTGCTGGCATGCAATATTTAGTAAGTCTTCTCCAAACTTTTGTTTTATTTGTGCAGTAGCTCCCTTTTTAGGACCTGTGTTCGTGGCAGTTGTGTCAAAGCACATACCTTTAATGCAGTCAATTAAGTTCCAGTCCTTTAAACACTCGACAGCAGCTGTTGCAATGTCTACTTCTGTGCCAGACTTGAGTTTGGGTACTGCAAGCAACTTTGATTTGCCTCCTCCTGACACCAACACTGCTAATCTTTCAACTTTTCATTTCCAGTTAAATTGATTAGCATTTTTCCATCCCAATGCACCATTAAAGAACATTCAGGATTAAAGGATTCTTTTAAATCTTTTGTGATTTTCTCATTCATTCATTCTCTTTTGATGAACTGTACTTCTGCTTATGGACAAGTCATCAAGATCATGATTTAATGCAGAGGCAGCAGCTGATAGCACATATATATATGGCCTGTCTATCAGAAAAATTCAATCTATCCAGTGCAACTGCAATGTCTCGTGTTACAAGTTCCTTCTTTCTTGGTTTGCTAGGAACCTTCTTGCCTGCATTATTTTTTGATGCTAACCGTTCTTTAGCTGACTCTCTCTTCCTTTTACGATCTTCTTTCTCTGATAATGCTTTCTCAATGTTAGCCATATATCCTTTTCTTCCCTACTCATGCTACTTGATGAAGTCAATTTGGCAAACTTTGTTTCTTCCTCCTTTCTCTTACTTTCCCTACATGCTAACCGTTCTTTAGCTGACTCTCTCTTCCTTTTACGATCTTCTTTCTCTGATAATGCTTTCTCAATGTTAGCCATATATCCTTTTCTTCCCTACTGTCTTTGAGCTTGGAGGAATTCTCTTTCTTCTTTAATCTTGATTATCTCATGCGCTTTTTGGTGAGCAATATCAAAGAGATCGTTTAAACTGTCCTGAAACAATCTCTCTTTCTCATGCTGAGTTTTGGAGCACTGGAATTTTAATTTTTGGAGCATTCTATATTCCGTATACCATATACTTTTTCAATCATTGGTATAACATTATAATCAGTTCTTGTTGGAATTCTAGCTTGTTCACAAAATTCAACTACCTCTATGTAAACTGCTTTAGAAGCTTCTCTTGGAGTTTTCTTTTCCTTAAGTAAATAAAAAAGACAATGGAGCACATCACCTTTGGAAGAAAGTTTTCTCCCGCATATCATTTCAATTGGTTGTCCAATGAACCATATTTTGGTATTTCTGCGAGTTTTCATTGAGGAACTTGCCATTTCTAATATGATTATTCACGATTGCAACACTGCAAATGACTGCAAACAATACACGGCAAATGATGGGTTGGCAAAAGACTGCAAACAATACACGGCAAACAATGGGTTGGCAAAAGACTGAGGCTTGTGAATAAAAAATATGATTGTTATAGGAATGCCCTTTCAACACGTTTACGCAAGATGAGCACTTAATGGGAAAAGTGACAATCTATTTCATGGAAAAATGGGAATACAAGTATCAACAGAACAGATGTGATTCTTGCCACAACATGTTCAGTACTGCTCATACAAGATGTGCTTCGGAATATTTAACCACAATAAGCATACAAAAATCTATATTATGCGAAAAAATTATATATATCAAAATATTTTTCATAGAGACAATAAATCTATATTATGGAGAAGAAGCAAAAAAGTTTTTTAAAAACATCTAAATTCAAATGCGATGTGGCACCACTTAGAATTATTTGATCTTATTAAAATTTTATATTTAGAGTTTTTTCAACATAGGTAACAATTTTAGGGGTTAAGACCTACAGATTTTCAACATTTATTTTTTGGACCACCCTAAATTATATATATATATATATATATATTAGGGTGTTTCAAAAAAATGAAATTTTAAAAATTTATTCTCTCATCATTTAAAATTATTCCATTTCATACAAAACTAAAGATTATAAACTTTCATTACAATACAACAAAAATAAAAGGTGCCTCAAGAGAGCCAAAGTTTTTTCCAAGATAGTATTATTCATGAATGTTAAAATTACTGTTTTTGTTTTATTAAGATATTTCAGATAGCGGTATTTCTCAAATGTAATGACTATCACAGTACAGTTGACTTCTTGACGTTTGGAAACAATTTCCGGTGTTGCTTCACACATTGGATGAGACATTGGTACTGCTTCTCATCTTTTGTCAATTTCCCCGAGGAGAGCTCACCGAGAGCTACAGCTCTCTCCGCTGTATCGTTCACGACTTGTAAAGAACCAACAATTTTTTTTGCTACTTTGTAATTTTCATCCTCTTCCCATAAAGCTGGATCGTTCTTCAGAAAGGTTAGATCAAGGTTCAGTTTGCTGAAGAACTTCTTTGTTGCTGTTGTAACGTAATGATGTAAGGGTTTCCATGTTCCATCACTAGATGCCTTAAGACGCCTACCTTTTTCACGATTTTCCAATGCAATTACCATTTCCTTTTTTTCGCGAATGTCCACCTCATCGTCAAAGAAGCTGAAAGCAACCAACTCTTCTCCTAAGTACCACAAGTGTCTTTTGAAAACATTGAGAACTGCTTCCGCAAGCTCACGATCATGGAATTCATTGAGCCTTGCCATATATGCTAGATCTAGACGAGGAGAGGAGATTCCCAATGGAGCAGTGAACCAGGCTACCAGATACACACGGACAACAAAAATCACAAACTTCGTGATTCCTCTTATTTCTCTGGCAGTTATATTCATTTGATGTCGGAAAAGAAATAATTTGATGGCATAAATGAGCTTTGACATCCATCTTGCTCTGTGTATGGCTCCAGGCCTTTTGAATTTAATACCTCTTGGCGGAGTTTCACCTAGAACTATAATCCACAGCTCCAGCAGTTCCTGGTAATCTTCTCTTCGTTGCTCATCTTTAAGTATTGTTGTAGCAAAAGAAATCAACTGAGTGACATTTGCATCTTCCAGCTCCCTTGAAGGGGTGTGAAAGATGAGAGATCAAGGGATTTCCAGCTTTCCTTAAATCTCTTAAACAACAGGATTTCTGGTCCTGTAGATAATCCCATCAAGAAAGTGTAGGCCTTTTCGACTTGAAGTTCGAATATATGGTGACGACATGCAAGATTCAACAACTCCCTTCCAAGTTTATTTTCGATAAGGATGCATGCCACCACGTCCACCCGTATTTGACGGTGTTGTATCAAAGCTCATGGCATTCACCGAGTCTTGAAGATTGAAATTTCGTAATGTAGAAACCACCGCATCAGCTTGAGCAACACCAGTTCCAGATGAAATTTTTGGAATGGCAAGTATTTCTTCGACACCATCAGCAGATACAATAATTGGCAGTCTATCTACCTTTTCTTTACCAGTCAAATCAAGCATAATTTTTCCATCCCAGTGAACAACAAGCACCTTATTGACCAAGGATTCTTTAATTTTCTTTTCATGCTGTATTGCAGCTTCTAGGCGGTGCTTCTTTCTGGCTCTGTATACCGTTGAATGGCTGACGGAAATCTCAGGACGCTGAATCACTTGACTCCTTATTAGTGACGTTAGGAGATGAACAGCCTCCCTATCACTCATGAAAGTTCTGTCTAGAGTGGCGCAGAGGTCTGGAGTCATGATGGACTTTTGTTTTTTTGCAATTGAAGTTCCCCCAGTTGTACCTCCAACAGTTGGCAAGTAATCAGAATCATGAGAAGAGGAGGAACTCTCTGTATCTGATTTAGTAGAATCACTTGTTTTAGTCGAATCCACAGTTTTTGATGTGCTTGCTATTTCTTTCTTGCATCTTTGTTTTCTCTTTTCTTCATTTGCTACTCTTTCGAAATGTCGCCTTTCCTTCTCCATTGTTACCTTGTCTATTCCAACCATAGTTCCCGTCGTCCAGGCTCTCTTTGAGCTTGCAAGAACTGAAGGTCCTCGGGGTTTTGGATCAGTTTTGCTGCATCAGCGTGAGCTATATCAAATAGATTTGGGAAAGTGCTGATAAAATCTTCTCTTTTCTTGTTTTCTGTAGTAGAACTTCTAGTTTTATTCTTTTGTAGCTGCTTCCATGTGGCATACAAACCTTCAATTTTTGTAATAACATGTTGTTTGGGTCTAGTTGGGATTCTGGCTTTGTTCCAGAATAGCAATATTTCATCAAAAGTTTTGTTGGCTGCTTCTTTAATTGTGTCATTCTCTTCCCGATGGAAGTAATAAAATCGCTTCAGGACATCTCCAATACATGGTAACTTAGATCCCCTGATACTGTGAGCGAGACTGCTCCCTATAAGAAAAATTTCTTGTCTTTTTTGCCTAGCTGCCATGAATCTGAAACAAAAGAATTATATGAAAGTTATCAACATACTGTTACTGTTTCATAACTGTTTCTATTTAGTTTATTTTTATTAACTTAAGAAATGTACAGTGTTGGTGGGTCAACTAGTGACAAGTTAAAGAGCAAAACACAATTCCAACAAACTAATTTCCAACAATACTACAAAATAATTTTATGTGCTCAATTAAATAAAAAAAAAAAAAATTTCAAGAACATTCCTTAAGCTTTATGTACCTAATATTACATTTATAAATAATGAATTTGAATATAAAATAACTAAATAACGGCATATAATGCTGAAAATAAATAGTTATTAATTTCTCAAGTTTGTCAGATTTTAAAATAATCGTCTTGTTACCCAAGCAAGCCAAACTTTACAAGGCATGAGGCACCTTAAGATGTTCATTAAACTTCACAAAATTCCATAACATCAGTTTACACAACTAATCGAATATTTTGAGAGGGTGAGACTTTAAAAAAAAAAAAAAAAAAATTCAACCCTTATAAGGGTGAAACACCCTAAGATATATATATATATACACACACACACACACAAACTCAGAATGGTCCCCTGAGAAACTTATATGTTAAACACAGACTGTGCATGGAACAAGGAACTCTTCTGGGAAAATTAAATCCACTATAGTCCGAATAAGTAATGGTAAATGACAAATACCATAGTTTTTCTTTTTCATGATGCTAGCCCGATGTGGGCAACGGGTCTCTCGCAAAGAGATCCCATAAATATAGCTTCCCTCACCAGCTATCTGCAAAGCAGACAGGATCCAGCTTTGGGACATGGATCTAGGGTTTAAAGCAAGCCTAGTCCCACTATATTCAGAACCTCTATATAAGTAAAAGACTCGTTGCATTCACGTCAGATTGAATAAATCAAAGAAAAAGGGGTAATTATTGTACTATTTTTAGCCAAAAAAAAGCCAAAACTTAAACCTCAACCGGGACATTGAGCGTCCACTTTTCAAGGCATGTAACACGTCTGTTTAATATACACAAACTCAGAATGGTCCCCTGAGAAACGTTTTCTTTGATTTATTCAATCCGACGTGAATGCAATGAGTCTTTTACTTATATAGAGGTTCTGAATGTAGTGGGACTAGGCTTGCTTTAAACCCTAGATCCATGTCCCAAAGCTGGATCCTGTCTGCTTTGCAGATAGCTGGTGAGGGAAGCTATATTTATGGGATCTCTTTGCGAGAGACCCGTTGCCCACATCGGGCTAGCATCATGCAAAAGAAAAACTATGGTATTTGTCATTTACCATTACTTATTCGGACTATAGTGGATTTAATTTTCCCAGAAGAGTTCCTTGTTCCATGCACGGTCTGTGTTTAACATATATATATATATATATATATATATACAGTGCCCGCGAAAAGTATCCGATCACCCTTGAAATTTGTATTTTTTACATAAAAAACAATGTTTAAATGTATACTAACCTTATATTAGTATTTTGTCATCTGTCCTTTGGTTTGGATGACTTGTTCTAGACATTTTGGCATGGATTTAATCAAGTTTTGACAAACTTCCACTGATATTTCCTTGCACCATACCTTTTTGATGGCCTCTTGTAATTTTTCGACTGAGCCAGTGTCGTGGCATTCAACCTTATTTTTATTATTAGCCACAGATTTTCTATCGGATTGAGATCTGGACTATTACCAGGCCAATCCAAAATATCAAATTTATTGTCAGTAATCCATTTTGTCACTATTTTGGCCCTGTGACATGGTGCACCATCATGCATGTATGTTTTTGTCCTTTGGATTGCCATTGCCATTGGAAGTTTATCCTGTAGCATTGCTAAATACCGTGCACCATTCATAGTTGTGTTCTTCGGAAGAAAATATAAGTTTCCACGCCCATAGTAACCGAAACAACCCCAAACCATCACACTTGGAGGGTGTTTCATTGTCTTTAGGGTGTATTTAGGGTCCATCCTATTTGAGCCAATAGGCTGGCGAACCTTTTTTGGACAACTTCTGAATGTCAAAAATGTCGACTCATCGCTAAATAAAACCTTCTTCCAGTCATCAACAGTCCAATGAATGTATTTTTTACAAAATGCGACACGTTTTTTACGCATTTTTTCATTAATGAACGGTTTCTTAGCAGCATGGCGAGATGGTAATCCGAGTTCTTTTTGGAGCAGCTCCTGGATAGTTCGTTCAGAAACACCAGATAACAAATTATTCATATTAAATTTTATTTCTTTCGCAGTTATTGTTGGGTTTTTCAATACTAAACGTTTCATAAGTTTGTCTGTTCGCGAATTTGTTTTTCTCGGTCTGCCAGATCGTTTTTTAGGGACTGGCGTGGTTAGGCCACCATTGTTCTTAGCCCGTGAAACCCATAAATTAACGGTACTTTGGGATATGTTTAATTCCTTAGCTATCTGTCTCTGTGATTTCCCACATGCATGCAAAGCAACAATAGCACCTCGACAATCACTCTTAAGTTGTTTTTTAGCACACATTATATATAAATTTTATTTACACCACTTTCTGTAAAAAAAAAAAAATATCAAGAAATTTACACAAACAGTGAAATCTGACAAATTTGAGACACAGCCACCCGCAACGAAGGCTACCAGAACACTAATTTGAGAATGCGTTGGATAGCTCTCATATCAGCGAGCAACCTCAAAGTTACCAGATGTCGCTAGAACAAATAGAAAGTGAATTACGTGTCTCTGAATATTAAGGGAAAATATTGTATTTTCTTGAGTGATCGGATACTTTTCGCGGGCACTGTATATATATATTAGGGTGTTTCACAGCAGTGTGGTTGATGGATGAAGTGGTAGGAAGTTCAATCCACATTGATGCCCATGTTCCTTTTGCTGAGGAAACTCGTCTGAACAGGTTTCAACCAGATCAGAACACGTTTAGGGGTCCCGAGATTTGATGCTTCAGATTGCTTAGGTATTTCTAATTTCAGCTGTTCTAGTGTTAGTCGACTGCCTTGCTTCCTGACGGAAGGGTGCACTGCTCTCTGTCCTTCGTGTCAGTTGTCGAGTTTTGTCCTCATTGTGTCTACCATTGCATATTTATACTATTTTCTAATTCGTATATTTCCTCATTGCAGATAAACATGGCAACTCGAAGCAAGAAAGAGGTTTGGCTCATCGGACACCCGAATAAGGAGATCCTGGGTAGCCACCTGCGGATGAAGTTGCAAGTCTTGCAAAAGTGCTTCTTCCATCAAAAACAGGAAAACCTAGGATGGAGAAAATGTCTGAACCTCTGTTTGGATGCTGTGATGGTGTTCTGGAAAAGAGCAAGGATCCCTAGTCTAGGCCGGGCTGAAACTATAATTTTTTGTTTGATTTTAATTTATCAGAGTGACTAACAGTTGGCTTTTGATATAAAAATAAGATTCCTGAAAAAAATAATTGGTGGCCACCAATGTGTGTCCGGCCACCCCCGTTTTTGTAAAAACATCTAATGCCGCACTAGCAAAATCAGGAAAATGGCAATATCTCTTCCTCTGAACATGCTAGAGAGATGGTTTGCATACCAAAAGATGCAGAATATGATTTAGAACAAATTATTAAGAGTGGTATTTTTTCATAAAACCTTTAGTTTTTGAGTTATTTTAGAAAAACTAATTTTTTGGGCCCATAGACCCCCTTTCAACTGAATGTCAACACAATAAAACATTCTCAAGCTGCAAATTGACATGTATTAGTGGTTTTCAATCAGCAATCAAAATCAATCAAAATCAGCCATTTTAAATTCATTGAAAATGCTTTTTGACATTCCAAAACGCCAAACATTAAATTATACAATTAACAAATTGTCATTTTGTCATATTTTAGCATGATAAATAATAATCTAGAACTTAAAATATTTTTTAGACACAAAATCTTTCATTAATTTACGTGATCTAATTTTGTTTCTAATAAGACCATCTCTACGCTCATGACCTACAACAGCCAAGGATGCTTCAGTGACAAGCTTGATGTGCCTTTCAACATTCTGACTGTGGCACTCGTGATCCAGTTTCAATGCGGTATTAATGATATCACGCAGTTCATCATTACTGAATTCTTTTAATACAGGTGGAACAGTTTCCCATTGGGACATAGCAGACAGCTTGTGGTATGCAGAAGCTTTGAAATTGATGATTGGCTTTCTAAAGACCCTAACATTCTCATCTATAGCAGGATATTCATCAGTACCACCTTCATGATCCTCTTCATTCTCATCATCACTTTCAATTATTCCACCTGCAAAATCATTGCTACTACCAGATTCATCATCAAAATCCTCTATAACTCCCCTCAGACACAGAACTTTATTGACAGCACACCTCCTCACCTCTTCATCTTCATCAGCCAGCATTCCAACTAAAATATTTTCACCATGAGCAAAATAGCTGTTATTGTTTAATACGTCATAACAAATTTCTCTAATTTTCCTGTCAGGGAATTTATTTACTCTTTGGATCATATTGAATAGGTTTCTTGACCCATCACTTAGCCTCTTATTAGCCTTGATATTGAACCAACTGTGAAAGTATACTTTGATGATGAATTCTACTATGATTTTGAGGTTCTTACTGGGTCTTTTTTGTGAAACATAAAAGCGAAGAATTCTACAGGCTAAGGTGAGCCATCGAGAGTGATTTAGCAGGCCAACTTCTAAGAGTGCAAGGTCTTCATCCACTTCACCAGTAATAATTGCCCAGCAGATGCAGTATCCATAGTATTGGTCTGTTGATAAATTATTGACCACCTCATTTGGTAGAAGCACAAATGCAGGATAAGGTATAGATTTGAAGTCCACAACATTCCATTCTGACACATCCCCATTGAGCTGAGAACCAATAGGGCCAGAAAATTTGTCTGGACTTTTTGTTGTCCCATCTAAAGTTATGAAGATGTGTCTAAGTGGCAATTCATTTAGATGCAGAAGACAAATATCCCACTGAAGAGGTTGCCCTAAAAACATTTCCAAATATCTGATTGACCCATGCATATGTCCTGTGTTAGTATTTGTCCCATCTGCTTTAACTAAGTTTAATTTGGCCTCAAGTTCTGTCCCTTTAATGATCTTATAAATGCCATGAGCAATGTCAATGCCTTTGCCACTCTCCGGGGTAAAATGGTCGAGGTAGAAATCATCTGAAAATAAATGTAATTAATTTTACAATTAAATAAAAATGAAAAAGGAAGGAATAAAGTTAACTGGACAGTTGTCACTTAAAAAGAAAATTTTTTAAGTAATTGAAATATTACTTTATAGTACAGTAATATAACAGCATAACGCCTATAACTGTATGACAATCATTTCCATTTACCTGGCTCTCCAGTAATGACATAATGTTCCTCTAGGATTGTGGATGTATAATACTTTTCATTTACTTTGTTAACAGCAAGTGTAGCATCCTTTCTACCGTCAAAGCCAATGCCAGTCACTTTTTCAAATATCACTTCTCTTCCTTCTTCCTTTCAGCTCTCAATTTAGCTCTCTCCCTTCTCAACTTGTTTCTGAAAAGTATTTCAAAAATATTGGCCATGCATTACTGCATTAGCATTATACAAATATACAAAATACAAATGTCAGTGTCCTGTTTGAAACTAATTAATATAAATACAAAATAGAAATTTTGACGCTAATTAAAAATAATAGTAAATCTGGTGATTTAGAACTTATAGCAGAAGCTAAGAAATGTAATATCTAGAGTGATTAAAAACATACTTATCAATAACATTTTGTATGTTATCTGGGGTGATTACTCCAAAGTCCACCAATGTAGCAGAACCAATAGCCGCTCCTGCTCTATCACTTACTTGATATCTGTTAGGATATTTAAAGTAGATTTACATATCTATTGTCAATGAATAATTTATTGGTAATCTTAATCTCTTAGTCACAATGATTTCACTTTAAGCTGTATTAAAAGATTTATCTTTCAGTACTATACCTGTCACATGCTTCAGCTAATGAGCGTAATCTAGTTCTGTTCTGTAATGTTGAGACTTCTGGAACATAGTCTGCATCAAATGAATCATTACAACTGTCGCTATCTGTCAACTCAGGAATGTCCATAGGTTCAGGAGGATGAGGAGGAGGAACTGATTCTTTTGCTTTTTGAGATTGAATAACCCGTGATTTGAATTTTAAGTCAGTGGCTGTTTCTGGGACTTCTTTCAGGGTACAGTAACCATGCCTAGTTGTTTTCTGGTCCTACAAAGTGATTATATTTCATTACACTATAATGTATCTTTTATCTATGGGTCTCTATATGTAAATTGAAATTCTTACAAAAATGAGAAAATACTAAAATATTACTTATCATTAACATCATTAATAGTGTATTATTGATATTACTAACTTATTAAATGCACTTTAAAAATTGTAGCAAATTATTAATAATTGATAATATTAATAATTGATAATTAATTAATATTAATTAATAATTTACAACTTGAAATTCAATCAACAGACCTACCTCATAAAACTGGTAATCAGATTCAGTCATTTTTAGTAAGTGCTTTTTCTCTGTATCTGCCAACAGTTTGTGATCATGTTGATATATGTCAAATAAAACGTTTACAGTTTTCAGAAAATCATCCAGATCTTGATGATATTTAGGTCCCCTTTTCTTTTTGTCATACTTCAGAAGGCGGTTGAATTCCTTTATTTGGGTTTTCAGTCGGCTCTGTATGGCATTTACTGATATTGGATAAACATTATATGTGACCCACAATTTATGCAATTCCTCAGAAGTAGCTCTCAGTACAGCATCTGTTTTATAGTCTCCGAAACACAAACACCTTTCAATAACTTGCTTCAACGTAGGCAATTTCCCTAGAGGAAACTGTTCTACTGGCATAAAACGTACATCACCAAGTACTTTAGCAACTGTTTTCCTTGTAGAAGTCATACTTTATATTGCAAATGTTGAATTCAATGACAAATTGCAGTTGGAAACTTATAACAAAGGCACCTGAAAAAAAAACAAGTTTTCAATTTATTACATTTAAAAAACATTCATGAAGCAGCCCCACCCTCTATTCTTTAATCAAGCATAATGGATGCAAGATAAGGAAAAGTCATATCATGTGATCACTATGTCCATGTCAACATCCTTTTAGGGCAATGTTAGTAATCAAAAAGCCAAATCATGCTTATTTCAGAATTTCTTTTGTCACTAAGGTCTGTCGAAAGGGGGTCTATGGGCCCCAAAAATTAGTTTTTCTAAAATAACTCAAAAACTAAAGGTTTATGAAAAAATACCACTCTTAATAATTTGTTCTAAATCAAATTCTGCATCTTTTGGTATGCAAACCATCTCTCTAGCATGTTCAGAAGAAGAGAGATATTGCCATTTTACTGATTTTGCTAGTGTGGCATTAGATGTTTTTACAAAAATAGGGGTGGCTGGACACACGTTGGTGGCCACCAATTATTTTTATCAGGAATCTTATTTTTATATCAAAAGCCAACTGTTAATGACTCTGATTAATTCTATCTTGAGTTTCAGCCTGGCCTAAATTATTCCCTACTATGAGGCGGGACAGCGCCCTTCGGAAAATGGAAGCTCTGCTCCAGCGTTACGACAAGTTGGTGAAAAGCAGGAACAGATCCGAGGAGAGCTGTCGTGTTGCAGAGGACATGTTCAAGGTGGAACTCAAGAACGACATCCTCGATATTGGTCATTCCAATGCCCTTTCTATGATGACAAATGAGGAAGACAAGCTCTTCTACAAGAATCAGCAGGAGGACCCAACAGAGAGCAGTAAGGGATTGGCAGACATGAAGCTGGCCCAAATGGAGAGTAGGAAAAGGCGTTGAGAGGAACAGCAGGAGGAGAGACGACACCGGGAATTCGAGCGGGCCAAGATGGTTACAGAAGCTGCGAAGATGATCCCTCCTTGGCAGCCTCCACGTCTGCTTCATGTCCTTCTCTGAGGAAGCGGTTGAGGAACCTCATCACTCAGGATGTGGCTGTCGCGTACGACTGGATGAACATTTCTTATCGTGATGCAGCGATGTCCTACGCCGTCGTCGCGCAATCCTTGGGGCACGATTTGAACGAGGTATCCATCTCCTCTTCCACAATGTATCGTGCTCGCCAGTCGCTTCGGAAGCAAGCAGCAGAGGCATATCAAGAGGGAGAATTCTGTCCTGAGGAGCCCTTGGTGTTGCCTTGGGACAGGACAATGCTGCCTGAAATCACACGTGACGGATCTGTGGACCAGATTGCTGTGCTGGTCACCGGGAATGGCCAGGAGAAGCTGCTTGGAGTTCCGAAAGTTCCAGCTGGCACGGGAGTGGAGACGGCACGCGTCTGCATTGATCTTGTGCGGGAACACGACCTGTCCGAATGAATCAAGGGGTTATCATTCGACACAATGGCATTGAACACTGGGATTCATGTGGGAGCCTGCGTCAAGATTGAGGTGGGTCTCGGGAAGCAACTTCTTTACCTAGCATGCAGGCACCATATGTACGAAATTGTCCTGGCCCAAGTCTTCCAGTCTTCGGTGGGCCCCACCTCTGGGCCTGAGACTGGGATCTTCAAAAGATTCCAAGAGCAGTGGGGTTTCATCGACCAATCTCTTATCACCACTGCTCTTGATTCAGATAGCTGCAGCATCGCTGGACCTCTTGAGGGTCTCAAGGACCGAACTGTCCTTGTCGTGAGGGAAGCTCTGGCTTCTGGTCAGCCACGGGATGACTACCAAGAACTTCTTCAACTGGTTATCCTCTTTCTCGGGGAAGAGACTGTCACCAATGTGCCACTGCAGAAGCCAGGAGCATACCACCATGCGCGATGGATGGTGAAAGCCATTTACGGATTGAAGCTGTACCCCCTTCAGGACCAGTTCAGGATGACCGGGCGGGAGCTGAAAGGAGTCACAGAAATCTGCCTGTTCATCGCCCTGGCCTACGCAAAGGCTTGGAGTCATGCGACAAGAGCAGAGCAGGCCCCACGTGTGGATCTGGAGTTCTTGCTGGACCTGGAAATACTGCAGGAAGATGCTGTGATCGTCGACGTCGCCAAGCAAGCACAAATGGCCATGAAACGACACCTCTGGTACTTCTCTGAGACGCTGGTCGGCTTGGCATTCTTCGATCGAGGGGTTCCTCAGGAAGAGAAACAAAGGATGCGAGAGAACCTCGCCAAGCCGGCATTGAGGAAAGCGTTGAAGTGTCTGGAGGGTAAGACTGTCCTCGGCTCCTTCAAAGGAAAGAAGATTTCAGATTTTGTTACCTCGAGGACGAAGGATCTCTTCACCGCACTCGGGATCAATGGCGCCTTCGTCGAAAATCCTGCTTCATCTTGGGAAAGCAACCCACACTACCAAGCAGGCCTAGCTAGTGTCCGTGTCCTGGCTGTGGTGAACAACTCGGCTGAACGGGGGATCGCTCTCATCGAGAAATTCAATACTGCCCTAACAACGAAGGAAGAAGACAAACAGTACCTGCTGAATGCAGTTTTCAAGAACAGGAAGGATTTTCCAAAGAAGCAGAAGGGGGAAATGATGAGGAAGTGATGAGTCTGTGCTCTCTGATGTAAGGCATGATTTCTTGGGACCCCTTATTGTTGTTGAAGGAGTCTCATTTTTGGCCAGGAGTGATAAATATGTAAAACGAACACGGGCATCTATGTGGATTAAAAATATAATGTGGTTCTCATTTATGAAACACCCTAATATATATATATATATATATATATATATTATATATATATATATATATATTATGATTGGTCTCATCTCAAAAACTAGATGTGCTAGAGGAAAACTGAAAACAGATTTGGAATCAGCATCCCAGCAGCTATCTAGCCCACCCATAATTATATCTGATGAAAAATACTTGTTGGCCAGTATTATTAGAGCTGACTGACCTTTGTTTGGTTGCTGAGATATAAGGTCACAAAGTTGTGAACTTGACCATTTTTTTTTGAGCCAGTGACTAACTTCAAAGTACCAGTGCTACATAACTAATGAAGCTAGAGTACTGATTTTGGTGTCATTTGAAAGGTCTTGAGTAGCCTTTTCTGCTGCCATTCATATAAAAAATCTCCAAAATAAAAAAGTTCTCTATGACCTTGAATAAAAAAAATATACCATCAAATTTATTCAAGATTTTGTACATATATAATCTCAGGCAGGTGGAACATGTGTTGAAAATAAATGCAAAAAACTTCTTTTCTGCGTGAAGGTCAAATTATGATGATAAAAACCCCCTCTAATAGACAGAGTTTACTTCCACAACAGTTTCGATGCCCACTGGCATCCTCTTTGGGTGGATACAGAAAAATGAATTTTTCTGTATCCACCTGAAGAGGATGCCAGTAGGCATTGAAACTGTTGTGGAAATAAACTCTGTCTATTAGAGTGGGTTTTTATTATCATAATGTGTTGAGAAGTTTGAGTGGCTGTAAGTTGTTCTTAGAGATAATCCATTATATATGTGAACCTGAAAAGTAAAATAAAATATTTTTAAGTTTAATCAATTATTTTTGTAGACAGTGTCACAGTACTTCAGCTTTGTATGTTATACAGCACTGGGTAGTTATATTTATTATTTCTATGCAGTTTGAATGCTTGGGTTACAGGCTAGTAAATATATGTACAGTACTGTACCTAATTGACTAAATGATCTTGAAGAAATTTACCAAAATCTATGCTGTAAATTTATATCCTATACATTCATATATATATATATACTACAGTACTTACAAGTGTAACTTACTTTTCTCTACTGTAATTCTGTCAGGGCTTTGCAGGCCTTTGCAATATCTTCCTTGGTTAGGTGCTATGTTCTTCAGTTGCAGTAGATGCTGCAACCTTTGTCAAAACATCATAAGCACATCTAGGTAATGAGGGAAGAAGAATGATGGGTTGGGCCATGCATATAAAGAAAGGATAGCTTTACTTCTCTTCTCAGATGTCTTATCCGAAAAACATGCCAACCACTAAAAGTCATCATATGCAGCAAAACCATGTATTCTTTCCTCAAGCAGAAGTTCTTCCTCTTTACTGACCGTCTCAATGCGTTAACATCCTGATGAGGAAAAATGTTTAACCTTAAGAGAAGTTAATGAAACTGGCTTTAAATAGTGTATTTTCTGAGTACCGGCGATTGTTCTTGCTTTTGAACGTCTTGCTTGAAGGACCAAATCTTCATTTTCATAATCTTCATTGGTTGAAAGATAACACCTGATAGTGATAGTACTAATATTATCTTTTGTAAATGTATATAACTGCTGTGCAGTAAGGATCTGTTCATCATAAGGCTGTTGCAGACTAGCTTTAGCAGCTAGTCTCTCAACAGTACTTCTTAAACCATCACAGGGTTCCTTCACATGACTTGCAAAAAATTCCACTCTGCATCAATTCCAAAGTCATCTCCGTGATGACAAAGATTTAAAAAGTTCTTACAGTTTTTATGTTGTCCTGCACAGCCATCTAAAAAGTATATAATTTTGTTGATGGATGGGGTGTTCTCTTTTATGAAGCATATTAGATGCTTTTTGAAACAAATGTACTGCAACTTGTGTTATGGATGTTGCTCTCTGATATGACACCAAAACTCAAGTGAGCAATCTCATCTTCCTTGTTATAATACAAAACAAATGGATGAATAATTGCCATCTGATTGTTCCAGCGAAAGCTCTGCACCTCATCTTGGAGGACAAAAGAGTAATTTTCTGCAAAGTCACACTACAAGGAGTTCATCAGCTTTGAAGGACATTTTAGTTTCACAGCAATAAGTTGCTTGCATTTGGTATTCTTGAAATTTGCTACAGAAATATTCAATATATTCATCTGAACTAAGGTGAATTGATTCAAGGTTGGACCTGTCTGTATTGGTCCACTTCTTGAATTATATTGAATTGATGCAATTCCCATCAAAAATATTTTGGAGTCTCTCTTTCAATCATGCTGTGTGTCCATATTGTTCACATTCCCTGAGGGAGGTTTGCACTCCATCAAAGTAAGACAATGTTGTACGTGCTTCATGAGGTTTTCATCATTTTTGGTTAGCTTATCTAATTTAGCTCCTTCAAACATAAGCTTAGCATTTCTGGTGAATGGTACATACACATTTGAGTGTGTTCTTGATGCTCCAGCAATAACACATTGCTTTGGATGCAGCTCTGCAAGTTTTCTGAAACCCACCTTTACCAAAGGATTTCTTTCCTTGAAAAACTGATAAGTTTTTTTAAATTGTAAAGCAAATGCTTCTGAAAATGCTTCCTCTCTGCTCTGTCAACAATGCTAAGGTAGTCCTTTTTACCAGCATTATTATACTGATGTCTTCTGAAAGATAGAATGCTTTGATATTGTCTCGTATTTTTTTTTAATTAACTTTCCAACTTTCCAACTTTTGGATTTGGATTTGAGTGCACCCAGTTCTTTAACAAGTTTTTTGGCAACTGATGCGCTGTGCCTTGTGTTGAATTCTGCAGCTACTTTTCTTTCACTCCAAATTTTGGGTAATACAGTTAGGACTTTATCTTTTCACTTCTCTTGGCCTCTTGCCTCTTTATTGAATTTCTCTTGTAGTTGATTTATTAGTTCATCATCATCTTTTTCTGACTTTGTTTCTTTTCCTGTATTAATATATCTTTTCCAGCATGATTTGCACTCTAGTTTCTATAGAAGTTTAGAAGGTGTAGCAGTTTGCAAGACTATTTCTCAAAAGTATTCTGCAAATGGATTTGAAACTTCAAATAAGAAAATCAGTTTTTTTCTCAAACACATGGTTTCATCCTGTCCTCATATGTAAACAAAATATTGTTTATAATTTTTTATTAGTCTTGAATATCAGCAAACATCCAGAAGTAAGTTTAATAAGTTATATAACGTACACATAATATAACTTTGTATAACTTTTTATGGTTTTGAAACCTCTAAACTCTCTAAATGGGGTGACTGATAGAACTATACTTGCATTAATTTTTCTTCTAAAAAAAAAATGCATGCATACCTTTGGTTAGCTTCTGCCCAAATTGTTCATTTTTTTGAAGCTTTTCACTCCACCTTAGACCGACAGTTTAACGTGGAATCCAAACCACGCCCCACCAGCAGCCCAGCATCTTAACCACTAGGCCACCCAGGATACCCATTTAGCTACCAACCATTTTCTTTATTGTGTGGAAGGATGAACAGCTGGGTTTTGCTGCACACCACCTGCCATTACTGGATCTCGATCCTGGAGCTGATGGATTCATAGTCAGTGACGCTAACCACTACACCACTGATGCGCATATATATATATATATATATATATATATATATATATATATACACACACACACCACACACACACACACACACACACCTCATTAACCTCATTAACCTCATTTAAGTTCTGTGTGTTGGTCTCTCTTCACATGAAGGTCAAGCTGGTGGCCCTGCCTCTAGGCCTGGCTTGGTGGGGGAGCAAGTTGCTCTCTTGCACTCTCCACTGCACATAGCCAGGTACACCCTGCTAATCTGGTACCATCCTGAGCCAGGCATCTAGTCTTCTCTTGAAGACTTCAACTTTGACCCCTGTAATGTTTCTGAGGTCTTTTGGAAGCTGGTTAAAAAAAAGTCTTAGTCCCCTGACAACCAAGCTATTTTCCTTCAGTGTTGAGGAGGTTCCTTGTCGGGCCTTGAATTTGGGAACACTACACATCCTGCCTTTCCTATTTTCCAGCATTGTTTGGATGGTAATTGGGTTTAGTTTTAGGCTTGGTACCAGTTTTTTGATCATTTTCCATATATAGATTATGGTATACCTCTCTCTTCTTTTTAGGGAGTACAGATTTAGTTTATGTAGTCTTTCCCAGTACAGACCTCCCCCGATTTATGAATGAGTTAAGTTCCTGAAAACCTGTTCGTAAATCGAACCCTATTTTTCCATTGACTCCCATTATAAAAGTTTAGATAAGTTCCTATGAACAAAAATCACTTCTCCAGAATGTCTTAAAATGTTACAAAAACATGTTTTTGCCCACAGTGTTTGCTGTAAACAATGTTTTTAGATCTCTACAATAATAAATATATGAATAATAAGTGCAGTTAAGTAAAATGGGATGTTACAGAGAAAATAGGATGCAGAGTATGGTGGTAGTGAAGGTCATGGAAGTATGACTGAAAACGATGATAGTGATGAATAACAATTCTGTGCATTTTCTCCTTAGGATTAAGTGTATATATACTGTAGAATAATGAGTGTACTGTAATGATTAATGTTGCTTCCAACAATTAATGACAGAGACCATTCACAACAGTAAAGACAAAATATTTTGTCTTTACTGTAGTGAGTATGGTTCAGTAATGAAGGTCTTAAATACATTTAAAACATTTTATATGGTTTAATTTTATTTTTTAGTAATATTTACTACTACCAAAAATATTACAGTCACCTTTGGACATCTGCTGATGCTACGAAAATTTTTTGAATTTAACGAACAATTTTGTTTGTAACTTCGATTTTTTTCATTCAAAAATAAAGCCTTCAAACAAAATTTTTTTTTTTGTTTGTTACTTCAAAAATTCATACAGTGAGCATTTGTAAATCGTGGGAGGAGTGTAGTTGAGTTCTTTGCATCCATCAATCTTTGCTGTGAAATGTGTCTGCATTTCTTCGTTTATTAATTTCTTCCTTTTTATATGGGGATATCAAAACTGAGCAGTATTCAAGTTTTGGTATAATCAGTGTTCTCAGCAGGGAAATCATTATTACTGTCTTGTCCTTACTTTTGAATGTTCTTAGTACAGGGAGTCCTCGTTATCTGAGGATAATGGGGACCAAGAAATCACCACTTTAAGTGAATCCACTTAAAGTGGGTACCTAAAACCCATGAGAATAAGTTTTAATTGGGACCTTAACACAATAAATGACACTCAAAATTATGGTAAAACATTTGTAAAATACACCTTTTAAACCCTTTTATGTACCTTACCTTAAAAAATATGATGCTTTGAAGTCAACAAAAAATCGACAAAATCAGAATGAAAACACCAGAAAACTGCAGATGGGTTCAACATTGGCAATGGTTAACGAGAGACTGAGAGTGCATGGTGTCAGGGTTGGGGGTGGAGTGTTGGAAGTAGGGGAAAGCGAGCAAGACAGCAAGTCTGAGGGAAATTTAAATGGTTTTCCATTGAGCTTCCGCGTTCCATGTACATTATCCGCGGAAACCTCTTAAGTGCAGGGAATTTATCCATATGGTTCTACAATTATTTGGCCGCATAAATGCAGAAACTCGGATAATGAATACTCAGATAATGAGGACCCCCTGTACCTGTCCTGCAACTTTTTGTTTTATTTATTGCTCTCTGATTTTGTGTCTTGAATTTGGCATCATCAGTCATTATTACCCCCCCAAGTCAACCACTTTCATGCTTTTCTGAATTTCCTGTCTATCTGGAGCATGGTATGTAGTCTAAGTTCCTAATTTCTACCATATCTCAAGAGCTGAAATTTCTCAGTGTTAAAAGTCATATTGTTGTCTTCTGACCATTTGTATATTTTGTTTGTGTCCCTCTGCAAGGCCTCCACTTTATTTGCATTGCTGATTTTTCTGATGTTTCATTTTATGTGCTATTATACCATGATTGCATTTGTTGAAAGCTTTAGCAAAATCTGTGTATGTGACATCATAGTTTTCATTACCTTCAAGTGCATCTAGGATATTGTTATAATGCTTTATAAGTTGTGATAGGCATGATCTTCCTGATTGAAATCCATGCTGATTTTCATTGAATCTCTCCAGTGTCTCCAGAATGACAGATTTTCTCTGACTATTCTTTTAAATATTTTGGTAACATCAATGACACTGGTCTATAGTTCTTTGCTTGAGGTCTATCCCCTCCTTTATATATAGGGACAATGTTTGCGCTTTCCAAGATGCTCAGTATTTCCCCAGTGTCTAGGGATCTTCTCCATATCCAGTATAATGGTGTAGCTATTTATTTTTTACAGTTTTCAATCAGTAATGCATTCCATTTGCCCAGACCTGCAGCTGAATGTGATTTCACTTGTCCTGTAGCGCTCACTACTAGAGGTGGAAAGAGTGGAAAGAGTACCAAAACAAGTACCAATACAATTAAGAGTACTGTATTTTTTGAGTGGTAGAGTACAGTTTTTTAGTGTTCGAGCATGAGTATGTGTGTTAGAGTGTGGTTTCAAACTTTAACTGGTGCTTGGCTACAACTTGTAGCCAAGCACCAGTTGTTGTTGTTGTTGTTGTTGTTTAGCCAATCAGCCCACCCTGATTGAGCTAGCTGGTGGCACACAGGTAACTGATCACCCTCTCCAGAATGGATCAAACGTTCAGTGCACTAGTGATGTTGTGTTGTGTTCTGTGTTGGGCTAGAGTGGTACAGTCTGTCATAATGTGTTCACTTGTTTGTGCTGTGTCCTGGCACAGGTGGCAGGTGTCTTCTGTGGAGTTGTCTAGTCTGTGTTTATATCTGTAAGTTGGGGTGATGTCCACATCGGAATCATGCTAAGTTAACTCAATCCAATCTGACCAGCCTGACCAAGCACCAGTTAAAGTGCTTGGCTACAACTTGTAGCAAAGCACCAGTTAAAGTTTGAAACCATACACTTACACACGTACTCATACTCAAACACTAAAAAAACTATACTTGACCACTCAAAAAATACAGCACAGTGGGCCTTCATTCGTGATTAATTGGGACTGAGAAAAACATTAGGAATTATGAAATCACAAACAAGAAGATCCATTTTCAATGTAAAATGGCTAATTGGTTTCAAAAGCTCAAGGATGGCAATGTCAAATATCCTTAAAACGCCAAAAAAGTTTTATTAATACATATTATTAAACAATGATTCCCACCAAACACTAATAAAAACCAATAATGTTACTGTAATATTACATAAACAATGATATTTTATGTAAATAAAACTTTTTACTGTATGTAATATAAAGCAGTGTTATTATATAAACAATTATGTAAAGCAATAATATTTTATAAACAACTAAATAACACACTAAATATAGCATGTACACTGGCATTGAAGAGCAGGAAATGACACAACCTCACTCAGTGAAAGACAGTGTGACTGAGCCTGCATCGACCTGCATGGGCAGTGTTGCAGATGCCATGTAACAAAATCATGAATTAGCAGAGTCAGTCACAAATTTACTGAAACATGGTAGTAAAATGGGTCATCACAAATTTGCAAAATTTCAGGGCTAAAATCAAAGTCTGTTTGACAATCTCCTTGCAATTTCTCTTTGAAGGAGGCATCTATGTCAGGTATTGCTTTGTCACTTTTTGAGGTATGTACTGAATAGTGATGCGAGTCGTTTTTTATTGTGTCATTTTTTTTGTTTTTTTTGTAATTTTTTTTGTTTAAAACGAAGATAGTCTGTTTTTTTTGTTTTTTATTGTTTTTTATTGTTTTAAACTTATTCCATATTTTTCTTCCTTTAATCTAATAAGTATATTAGTATTACCTATAATTTACTATACTACCATGCTTATACAGTTATACCTAGTATATATAGTCATCTTTTAGAAAAACTGAATCACGCAAAAAGTATATAATAGAAAGGAAAAACAAACCCTCATTTTTTATATGTATATATATTTTTTAACTAGAACATAAAACATTCTTCCTTGTTTCAAACAATATACCGTACATAATTGTGATTGGCAAGAGTACCAGTATATATGACGCGTTTGGTAGAGAAGGGGCGAACGCCACAAAATTCGAAAAATGAGTTTTTTGTCGTATAATTATCCTTTAAAACCTTTGCTTTACCTATGCAAAAAATTAGATGTTAGTCTGCACTCTTTCACGGTAAAATTTAGGTTTTAATGTATCTCAGAGAAATTCACTCCGCATCATTGCTCCACATTGAACACATCTATCTACTTTCTGGTCACTCGACAATGCCCTGTGATGCTCAATTTGGCCAAATTGAACAAAATATAAAAAATAATTTCGTAGCGCTTCCTAGTTGTAGAAATGAAACAGGCTGATTTTCTCGATTTTGATGTCCTAAAAACGTGCATTGTCATTAGGAAATCAACAACTACTAAATTTACAGATGCAAGAAAGTTAATATTTGACTTTCAACACAAAGAAGGCTACGTAATATCTACTGCATACGCACAACCCCAGATAATAGCCATCCCGTCAGACTGCAGAAAGGGAAAAAATCCTACAGTGTCAGTTTATTCAATCTAGCCCAGCAGACACTGCAACCAAAGTATTCCCAATTGCTGCCAATAACTAAGGAAAAAATAAAAGATCTCAAAGAATTATCAGACCTAATGCCTGCAACTGCAGTGAACTATTATACAAGATTGTTAAAGGAACTGGAAGAAACCGAAACAGTTGAAGCAGGTAATACAACATTCGACGAAGAGGACCAAATAATGGATTACACCAGTTAACATCAGAAGCTATCAATAAATAATATTGTAAAATTTCTTGGCGTTTTATTATATCGACATATTACACAACAATATTTTACTCAAATATGTGTTCAAATTCATACAACATTTCAATAAACCGGAAAAATACAAAGGTTTAAAGTTTACAAACTTTAACTGCATTTTGTGGCATAATTTTGGAAATGTTGCGTTCGCCCCTTCTCCACTGAACGCGTCATATATTCCAGATAGAAAAAAAAATATTCACCTTTTTTGAACCTTTTTGTTAACCTAATGTTGTTTAACCTTCATTTCCATGGAAGAATCATCACTAGATTGGGTAGAGCATATATGCTAGTTTCAATATCACAGGTACTGGTATAATATACATAATAAAAAATACATAATACTGGTATAAAACAATATATATAATTGTGATTGGCAAGAATACCAGTGTGTATATATATATATATATATATATATATATATATATATATATATATATATATATATATATATATATATATATTCCAAATAGAAAAATAAAAAAATAAAAATATTCATCTCTTTCTTTAACCTTTGTGTTAACCTAATGCTGTTTAACTTTCATTATCTGATTCTATTTCCATTGAAGAATCATTATCACTAGATTGATTAGAGCATATAGTTTCAATATCACAGGTACTGGTACTGATTGCAGATTTGGATGTTGACGAAGCCAATGTAGCACCATGTTTTACTTCACTTTCTTGGAATTTTGCATTTTGGGATATAAATACTAGCTTTGCTGCTCTGTCTGTGCTTAATCGGTTTCTTTTGGCTGTATGGATATTACTGTATGTGCTAAATGATTTCGGAGGTAATGAAAGGGCGAAATAGAGGTGTATGAGTTTGTGTAGGTATATATGTGAGTATGCGTGCGTATGTATCTGGAATTCTGGATGTATGCATGTGTATTGGGTATATAATAGATATAAATGTGTATATAAGTATTTATGTATATATTGGTATATGGGTGTATGTGTATGTATATATATGGATGGTCTCGGGGGGGAAAATATGTCATCGCGGGTCTAAAGGATAGTTAACCCCTTAACTGCGGAGCGCACATATTTGTGCGCTCGGTCATCAACAAGGTATTGCGGAACACACATATATGTGCGCCATGAATTTATCGTGAATAACAGCCTGCGGAAAGCACAAATATGTGTGCTCGTCTATGATTCGTTGATTTTGTTTTAACTCATGACGTCAGTCACACTCTGATTGGTTAAAAAATATCAGTACATAAATTAGAACTGTTGTATTTCAGTTATTGCCAGAAATTGCGTGCGTGTGAAGTGTTTTTTTTTTGCCTCCCTTATTTGTGACAATGGCAAAACGTAAACCTCAAAGTGATAGTGATTTGCGATTGTTATTACAAGATGATGATGATGATTATAGTTTGCGTCTTTCTGATACAGATAGTGATGATGATTTCAATTCCGATACTGAATCTAATTCTGATCAGAGTGAATCTGAGGATATAGCCAATTCAAGTGCAGATTCATGGCATCCAAATGGTAATGTGCGCAATCCTTTCCCATTTACGGGTGATAGTGGCCCTAAAATTAGTAATAATATAGAAGCAAATGATGTATTAGGAATTTATGAATGTATAGTTACTGATGAAATAATAAAACTTATTTGTGATGAGACAAATAAATATGCTGAAAAGTGTATTTCAGAAAAGAGAGGGCAACCATTTGGAATTCCTAAATGGAATAGGCTTCATGACTGGAGTGATGTTTCTGTGCAAGAAATAAGGCTTTTTGAAGGCATATTGCTTTTGATGGGAATTGTACAAAAAACAACTTTACAATCATATTTTTCTAGAAAACCTCTACTAGATACGCCCATATTTTATAGTATTGTGAAAAGGGATAGATTTTTGTTGGTGATGAGGTTTTTGCATTTCTCAGACAGTACTGATTCAAGCAATAAACTGTACAAAATTGATGAGGTATTAGACTTATATAAACAAAGCTTTCAAAAAGCTTATGTCCCTTCTCGTGACATTTCAATTGATGAAAGCTTATTACTATGGAAGGGAAGGTTGAGCTGGAAAATGTATATTCCCCTCAAACGTGCAAGATTTGGAGTGGAATGTTTCATGCTCTGTGAAGCCAAGACAGGCTATATATAAACTTTATTATATATACAGGTAAAGGAACACAGATTCCTATAAATGTTGGTGATGTAGATGAAACAAAACAGTCCCATTCAACCAACATAGTCATCTCACTTATGGAAAATATGTTGGATAAAGGGTACTTCCTAGGCCTAGAAAATTTTCTGTATTTTTCTGTATTTAACAAATATATTTTCCTCATATATATAGTCTAAATCAAGTTGAACAATAATAAATGTTGATACATCATCGAAAAAAACTATATAAGCAACACAACAAACAAAATTTCGGTAAAAGCCAAATTTACAAAATTTGGGGAAAATGACTCCGCACTGTGTGTTCGTTTTCGTTCGGAGCCTCACGCAGCTAAGGGGTTAAGTGGGAGATTCAAAATCCGAGGCATGGATGGGAGAGTCCTGGAAAGGTTGGACAATGGGCAGTCAGCTCCCAGCCAGTGTTCTCGCAAGTTTAACGGATCTAAGATACAAGACTTTCAGTGCAAGAAAGAGGCCAGTTTTTTCCTGTAAATAGGCTGAAAAGGCCATTCTATACTGGTACCATATGGCCTATTTTATTATTTATTTATTTATTTTTATAATATATACCATTGCAAAAGTATACTTTATAATTAAATTGGCAATATCTATATTAATTATTAAAAAAAACAAAAAAACACTAAAAAACAAATAAAACGACAAAAAAAACAAAAAAAATAACATGGACATAAAAAAAACCATTTTTTAACATCACTAGTACTGAAGACCAATTCATACTGGGCTCTCAGTGTTTCAGATATTTCATTTATATTGTCTGTTAGTTCATTATTTCCTTTCCTTAAGGGCCTGATGGTAGCACACATTCTTGTTTTCCTTTTCACATAGCTATAGGAGTATTTTGGATTTTCCTTTGTTGCTTCTACCACCTTTTCCTCTTCCCTCTCTGTATGGCCCTTAATCAGGGTTTGTATTTTCCTATTGATACACTCCAGTTTTTCTTGTATTACTTTCCTGGCATTGTTGTCTCCACAATTAGCTAACTTCTTCACCACTCTCTTTCTTTTGTTGAATATTATTCCCTTTTGCTTGTCTAGCCAGTTCCTCTTTCGTTTTGGCTGTGCTTTTGGAGCATATTTTTCTAAAATTTTCAGTGTCTTTTCTTCCAAGGTTGTTAGCATTTCCTCTATTGCTTTATTCTCTAAAACTGTTCTCCACTCTATTTGAGCCATGTCACCCATGTGTAATCTGATTTCTTCCTAATTTATAGTCTTGGAGTTCAAGTTAAAAGCCCTAAATTTGCTTCTTCCTTCTGTATGTGTATTGTCTTTTAATGTTATCACCATATTTGTTGATAACTCAAATATGTTGTGGTCTGAGATAATAGTTGGGGTTATTTCTATATCAGCAATCAAGTTCATCTTATTCGTGAAGACCAGATCTAGGCAGTTATTTTTTCTGTTATTTTGTTAACTCTTGTGTCAGCATAAACTCATTTGTGAGAGCCATCAGCATTTTTGCGTGCTCCTGGTCCTCTCTTGTGCTCCCCTTATCTTGCTGTATAAATATATTTCTATCCACCTCTTTATATTTTATAAATAGGAAATTAAAATCGCAGTGGAGTATTATATTAGGGGATGGAGAGTTTATGAACTTTATTAGGGTTCTGATATCATCATTAGCATTGGAAAATTTTTCAGTTAAAGAGTGTGGAGGTCTATAGATGACTATCAGTACCACATTTAGTTTCTCTATTTTCACTGCAAGGGTTTCTATGAAGCTGTTTGATTTACTTATTACTGTCTCTGTCATATGCCTCTCATGTATGTAAATAGTACAGCCACCTAAAAAAGTTGTCTTGCTGGTGTATCTGCTCTTAGTAAGTTGAATCCATCAATATGCAATTCTTTCTTATCGATAGTGTTCGCAGTTTCCTTGGCAATCTTTAAGATGTGTTTCTGTGAGGCATGCGATGTCCGCCCTTGTTTCATCCATAAAAACTTTCAGGTATGAAACTTTGTTTAGTGAGTTGTTCAGTGAGTTGTTCAGTTTTATTCTTTGAATATTTGCCAGGACAATGTTTATGTTCTTTGTTTTGCATTGGTACTTGTGCATTTTAAGTTCATTGTCCTTTGGTATTGTGTGGTTTGTAGCCTTGTGGTCCTCTGAGATGGATCCATTTCCACCTACCTGTTCTGGTAGATTTTTGCTACAAAGTGGTCCAGTTTGAGAATTCCCAGCTGTGTCAGTTGCATGTGCTGTATAAGACTTAGCAGCCATATTGTGTCTGAGATGTTGAAAAAATTTTGTTTGCTATTTGTGTACATATTTTTTTTCTTACATTCTTCCTTTGTCATTTGAAACTCGTTCTTTGTCCTTTGAACTTGTTGGGAGATGATGATAGTAGCATTTTCTCCCATACTGGCAGGTTCCATATGTCGTGTAGGTTTTGCAAATGTCTGGATGGTAGAATTTGCAGTGACCATTATTGTAGTACCTAGTAGTAGCTCAAGGGTGAGGGTGTTTGTAAATACATTGTCCTCCCTTATATCTGCAAATTCCTTTCACATACGGTAGTATTTACATATACTGTAGTTTCTTCCCCATTTTTACTTGGGGCCTTTGTGTTTAGTGGTTTCAGCTTGATTTCTTTATTGTCAACTTGTTTTTTCCTATTGTTGCTAATGCCCTTTGTTTGAAAACTTTGGATTTGGTTTTGTGCCTCTGTTTCCTCTGTTGGTGCTTCTTTTATTTCTGTTTCCCATTTACTCACTTTTTCTGTTTTTTTCCTGATCATTTTTCGCAGGTCATCCCATAAGTAATGTCATTTTTTACGATAGATTAAGTTTAAACTAGTCCTACTCGGTTTAAACATAAATTTTCCGAAGATTATATCCAAGAGATCTATCGTGTTTCGCTACATACTTTACAGACCTTGACCAGTGAAGATGTGTGTTTTGCTTTATGTGAACCCCTCATAAACATGGTGGTATCAGAAGAGTATATCAGGCATATAATGCTTTACGAGTTCAAAAAAGGGAATAGTGCTGCTGAAGCAACGCAAAACATTCAGGACATTTATGGCAATGATATTCTGCATGTGAGGAAATGTCAAAGATGGTTTCAAAAGTTTAGGAATGATGACTGCTGTTTGACAGATGTAGCACGCTCTGGATGCCCTGCTGAGTTTGATAATGACCTGCTGTTAGCCACACTTGAAGAAGACTGTTCAACAAATTTTGAAGAATTGGCCCAGAAACTCAATTCATCCCCATCCACCATCCATTGACATTTGCAACAACTCGGGAAAGTGCTGGTTAGGAAAACGGGTGCCACATGAATTGTTGGTCGACAATCTGAGGGTGCGGGTAAACATTAGCACAGCTCTTCATTCACGTGAACTCCAAGATCCATTTTTGCACTGTTTAGTGACTGGTGATGAAAAGTGGATACTGTACCAGAATGTTAAGCGCTGTCAACAGTGGGTTTGTGCCGGAGAACCAGCGACACCACAGCCAAAACCAAATCTTCACCCTCGGAAGGTGTTGCTTAGTGTTTGGTGGGATAAAGGTGGTGTAATACACTTTGAAACCTTGCCACACAACCAAACAATCACCGCTCGAGTCTACTGTCAATAACTGGATTGATTGAACACTGCACTAAAAGAAGAGACCTTCTTTGGTTAATTGGAAAAGAATCGTGTTCCACCACGACAACGCACGTCCTCATACCGCTCGGATCACTTCTGCAAAAATTGAGGAGCTTGGGTGGGAAAAACTTCCACATCCTCCATATTCTCCAGACCTTGCGCCCTCAGATTGATTACACCAGTCTGCATGAAAATCGATTTTTTTATTTTGAGTTGTGATTCTGAAGCAGTTCGCTGCGCTGAATTAAAAAATGCTACCAGTTTTTTTCTATCACCAACAGTTTTAAAGTTATTAGCAAAACAGTTTTGGGGCATTTTGTAATTTTTTACCTTTTTTATCTTTAATTAATTTTGTTTTTTCATATTTTTCAGATAGATAATTCTAACATTACGTCTTTAAAATTTTAATAATGGCTTCTAGAGGATGTACCCATAGTCCAGACATATTTTGTTATATTTGTGGTCGGTATGTTGTTGTAAAACAAAGGACAAATGTAACGACCTTCATTAAGAGAGCTTATCATGCTTATTTTGGAATTAAATTAGGAGATCAAGACAAAAGTTGGGCTCCACACAAGGTTTGTCTTACATGTGTTGCAGCACTAAGGAATTGGAGCAAAGGTAAAAAGAAAAGTTTGCCATTTGGGATCCCTATGGTATGGCGCAAGCCTAGAAACCATATTGATGACTGCTACTTCTGTTCTTGCAATGTTAAAGGTTATAATGCAAAGAATAAAGAGAGCCTTCAATACCCAAGTCTTCCATCTGCAATAAGGCCGGTACCCCATGGTCCAGAAGTTAATATTCCCCGCCCACCTGAGAGTCTGGATCAATACAATTCAGATTCTAATTCAGCTCCAAATCCAGACAATGATGATGTTTATGAACAGCCAACAGCTGACTGAGATCCTCCTAAACCATTAACCCAAGCCAAACTAAATGACTTAGTCAGGGATTTGAATCTGCCTAAGGACTCTGCAGAACTTTTGGGGTCTAGATTGCAGGAGAACAATTTATTGGCATCTGACACATACTTCGCTTGGTACAGAAATCGTGAGAAAGACTTCGTGCCTTTTTTCGAAGAAGATGGTCCCTTGGTATTTTGCAAGGACATCACAGGATTAGTGTGCAAGCTAGGCATCGAATACCAAACCAGTGACTGGAGGTTGTTTATAGATTCCTCTAAAACCAGTCTAAAAGGAGTGTTACTGCACAACGGTAACAAATATGCATCAATCCCAGTGGCCCATTCTACTCATTTAAAAGAGACCTATGATAACATGAAACTGCTTCTGGAAAAAATTCAGTATCAAAATCACAGATGGATATTGTGTGGGGATCTCAAAGTCCTTTGCATGTTACTTGGGCAGCAATCAGGATACACTAAGATGCCACGTTTCATCTGCGAATGGGATAGTCGAGCATGTGACCAGCACTGGAAGAGGAAAACTTGGCCTCCTAGAGAGAATCTTACCCAGGATCAAAGAACATTTTACATGAACATCTAGTTGAACCAAATAAAATCCTCCTACCACCCTTGCACATTAAGTTAGGCTTGATGAAGCAGTATGTCAAAGCATTGAATAGAGAAGGTGAGTGTTTCAAGTACATTTGTTCAAAATATCCAAAGATTAGCTACGAGAAAATAAAGGAAGGTGTTTTTATAGGTCCTCAGATTAGAAAGTTATTGACAGACGATCATTTCCTGAACACAATGACCAATAAAGAAAAAGAAGCATGGCTTGGTTTCAAAGATGTTGAAAACTTCTTGGGAAACTACAAAAGCCAAAATTATGAAAGACTGGTGGAAAATATGCTTAAAAAGTTTTGCACCTTAGACTGCAACATGAGCCTGAAAGTTCACTTCTTATTTTCGCATCTTGACTGTTTTCCCAAAAATCTTGGAGATGTCAGTGAGGAGCAAGGGGAACGATTTCACCAGGACATCAAAACCATGGAAAGAAGATATCAAGGAAGATGGCATACAAATATGATGGCGGATTACTGCTGGTGTCTGCAACGAGATCAGCCTAACACACAGCATAAGAAAACATCAAAGAAGCACCGGTTTAGTCATCATTAGTCAGATCTACCTTTGTAGTCTTAAGTCTGGAATAAGTCCTGAAATGTTTGCAAGTAAAGAAGGTAAATATATTTTGTTTCTTTCAGTTATTTTTTTGTTCTTTCATAAACAAGCAATATGCTTGTCCAAGAGCTAGGAGCTATTTAATTCTGCTTTAATTAGGTTTTACTCTATCACCTAAAGATTTCGTGCTACAAGGGGTGTTGTAATACCTCATCTGTCCCCAAATGTTAACCACCCATTGATGGGAGGGGAGAGAGTATTTTGCTGGGAACGGGACTGGTTGTTATATATATTTACCCTACATTATTATGTAAGCATTACTGTAGTCTATGTAAGCATTACTGTAGTCTATAACAACAAAATTTATGGTTTAGCATGTGCAATCCAATGTTGGTCTCGATAAGATGGTTCACATTTGGGGATAAATGGGGGATTTATGACACACCCTGTAGTAAGAAAACCATATGTGATAGGGAAAAACTAACTATATTTTTTAGATCAGTGCACTCAAATTATATAGAATCACCAACTAGTTTGTAAAAATTGATGGACAAGTTTTCAAATGTGTACTGGTGTTATCATCTCTTCAGGAGTCTGCAAAAACTATCTTGACGAGAAACAGTATACTTCTTTAGATGACCTGCACAGTCTAGGGTGCATCAAAAATGGCAACTTTCAAAAATTGATTTGGCCATACATTATTATGGTTACATTCCCTAAAAAAAATTCACATGCAAAATTTCAAGTCAATTGATTAATATCTACTGGGTCCACCTAGCTCCTAAACTTTTACAATTTAAATAACAATTTTTGGGATAAATTGCCTTAAATTATTTTTTTCACATATACCTTTATTTTATTGAATTGAATGATCCTTAAGGTACTATAGGCCTAGTATGTTTAGTTTGCTTGTGTTTAAGCCAGAGCTACTATTAATAAACATCATTTGCCATCATGAAATACCTATAGCTATTTTTTCTTATTTTCAGGCATGTAGACTACTTTAATATTAATCTATGTTTCTATTACAGGTCAATTTTTGATATATGTTGGTGATAATAGTTGATATATGATATAATGGATAATAGTGGTAAAGCCAGTGAAGCCACTTCTAGTGGTAAAACTTGTTCAAGTGGTGCAGATAAAGTTGATGTAAAAACACGAAAAAACCCTGTATATTTGGATTAGGTCCTGGCATCACAAATAATGATGCAAAGATTGTAGGATGTTGCTTGCCAACAAGTGAACAAGTTCTTAGATGTTTCCTATTTCACCAGCAACAGGGTCTAAAAGAGAGAAGAACTAAGCGAGATATAGCTAAAATTGTTTTAACAGAAATTCAACCATTCTACAATAAAGCCAACATACCAATGATTACTGAGAAAAAAGCATGTGAGAAAATAATTTCATTGTCAGAAAAGAATGCGAAACTGAGAGAAATTCCATTGAAAAGAAGAGAGCTACAAAGTACAAAGACAAGACTAGAAGATATGGAAATGCAACTTAAAATGACTTTTCCACTGTGGATTAAAAATGCCAAAAAAATTATGAGTAATCCAGAAGATATACAATTTCTTCAATCTATGCAAGGGGATAGAATTGCTTCTTTTGGAGCTCATGATCAAACTTTAGCATCCAAAATGAAGCACATTAATTTTCGAAAATGTGAAGAAAATGCGAGAAAAGAAAAGGAATTGAGAGACACTGAAGCTTCTTGCAGTTATGTTGAATTAGAAAGCAGTAGCACAAGCGATACAACTACCATTGAGAGTGAGTCAGAAGCTAATGATGGAGCTGAAAAAGATGGAAAATCCACACAGTCAACAGTTTGTTTAGGTACTCAAGCTATCATTCCTCATGACATTCTGAAAAGACCGAAACTTGTTTCTTTGGCATCAAGAATGAAAATGACTCTGGCACAACAGGCTGCATTCACAAAAGCTTTTGTTGAAGAATGTGGTGGTAACACTAAGGCAGTGGCAACTTCATATGCTATAGCTGATAGAGCAAGACGCGAAGTAGCCCAAAAAATTTCAAGTTCCATTCAAAAATCCTGGAATCCTCCTAAATTGGCCTCTCTTCATTGGGATTCGAAAATAATTTCTACTCTGCAGGATAAATATGTTACAGAAGAACGATTAGCCGTATCAGTTGGAAATTCAATGGATCTCAAACTACTTGGTATTCCATCATATCATCCTAGTGCTGGTGGCAGTGGCCAATCTGGGAAAAACTTGACTGAAGAAGTTATGAAGCTACTGAAATTGTGGAACTGCTCCGATTCAATAGTGAACTTGGTTTTCGACACTACAGCAACCAACACGGGACATGTGAGTGCTGCATTAGCCCTGTTCAAAAATCAACTTTTTCTTATTTTCATAGGTTTCTGTACTTTTTCCCATGCTTTTTGACCTGAAAAGGCCGAAAATCACAACCATTTTGACCTAGGTTGTTGGGAAGCATTGCCGCATGGAGCTTTAAGTTTTCTGCCTTGAAATCGGCCAAAAGCACCAGTTCTGGGGTCCCTTGAATCATGTTTTGCACTATAACTTTTTATCTAAACAAGATAGAGCAACAAAATAGGCACCAAATTAAAGTGTTTTTAATCCTCTTTCTAACTTATACAATTATGATAGTCTTGGAACAAGAAATGGCACATTGGTACATACAAAGATTTCAGAAATATCACAAAATTCGTTTTCTCACACTCAAGGCAGACAAGGCGCCTTATTCATGACACAAATTTGAGATTAACATTTTGTCACAAGTCTAATCGATCAAGAAGTGAAAGCATTACATGATGATTAATTTCATAATGACATTTACACAGTCAGTTGTTGAGAGTTTGTTTCTTGAAGCTGTCAAAGCGGCGTCTGTTGAACTCCACAGCTTGAAGGAGATAGTCCCTTTGCTTGGCATCTGTTGTTATGACATTTGCAAAGTCGCTCATCATCTTGACACCACGTTCAGCAATGTCATTCACCGCTTTCAGATTCTTAACATAGTCCAACGCTTTTCTGTAGTCCTCATTCTGTGGCCAAGACGTGACAGGTTCCAGAAGCCACTCGGATCCAATGTTCAGTGTGTCCAGCAGGAAATGTGATTCTGGGCCAATGAGATCAACCAGGGTGGTCTTAGCTGTGACTCTCTGGAATAGAGGCTTTCCTGTTCTGAAGCTGTCTGGCTTCTCAGTGGCATGTAACTGGGCAGCAATGTCGTGCTTCAATGTGTCACTCAATCTACTGCTGAACAGGGCAAATGGCACGACTTCCTGCGTCAGGTACCATTTGTGGTTTTCCATCTTATTAAGTACTGCATCAGCAAGCTCTGGGTCAGTTTTCTTGTACTTCAACATGTCCTGGATTAGACTTAGATCATTCACAGGAGCATCTGCAGCAGACATTGACATCATCCATACAGGAGTGTAGAACAGCGCAAGGAAGGTGTTGAGTCTTTCCAGCTTTGATACAGTGTCTTCGTCGTACTCAAGTTGATCTGCAAACATCAGCATTTTCATGGAGTACAGGTTTCTGGCCATCCATCTGGCCTGATGAATGGCGCCTGGTCGACTCCAGTGAATACCTCGAGGAGGCATTCCTCCAAGAACAATGACTGTCAGTTCAGCCATTTCCCTGTAGTCGGCTCTTGGAAGCCTTTCTGCTGTTAGAATGTCTTGGGAGTATTTCTTCACTGTTCTTCTTCTTTTCCTTCAGCCATTTGCTGTTGATAGCCAGCATCTTTGGGTTTTCCTTGGACAAGTCCGTCCAAACATCCTTCAGATGCTCAAACCAGGGATTATCTGGCCCCTTCACCTTCCCAAACAGCTTCTCCCAAACTGCTCCTACTAGGATTTCCAGGATGTGATGTCGACAGGCCAGATAAAACACCTTTTTGTTCAGCATTTTCTCTAGCAGTTTGGCAGCTCCTCTGTGAACTCCACTGTTACTGGATGTAGTGTCAAAAACAAGGGCAGTAACATTATCCGTAAGTTCCCATGTCTCCAGTAAATCTATTGAAGCCTCAGCCTGAGCTGTGCCAGAAGAATTGTCGATGACAGGTACTCCCAATAACTTTCCTTCAGTGTATGAAGGTGGACCAGACACTAGCACAGCTAAAGTCTCTGAGGTACTTCCAGGTTCACTGCCCAAGACATCTTTGAGCAACTTTCCATCCCAGTGTAAGGCAGCGTACTGTGGGGGGTTTTCACAAAACTTGGACATGTGACTCTGGCTGATATTATACCTGGACAGCATTCTGTTGCGATGTGTTGTTGAGGTTGAGATGACGAAGTTATCCAGATCAGCCCCTCCAGCTTTCAAGGTGGCAGAAACCATGGCAGTAACTTGATTGTCTGATAAACCAAGACGATCAGCTGTATTGCAGATGACATCACATTCCATGACCTTCCTTGGAAATGTCAAAGTCACACTAGTCACAGTGTCTTGATGGTGAGAACATCCAGGACGAGGCTGATGGTAATCCATGTCCTCTGTGTTAGCGTCGTTGTCAGTTGAGTCACCCCAGGTAATGTCATCCACATGAACAACTGCCTCTTGTTCTGCTGCAGCTGTAAAATAGTACAACATGTTAAGACAGTAATTGTTAAGTACATGCTAAATATCGCAATGGAGTAAAACTTAAAACTTTTTGTGACGTTCAAAGTAATTAGTTTTACCTTGTTCTTGTCTATGCTGCAGTCTTTCATTCCACGCTGCTTGCTGCAGGGATCTTGTCTCAAAAATCTTGTCATGACCAGACATATGACCTTTCCTCTCAGTCTTTTGGTCTTCATAGAACCTGATATCCTCATCTTTCTTCTCTCTGGATAACAGTCTGTTGTTCTGTATTTCCTGGATTGCATCTGGAGCTCCTATATCGAACAGGCTGTCTAATTCCAGCACAAATGCTCCTCTTTTTCCTCCAGGGTTACTTGCTCTTCCTTTGCTTTTCACCAGAGCACGATGTTTCTCATGTAGTTTCATGAAGAGCTTCATTGCGTTGTACTTGGTCATTGTCTTGATCCTAGCCATCTGCCAGAATGGGATGATAGATTCAACTGTTTCATATGCAAGGTCTTGAACCATGGGCCTCCCTGCATTTTCCGGTAAATTCTGAAGATTAAGGAAATACTGGAACGCCTGTCTGTTGGTGGGAAGCTGGGAACCACTGATAAAAGCTGAAGGGTATCCAACCAGGAAAGTTTCAGTGAGAGATCTGGTAGATGGCCCAGTTGACACCTGCCTGTGGACAGTACGTGGAGGTTCTGAGATATCAACTGTGCGCCCACGGAGCTCCCTCAGCTCCTTGCTTAATGCCATTGTGAAGTTGTAACTTGTAGATGGTTTTCTAGATTCTGATTGAGTTTCTGTTGTTTCCTGAAAAATGATAGATAATTATATATTATTATTATTATTTATTATTATTATTATTATTTATTTATTATTATTATTATTATTATTATTTTATGCTCTTTCATTTGATACCTAATTTGTTGCTCTATCTTGTTTAGATCAAAAGTTAAAGTGCAAAACATAATTCAAGGACCCCGGAATTGGCGCTTTGGCCGATTTCAAGGCAGAAAATTTAAAGCTCCATGCGGCAATGCTTCCCAACATCCTAGGTCAAAATAGTTGTGATTTTCGGCTTTTTCAGGTCAAAAAGCATGGGAAAATGTACAGAAACCTATGAAAATAAGAAAAAGTTGATTTTTGAACAGGCCTAAGGACGCGCTGCATGCATAACTATCCAACAAGAGATTGGATGGCCTTTATTATGGTCTGCATGCAGGCATCATGTTGTGAAGTTATTATGAGTCATGTGTTTCAGGACATGAAAGTAGAAACTTCGAGTGGACCAGAAATTAATGTCTAACAGATTGAGAAAAGTTTCAGTGGATTTCCAAGGATGAAAAATTGAAAAAAATTGACTTCAATCAGTACTCCAAAGCTGTCCAGGAGATTCTTCAGGAATGGACTGATTATGCAATTCAAATAAGTAATATAGAAAAGCAACATACACGATATGACTACAAACAATTTTCTGACTTAGTTGTGTTATACTTAAATGCAGGACCTAGTGATAAGGATATAACCCTTCAGCACCTGGTGCTATACATAGAGCCAGATGGATGAGTAAAGCAATATATGCTCTAAAAATTGCATTACTAGAAGATAATATCTCGAAACTACCTTCAGTAACAATCACAAACAAGCAACAAATTCTGAAACTAAGAGACTTTGCAACCTTCATTTCACTGATTTACTACCCATGGTGGATGACCGCTCTTCAGTTTTTGATGCACCATGGCACGATTTGCAGCTTTACAAAAAGCTTCTTAGATACGAGGAAGTAAACAAGCAAATAGCAAAAAGTGCTCTAACATCTTTGAAACGTCATCTCTGGTACCTTTCATCAGAGATGATTCCTCTTGTATTATCCAGCGATTTGGTTCCAAAAAATGAACTTCGTGCTATAACAAACCATCTACTTTCCTATAAACCACACAAGATTGAGACAGTGGTTCCAGAAGGTAGACATGGATCTAGTTTTGGAAAGCCTAATTTCCCTACCAATCTACGATCGGAAACCACACTAGCTGACTTGGTTGGCAAAAACTCATGGTTCATATTCTCTTCACTACAGTTAGACTATGATTTTTTAATGGTTGAGATTGCTGAATGGAAAATAACAGCATCATTTATATCTTCCAAAGAAAAACTTTTGGCTATAAATGTCATAAATGATGGCTCTGAGAGGGCAGTAAACTATGCAGTGACTTTTATGAGGCTGCAAGGACTGAAAAACATTTCAAAATGTTCTCCAAGTTGTAGAAGCTGACAGAAAAGCCACTCCTAATCTGAGAAAGAGACAAGCTTCTTTATCATCTGTTTTAAAGAAAAAAGGACAAAGAAGAATAATTAAGATATCAATAAGCAATAAATCAATTTTTACAAGTATTTTATCATGAAATACCATTTTTAATAGGTGGAGGTGGTCAGTGGGATGCTTGGCAAGTTGGGTCCTTGTCCCGCATCCTGGTAACTTACTTCATGATTCTCAGAATAATGCAAAAAAAAGTCTAAAAAGACAGATAATTTCATGAATTGAGGCTAAAACTTGCCTAAAACTAACTATATTTACAATTTTTTTTTCAAACAAAATCTACAACTCTTACACATAAGATTTTCTAGTCAAACCATAAAATTCCACAATTGTCAAATTTTTATCTTCGAGGTGGACCCACTAAATATTGTCAGAACAGCTTGAAACGTGGACACTGAAGGTTTGTTGGGGATTGTAACCATAATATCATAGGGCTGAATCAATATCCAAAGTTCGAAATTTCACCCCTTATAGGCTGATGCACCCTACTGCACACCAGTCTTTGTACGTTTTTTGTCTCAAAACTGCCTGAATTTTATAAACATGGCATTGAAAAGCTTGTAGGATGTTGGCAGAGTGTCATTGATTCCGATGGAAAATATATACTAGATTAAAAAGTTTGTTGAGTTTTTTTGTCCTTCAAATTCCAATCTAAAAAATGACATTACTTATGAGATGACCTGATACTATTTTCATTCTTTCTATTTTTTTTTCTCTGTTCACTATTCATAAATTCCTCTGCCTTTGCCTCATAGTCTCATTCTGCTTTAAAGACTGTAAATGAGTTTATTTCGATTATGCAGCTTTTGCAGAACTTGATTCTGTTCAATTGTTTAGCTCCTGTTATAAGAGAGATTTCTTCGTCACTCCATCTCAGGCATTGAAATTCGACTAAGGACTGGCAAAGGTCACAGCGGATTGTCATTGATTCATGTTTCTTTTTTACAGTATACACAGGGTTGTATGAATTTATTTGACATTGCCATGTTTCTAATGGTATATAAATGATTGTGCACAAAATACTAACTCAAAAGGGTAATTAATTGAGGTACAAGGGGTCCTCATTATCTGAGGATAATGGGGACCAAGAAATTACCACTTTAAGTGAATCCACTTAAAGCAGGGACCTAAAACCCATAAGAAATAATGAGAATAAGGTTTAATTGGGACCTTAACAATAAATGACTCAAAATTATGGTAAAACATTTGTAAAATACACTTTTTAGACCTTTTCATGTACCTTATCTTATTAAATATGTTGTTAAAATATGTTAAACAGCAAATTAATGCGCTTAATGACATTAATTTCACATCCAACCCATAGCTGGTACAGTACGCTTTCTTTTAGGGCTAGTAGCTGCTTTACCACTAGCAGTATGCTTTAAAGTCATGGCTGCAACAATAGTGCAAAAAATCAACAAAATCAGAATGAAAACACCAAAAAACCACAGATAGGTTCAGCACTGGCAATTGTTAGTGAGAGACTGAGAGTATGCGGTGTCAGGGTTGGGGGTGGAGCATGGTGATGGTGGAATGTTGGAGGTAGGGGAAAGCGAGTGAGACAGTGAGTCAGAAGGAAATTTAAACAGTTTTCCATTGCACTTCCGTGTTCCATGTACATTATCCATGGAAACCTCAAAAGTGGGGGGAATTTATCGGTATGGATGTACAATTATTTGGCCACGTAAATGCAGGGACTCGGATAATGAATACAGGTATACCCTGGTTTTTGCAAGAATTATGTTCCTCAGACTCATTACGAATAGTGAAATTGTGAATAACAAATAATTTTTTCCCATATAAATACAGGTTTTATGGGTGGATGCATTCCAGTGGCCATTTTTCAGAAGGTAAGATGTTTGGATATGTTCCCATATGATACATAAAAGCAAGTATAAAACACAAGTACAGACCTGTATTAGCATAGTAAGTTATGAATAACATCGATAAAAGAATAAACATACCTGTACTGTACTTTTGTTTCCTCAAACCACCCCTGACTCACACTGAAAGTTTCACCACCACTGCTCTCACCTTCACCAATGACTTCCTTCCTCACATCTCGCCACAAAGACTATGCTTTTTTTTTTAATAATGGCCTGCAATACGGGCATCCTGCGCTGCATTTGGTAGCAGGCAGAATTGTGAATTATTTTTTCTGTTATCTGGCATTGTGAATAATTGAGCTGGGTTTGTGAATAGCGAAATTTGGTGTCAAAAAATATATTTCATATAAGCGAAGCTACGAATATCAAAGCTATGAATAACGGGGTATACCTGTACTCAGATAATGAGGACCCCCCTGTATTTGACTTTAGAAATGAGGGAGGGAAAGTTTTTTCCGTTATTCTGGGGGGATGGGGGATGTGGCATGCTGTAGATTCTCACAGATTGGTTCCCAGAAGTGTATCACGGGGGATAACTGAGAAATATTGCTTTTCAATGGGCAGTTAGATTTCCTCAGAGAGAAAACACTCAGAAAAAAATGCTGTATAGATGAAGTTGCTTTGATTTTATTTGCTTTATTTCAACATACGCTGCTATTTCACCACTTACAGAGAAGTACAGTACGACTGTGTACACTGAATATTCACCCAAAAATTGGCACTACCGAAAAAGGATTAAAATTGTGCAGGATTTTTATTGTAATATCATTTTTATTCAGACTTGAAAAGAAACACATGTAACTGTCACACTGGGCAGAAAAAAAAAAAAAAATGTATATATATATATATATATATATATATATATACACACACACACACACACACACACACACACACACACACACACATTCAACTGCAAAGAACACGCAGTATAAATAACGTAAAGAACGATGCTTGTATAGGAGATATTCCGCGCAAGATGAGAGAGAGAGAATGAAACAAATGAAAAAATGAGGTAACCACCCGGGAATCGAACCTGGGATCTTCCGATTGCTGGTCAGATGCGATACCATTACACCATGGGCCTCACTCTTCCAAATGCCATAATTCTTCTACATACTTGCAGAAACCAATGCCCCAAGGGGGCACCTCCTGCATGCCGTAACATTATATACATTCAACTGCAAAGAACACGCAGTATAAATAACGTAAAGAATGACGCTTGTATAGGAGATATTCCACGCAAGACGAGAGAGAGAGAATGAAACAAATGAAAAAATGAGGTAACCACCCGGGAATCGAACCCGGGATCTTCCGATTGCCGGTCAGATGCGATACCATTACACCATGGGCCTCACTCTTCCAAATGCCATAATTCTTCTACATACTCGCAGAAACCAATGCCCCAAGGGGGCACCTCCCGCATGCTGTAACATTATATAGATTCAACTGCAAAGAACACGCAGTATAAATAATGTAAAGAACGACGCTTGTATAGGAGATATTCCGCGCAAGACAAGAGAGAGAGAACGAAACAAATGAAAAAATGAGGTGGTGTAATGGTATTGCATCTGACTGGCAATCGGAAGATCCCGGGTTCGATTCCCGGTGGTTACCTCATTTTTTCATTTGTTTTGTTCTCTTTCTCTCGTCTTGCGCGGAATATCTCCTATACAAGCGTCGTTCTTTACGATATATACGTATATATATATATATAATATACGGTATATATAATATATATATATTATATATATATTATATATATTATGCAGGAAGGATGGTCCAAGGGTAAATGCCTGCAAAAGCACCTCCCTTCCTCCCCTATAGAAGAAGAAAGAGCCCAAATCATGGTCCAGGGTTTTTGAGATGCTGGGACACACTGCATTTGAAAGATTAAATTTTCATAGACAGGGGGAAGGATGAAGTGAGGGAGACTTTTCCAGAGTTGACCAGTTGAGTAGATGAAAGATTGAAAATACTGATTATGTAATCCTTGTGTTAAAGAGGTGGACAGAAAATGAATGAGAATGTGTCAAAAGTCGTACTGCATGCTCTCCTTAAAAAGGAGGTGGCATGCAGTTAGAGAGTTAGGAACATGAACAAAAATGTGTGGGTCTTATAGGTTTTTTATCACTGAGTTAAAAAATTACATCAAAATTTGTCTATCACCCACCAATAAATTGAGTGAATCGAAAATGAAATTTGGACTAATTTATAAATGTAATAGCAATAACAAAGTAGAAAATGCATATTGAACCCACCTAAAATGTGTGTACTGATAATTTATGCTTGTGTTTCACCTCTGGGCCATCCCTTGACAATGTCTAGCAGTAGTCAGCCAACATGCTGGGGCTCCACTTGCCCTGGTATTGCTTCTCCATCATGGATATTTGTTGATGGAAGCATTCCCTATGCTCATCACTAACATCACCTAAGCTTGTTGGGAAGAAGTCAAGATGTAAGTCAAGAAAATGAATTTTCAACATGTTGTACCCATGACTGTTCTTTAACAAGTAACTCTTAATTTTTGGCCTTGAAGTTTCTCAGGAAATTTGTGGTCACCGCTTTAAATGCTCTCCAAGCTGCTCCTTCAACTTCTCTTAAAGTTTCATCAAATACATTCTCTCTCATGATTTCTCTTATTTGCAGGCCCACAAATATCCCTTCTTTGATTTTAACTTCACTGATCCTGGGAAATTTCTGTTTCAAACAGAGAAACGCACTGCCATTTTGATCCATAGCCTTAACACAATTTTTCATTAAACCAAGTTTAATATGTAGTGGTGGCAAAAAAAAACTTTTTGGATTAACCAGAGGTGGACTGGTGACATTTTTATGCCCTGGAATCAATGCTTGTTGAGGTGGCCATTGTTTCTTTGAGTAATGGCTTTTCCATGCTTGGCTGTCCCATTCACAGAGGAAACAACAGAATTTCATAAACCAGTTGTAAACCAAGAAGTGCAATCACTTTCAAGTTTCCACAGATATGCCAAGAGTATTTATCATAGTGGATGTTTCACAAGCAGGTGCATATTGTCATATGATTCCTTCATATGAATGGCATGTGCTATTGGAACTGAAGGGTATTTATTTCCATTATGAAGTAACAGAGCTTTCAAACTCAGCTTTGAGGAATCAATAAATAGGCGTCATTTGTTTGGCTCATGTTGTTGGCCAAGGGTTTCCATGAGAGAGTCCACATTATTACAGTATACTAAATTGCTTTCCTGAGAAAAAAAAGGATAGACAGTCACTTTGATGCTTGCAGTAAAAAGATATCTTAGTGCCTTTTTCCAACCTTTCAATCTGGAAGCCAAAGTTCAAATTGATCTTTTGACAGTTTCAGATCATGAACAAGATTGCTCAGGTCTGCTTGAGATATTAAGTGAGGCTTTGTCAATGAACAAGATGGTTCAAACATTGGATCAACATTGTCTCTCAGTAAACCATGTTGAGTTTCATCATTACATTGTACATCAATTTAATTTTCATCATCTAAACTCCACATTTCCACTGGCCTTGGTACTTGCAAATATTTATTATGTAAAATAGGCCTTATGGATGATGGTAAATCTGGGTATTGTACTGTATGTTTAGATTTTGCAGTATTGCCTAGTATATTTGTTAAGCAGAAATAACAACCTGTTAAATGGTATTTCGGCTCTCTCCATATAATTGGAACAGCAAATGGCATTTGACAAGACCCATTTAGCCAGCCTGTCAGAAGTCTTAAACACAATACAGCATATATGAGGTGCCCACATCTTGTCCTGATCCCCTTCCTTGCAACCAAAATAAAGTTTGTATACTTTTTTTGTTGAGAGGGTTGAAATTTTGCCTTTGAGATTTAAAAGTTACCTCTCCACACACATAACAGAAACAGTTTGGATGGTTGATACACTTAGATGGCATTCTGTCATGAAACAATACAAATGCATTGACACAGAAAATGATTAAGGAAAACCATGAATAAAATGCATGATGTTTACTGAGTGAAATCAAGTGAATAACTGACAAATGAAAGTGAACAGTGACATGCAGCAACTTATAAGCAGAGGATGAGCAAGGGGCAGACCCTGGCCCCTTCCTATTCTGACTCAAATCCTAAGTAATGTAAATTTGTGTCATTCTAAAATTGTGGGTGATAGAAAAATTGTTTTCATTACCATAATCAATGTAAAAATTACATACTGTATTTTATGCCTCATAAGACGCTACAAGTGGTAAGACGCACCCTATATTTAGCAAAGAACATTTAGGAAAAAAATATTTCAAAGATTTATCAGCCTGACAAAAAATATATTCCCATAACTTTATTAAAAGAACATTAAACAAAACAATAACATATGAGCCCTGAAGTGATTTTTGGAGACATTTTTCAGGAAAAAAGTAGCGTCTTATGAGGCGTAAAATATGGTGTATAGTTAAAGTAAAAATATCTCTGTGACAAAAACTTCGTTGACCAGTGTTATTGGAAGCTATGTCACAACTGAAAAATGCCAGAGTAGAAAGAGGCTAGTGTACTATTCATTTAAATAGTATTATAAGTGAATATAGTTATGTAAAATGTTAGAAATACTATTATTAGGTAGGAAATGGTCATATTTAGTAAGCAATAGGCAAACAGTACAGTAAAGGTTTGCTGTACAGTACAGACTTAATTGGGTGGTTGATGGATCAGAGGAGATAACAGGTCCTCAGGTCATATGGTTAACATGCATTAAGAATAACATTGTAAAATTATTGCAAACATAAATTTTTGCAGTACCGTAATCTTTTTCAAGTTTTTAAAACAAGATGTTAATTGATGTCAAACCTGGCAGATTACCTTGTGTAACTTTTCTGACTGACTGATTAATGAGCATCTATTGTCTTTACTGTTGTAGGAATCCTTTTTTTGATTGGTTTTAAGACTCAAAATTTCATGATGATAGTGCCACCTACATATTTTTTTTCTTTGTGGTTGGGCAGATTTTAATGATTCAGATAAGAAAACAGGCGCATACCCAGGATTTCAGAAAGTGGGGGTCAAGCAAACACAATATGATGCAAAAGCAAAAGTGTTTTATTACAATATCCATCACATATACAGTAGGTACATACCACATGATATGGCTAATGGTCATTTTAGATGAGAGTTAGCCATCTATATTTTTGTGCAAATAATTTAATCACATGAGTAGGATCAATCAGAATATCATGATGTACATGTGCCAGGGTGACGCCATTCAACCGACCTTCGCCCATAGTGCTGTGGTTGTTTGTCTTGATCCTCTGCAGTGCTGAGAATGATCATTCAGCTGAGCAGCTTGTCACAGGCAATATTGCCAACAGTTTCAACAAGATAAACACATTTGGAAGCTGCATTGGACAAACTATAAGTAATCAACCTGTTAACAGATAACACTTTATTATGTAGCCATATATAAAATTATTGTTTAAATTTTTATCTTGCCTTTGGACTCTATTTTTTTTATATTTTTAATGGAGATCTATAACTCAGCATCTCCAATGGGGGTCCCAGGACCCCTGGGACCCCCCCTTGGGTATGCCACTGTAAGAAAAGTTGGTGTATTAGGCAGTTGGTGAAATGGGACTTTACTGTATTGTACAATATTGCACAGAAAGTTACCTTGTGTAGAATTTTATGTGAAATTACCAACATTATACATGTCATAGATTATTGTATTATTGTGCATGTCACAAAATACATTGAACACACAAAATAGACATTGAAATGTGAATGTAAGATCTGATTAGCTGACAGTCACACCAGATACTCTATATATGGCCCATGCACCAAATTTAAAAAAACAATAGGGACTAAGGGGTTGTGCTGAAAATGAGTGCCAAAGATAGGAAACTACTGTAGGAACTTTCTGCCAAGAATATAAGAATTTACACTGAAGAATATAGGAATTTTGTTCCCAAGAATATAGGAATTTTCTGTCCAAGAATATAGGAAATTTTTGCTCAAGAATAATGGAGGTTTCTGCCAAGAGAATAATGGAGGTTTCTGCCAAGAGAATAATGGAGGTTTCTGCCAAGAGAATAATGGAGGTTTCTCCCAAGAGAATAATGGAGGTTTCTCCCAAGAGAATAATGGAGGTTTCTCCCAAGAGAATAATGGAGGTTTCTCCCAAGAGAATAATGGAGGTTTCTCCCAAGAGAATAATGGAGGTTTATGCCAAGAGAATAATGGAGGTTTATGCCAAGAGAATAATGGAGGTTTATGCCAAGAGAATAATGGAGGTTTATGCCAAGAGAATAATGGAGGTTTATGCCAAGAGAATAATGGAGGTTTATGCCAAGAGAATAATGGAGGTTTATGCCAAGAGAATAATGGAGGTTTATGCCAAGAGAATAATGGAGGTTTATGCCAAGAGAATAATGGAAGTTTCTGCCAAGAGCATATATGAATTTTCTGCCAATGATATAGGAATGTTCTGCCAACAATATAGAAACTTTCTGCTAAAACTACAGGAAGTTTCTGCTAAACATATTGCAATTTTCTGTTGGAAATATAAGAATCTTCCGCTAGAATATAGGACCTTTCTGCCAAGAACATAGAAACTTTCTGCTACAAATATAGTAACTTTTTACCAAGAATATAAGAGCTTTGTGCCAAAAATAAAGGAACTTTATGCTAAAAATATAGGAACATTTTGCCAAGAATAGTTATAGGATCTTTATAGTTTTGGATTTGAGATGTACTTGACTTGAAATTGGATTTTTCATCCACATTAATGCCAGTCATTTTAACCTCATTCACCCTTTCAAGAGTACTGTAGTATTACTACTTTTTATTTCATGGTTAGTATTCATACTTTTTATGGTAATAATCATATATGATGATCTTGTCGGGTTCAGTAAAAGTTTATTAGAACACATCCATTAAATGTATAAACATGCTCTAATTGTCTTGTCTGTTCATTTAATTTTTCAGAAGGTCTAAAATTATAATGGGAAGCGGTAAGTGTGGTATCATCTGTGTATTGAACACAATTTAGTGTGATATATATATATATATATATATATATATATATATATATATATATATATATATATATATATATGGGAATGAACTCAGAATGGTCCCCTGAGTTTTTTATGATACACACAGACAGTGCATGGAACAAGGAACTCTTCTGGGATAATTAAATCCACTATAGTCCGAATAAGTAATGGTAAATGACAAATACCATAGTTTTTCTTTTTCATGATGCTAGCCTGACGTGGGCAACGGGTCACTCGCAAGCTATATTTATGGGAAGCTATATTTATGGGACCTCTTTGCGAGTGACCCGTTGCCCACGTCGGGCTAGCATCATGAAAAAGAAAAACTATGGTATTTGTCATTTACCATTACTTATTCGGACTATAGTGGATTTTATTATCCCAGAAGAATTCCTTGTTCCATGCACGGTCTGTGTGTATCATATATATATATATATAATATATATATTATATATAATATGGGAAAGTGAGATAAACTCGCATTGCAGAATATCACTGTCGCATGATGTTGCTCTTGGGGCATTTCATCTTGTACAAGTGACCCATTGGAAGTGACAATTCCACACCCTATCACCTCTGATTTCAATGGTTTTTGGTGCCTGAGGTTATCTTGGGTGGAGAATTCACCAAGTCAATTTTCAATTTCATGTGACAAGTGATTCATGAGAGAGGGGGGTCAGAAAAATCCAGGTTGAGGCCAGGTCACTGACCTTTGGAAGGCCATGGCATGACTCCTATTGCTTTGTAGACCTATAAACTATATATTTTTTATTTCAGCAAGATGGAAGCAATCCAAAACAGCAATAAAAAATTATCTTGGACAATTAGGAAAAATGTTGACGTTTTTAAGGTGAAAAGTTGACCCAATGACCTTCAAGTGCACATGACCCCAAAATTTTTTTACAGAAGATAAATGAAAGGGTTGTCAATGCATTTTTAATATGTAAAAAAAAAAAATTTATTGACCATCCACACAGTCTTACAGATGGTCAAATAACAGCAGCTCTCTCATTTATGAGAAAGTATGGTACTTTCTTTGACCATCCATAAGACTGGAAATGATCAGTAATATATATTGAAGACACTAATCAACCAGGGAAGTACTCCATGGGGACATTAGACAGAAGATAGGAAGTGCTGGAACTCCCATTTTTCCTATCACTATTCTCCTTAGCTGATCTTTTTCTGTGTCCCATCTACCCTGTAAGCAGTCCAGCATGCTCTCAAACACACACTTCTCTCCCTTTTTGTCAATACACATACGTGCATCTTACACACCACATAATCTTTTCAAAATTTAAAAAAATGAAATGGCATCAACTAAGTCTCAGAATCCCTTGAGGAGGGGACCATAAATGTCCCCACTTCTGGCTCCCCCTCCTGCTGATACTGGGAATGCAGACCTGGACAGTGGGACTGGCTCTGCTACCACCTATTCAAGATGTTCTGGGCCTCTGTCTGATTCACTTTCCTTCAATTTCTGCAACATTTGTGGTTCTCAAATTTTGAATCTGTTGAACACCACCTCTCTTCCTCTAAACCTCCTCATCTTTTCCTCACTGAAACTCAGGTGTCTGAGACAACTGACAGCAACCCCTTTCCTGTACCTTCTTACTTTCTCTATACGCAATTTCACTACAAAGGTGGATGTTGCATATATGTACACAATGACCAAACTTGTTCTCATATTCTTGAACTTGAATCTTCTGAATTCTATACCCTCTGACTATGGCTTACATGCCAATCTCAAACTAACTTCCAAGGTGGAATACGTTCTTTCCCACTCTTCCTGCTCCCACCTTTGGCTTTCCTCCCATTTCACTAACATCCTTGGTGAACTAGCTTATAACTTTTCTATTCTAAATGATCTAGAGTAGATTGTACAGTACCCTATTCATATCACCAATTGTCTCGGAGATAAGCCCAACATTCTGGATATATTTCTTACCTCTCATCCTTCTTACTGTGTGAAACTTTTTTCTCCATTGGGCTCCTCCAACCACAATCTTATATCTGTTTCCTGTCCTCTTGCTCCAATTCAGCCTTTAGATCCTCCCAAGAGGAGGCACCTTCAGCACTTTGGTGCCACTGATTGGGAGGCCCTTAGTCATTACTTCTGTGATTTCTCATGGAGTGATTACTGCATCCGTGGTCAGGGCCCTTCTGAGTGTCCTGAGCACATCACAGAGGTGATTTTTTCAGGCATGCGAGGCATACATTCCATATTTTTTCCTACCACTAATGCAAAAAAACCATTGGTTTAATTTTACTTGTTCTAATGCTATCTGCAACAGAGAGGAGACTTTCAGAAGATACTGTCACCATCCAACTCCTGACTCTCACTCAGCCTATATTTCTGCCCAGAATTGTGCAAAATCTCTTCTTTGACTCGCCAAATATTCTTTCATCCAACAAAAATGTGAAAATCTATCCAATTCTAATTCTAATCTCACTCTTTCTGGCATCTAGCTAAGAACCTCTTCAACATTTTTACTTCTTCTTTCCCTCCTCTTTTCCATTCTAATGGCTCATTTGCCATCTCTTCTCCTGACAAAACAACTCTCTGTTCACACTTTTGCTTCCAACTCAACCCTGGATGATTCCAGTGCTGTTCCTCCTCCATCTCCCTCCCTCTGACTCTAGGAAGGCATAAAGTCCCGATGGTGTTCCTCCTGCTGTTCTTAAGAACTGTGCTTCTGTGCTGACACCCTGACAAGGCACTCTTTTGTCTTTGTTTTTCATCTGGTACTTTTCCTTCCTTCTGGAGGTTTGCTTTCATTCAGCCTGTCCCAAAGAAGGGTGATTTTTCTCAACCCTCCAACTATCATCCAATTGCTTTGATTCCTTACCTCTCTTCTCACAATCTTCTTTCAGATCGTCAGTATGGGTCCTGCAAGGGATGCTTGACAGGCAATCTTCTTGCATATCTCTCTGACTCTTGGTCCTCCTCCCTTCAAGATTTTGACAAAACTTTTGCTATTGTGCTAGACATATCAAAAGCTTTTGAGTCTGGCACAAATCTATAATTTCCAAACTGCCATCTTTTGGTTTCTGTCCTTCTATCTGTGCCTTCCTCTCTAATTTCAATTCTTCTATTGTGTGTAGATTGTTTAAACACTGTCTTTTAAATAACCCCACAGATAAAAGTCACAGGGGTGTAGATCTGGTGATGTTGGGGACCATGATGTTCCTTTATTATAAACCACAGGAAATCTGTTGGACAGGACTCTTCCATCAAAAGTATTGTGTAAGTAATGTGAGCTCAAAGGACATTACACATACAGGGTATGTATAAAGTAACGCAAGTGAAGAAATAAATCTGATTTGAACTAACTAAAACTAGTTTCGTAATGCAAGTGAAGAGACAAATCCAATTTGAACTGATTTAAACTAGTTTCAACTTGTTCTTAAATTATAAACAACAATTATTTCACTCTGTATTTAGCTCTCAAACTATTCACTAGTCAAATGTTACTTGCCCATGTTCATTTGCGTTAATATAATTCAAATCAGATTTGTCTCTTCACTTACATTACTTTATACACACCCAGTATTGTGTGTGTGTATGTATATATATATATAATATATATATATATATTTTTTTTTTTTAAGTTCGGGAAGAACCGATTCGCCTCTATTTAAAAGGGCATATCTCAGCGGAAAAACAAAGAAAAAGTGAGAGGAAAGACAGAGGAAAAAGAAAGGGTGGAGGGGACAGTCGAAGTGGAAAAAGACCAAGGATGACAAGGACTGCAGGGTCGAGCCCCATCATCCTTGGGTGCTAGGGCCGGGAGGGCGCACGTGAAACCTCCAGGAACAAGCACGTACAAACGAGCACAAAGAGCACTCAAGAGCACGAGCTTAGAACCCCCTTGCGGGGATATACATATATATATATATATACATATACATATATATATATATATATATGGATGGTCGAAAGTTGTGATTGGGTCTTATAGAATGGTTGATAAAAGAATAAGCTTTAACTCTTGAAACATTTTCTTTAAACCAAAAGCAAGAAAGAATATTGAAATTAAATAAAAATATATTTTGCTACTTATACAGTAAAACATCACCATTTGTGAGGGTTACATTTCTGAAAACTGTTGCAAATACAGAATTTACAAATGCAGAATAATAATTAATGGGAAAAAGGGGGTTAGGTTCCCAGGTCATACTAAAAAATGTGAATGACTGGCCCACTAAGCGGGATTTTCTTTTAGGCTTGATCCTCAATCCATACATTGAACAACACCCTCCACCTTCTCCATGGTTTCGGATTACACAGCTATTATTACTTTTGGAGCCTGGTGGTTGGGGGGGCCACTAGCTGCAACACTATCCCTAATCACTTGCTCATTTTGCTTGATGGAACAAGCAGTTGATTCATTCACACCAAAATGTCTGCCACTGGCAGACATCCTAAAACCAGCACTCAGCTTGTCTAAAACTTTAATTTTATCACTTAAATTCATCACTTGTGTTTTTCTTGCATATGCACACTCACTGAACTGGTTGGGTGCTTAGAGGCCATTATTATGGGTAATAACACAAAATAGCAATAAAAAGGATTAATGACAGTTGCAAAGCTCCATGAGATGTATGCAGGATGAAGTCAACTGTGAGAAGACAGAGAGAGCACCCAGATGCTGGGTGATGTGCCCAAGTAGTGCAGTAAACCAAATTTCATCTTCTGTGCAGATGTGTTTGGTGAATCTGGGGTTGCAAATACGTGAGGTAGAGGGTTGCAAATACGTGAGGTAGAGGGTTGCAAATGTGGAAATAGTCTACATTTATACTAGTTCATGAATACACAAAACTCAGGAGTTTAGAAATCATGAATGGAGAGGTTCTACTGTACATCCAATTGGTCTGTACCAGTATTGATACTGTCATGATCAAAGCATAATTGCATTGGACACCAAGTGTGCTGTGAAGCTTTTTGAAGCATTTCAGGTGTAATGGCTGAAAATATATGAAGAATTTACATTTTTAACTCTTCAACAGAGTGCATGTGAATGTGGCTAAGTTTGTTCTTCAAAAAAGACTACAACCATTTATCACAAGTTATGAGGTTGGGACTTTTGGGAGGCCAGATGAGAGATCCTCCTCACCCAGTCCACACTGGAAATTGGTGGTTGAGGAAATTCTACACATTAATAGCATAATGGGCTGGTGCACTGTCTTGTAAAATAACACTGTTTACAAGGTTCACTTTCTCAAGTTCATGTATTAACCAATAAGACCATCTCCAGATAACTTTGATCAGTCACACTCACATTGAAAAAATATGGACAAACAATCAGTTCATAGGTTACACCAGCCCACATCAGAACATGGGTAGGTCTGAAATTAGAATCTCTTTTAAAGATGTTTTTTCTGCCCTATCTAGGCTCAACTCTAGGAAGGCATATGGTCCTAATGGTGTTCCTCCTGTTGTTGTTAAGAACTGTGCATCTGTACTGACACCCTGCCTAGGCAAACTCTTTTGTCTTTGATTTCTCATCTGGTACTCTTCCTTCCTGCTGGAAGTTTGCTTTCATTCAGTGTGTCCCAAAGAAGGGTGACCACTCTCAACCCTCCAACTATCCTCCAATTGCTTTGATTTCTTGCCTTTCCAAGGTTTTTGAATTTATCCTTAACTCTTTGAGGACCAAAGGACATATTTGTCCCAAGGAAATAATAATATAAATTGTACAATGATGCAATGTTTCTACAAATACATCTACAGTGCCCGCGAAAAGTATCCGATCACTCAAGAAAATACAATATTTTCCCTTGATATTCAGAGACACGTAATTCACTTTCTATTTGTTCTAGCGACATCTGGTAACTTTGAGGTTGCTCGCTGATATGAGAGCTATCCAACGCATTCTCAAATTAGTGTTCTGGTAGCCTTCGTTGCGGGTGGCTGTATCTCAAATTTGTCAGATTTCACTGCTTGTGTAAATTTCTTGATATTTTTTTTTTTTTTACAGAAAGTGGTGTAAATAAAATTTGTATATAATGTGTGCTAAAAAACAACTTAAGAGTGATTGTCGAGGTGCTATTGTTGCTTTGCATGCATGTGGGAAATCACAGAGACAGATAGCTAAGGAATTAAACATATCCCAAAGTACCGTTAATTTATGGGTTTCACGGGCTGAGAACAATGGTGGCCTAACCACGCCAGTCCCTAAAAAACGATCTGGCAGACCGAGAAAAACAAATTCGCGAACAGACAAACTTATGAAACGTTTAGTATTGAAAAACCCAACAATAACTGCGAAAGAAATAAAATTTAATATGAATAATTTGTTATCTGGTGTTTCTGAACGAACTATCCAGGAGCGGCTCCAAAAAGAACTCGGATTACCATCTCGCCATGCTGCTAAGAAACCGTTCATTAATGAAAAAATGCGTAAAAAACGTGTCGCATTTTGTAAAAAATACATTCATTGGACTGTTGATGACTGGAAGAAGGTTTTATTTAGCGATGAGTCGACATTTTTGACATTCAGAAGTTGTCCAAAAAAGGTTCACCGGCCTATTGGCTCAAATAGGATGGACCCTAAATACACCCTAAAGACAATGAAACACCCTCCAAGTGTGATGGTTTGGGGTTGTTTCAGTTACTATGGGCGTGGAAACATATTTTCTTCCGAAGAACACAACTATGAATGGTGCACGGTATTTAGCAATGCTACAGGATAAACTTCCAATGGCAATGGCAATCCAAAGGACAAAAACATACATGCATGATGGTGCACCATGTCACAGGGCCAAAATAGTGACAAAATGGATTACTGACAATAAATTTGATATTTTGGATTGGCCTGGTAATAGTCCAGATCTCAATCCGATAGAAAATCTGTGGCTAATAATAAAAAATAAGGTTGAATGCCACGACACTGGCTCAGTCGAAAAATTACAAGAGGCCATCAAAAAGGTATGGTGCAAGGAAATATCAGTGGAAGTTTGTCAAAACTTGATTAAATCCATGCCAAAACGTCTAGAACAAGTCATCCAAACCAAAGGACAGATGACAAAATACTAATATAAGGTTAGTATACATTTAAACATTGTTTTTTATGTAAAAAATACAAATTTTAAGGGTGATCGGATACTTTTCGCGGGCACTGTACATGTTTATACAGGTGTCGTTTAGTTGTCGGAAAATTAACCCCAAAATGGGTCATTTAAGTGACTATAGTTACTAATATCTAATTGTAAAACACAATAAAACTTAAACTTTTAAGTTCAAAGAAATGTATAATGGTCATCAAAGAGTTAATAGGAAGATTCTTAAAAACCATTCTTCTTACAGTCTTCTTTCAGATCATCAGTATGGATTCCGCAAGGGACTCTCTACTGGTGATCTTCTTGCATATCTTTCTGACTCTTGGTCATCCTCCTTTCAGAATTTTGGTGAAACCTTTGCTATTGTTCTAGACATATTGAAAGCTTTTGATAGAGTCTGACACAAATCTTTAATTTCCAAACTGCCTTCTTTCAGTTTCTATCCTTTTATCTGTGCCTTCCTCTCTAATTTCCTTTCTGGCCAATCTATAGCTGCAGTTGTAGATGGCCACTATTCTTCTCCTAAAGCTATTAACAGTGGTGTTCCTCAGGGTTCTGTCCTGTCACCCACTCTTCCTTTTATTTATTAATGATATTTTAATTCACACTTCCTGTCCTATTCACTCCTATGCTGATGATTCCACTCTTCACTTCTCTACCTGCTTCCCAAAGTGTCCTTCACAGTAGTCACTCCATGATTCATGTAGGATGGCTATGGGACACCTGACCTCTGATCTTTCTGCTATATTTGATTGGGGTGGAGAAAACCTCGTGGCTTTCAATGCTTCAAAACTCAGTTATTCCATCTGTCTACTCATCACAGTTTTCCACATGACTTTCCTCTTACCTTCAACAACACACAACACAATCCTTCCTCTTCTCTTAATATTCTTAGTGTTTCTTTTTCTCATGATCTTTCCTGGAAAGATCATATATATACTCTCCTTCTAAAACAGTTTCTAAGAGGTTAGGTGTGCTGTACTGCCTCTGTGGTTTCTTCACCCCCACTCAGTTGCTGTCCCTGTACAGGGGTCTTGTTTGTCCCTGTATGGAGTATGCTTCTCATGTGTTGGGTGGCTCAACCCACACAGCCATACTTGACCATGTGGAATCAAAGGCTTTTTGTCTCATCAATTCCCCACCTCTTACTGATTATCTTCAATCTCTCTCTCTCTCTCTCTCTCTTTACTGTCACTATCATAACAGACCTTGCTGTTCTGAACACACTAACTGCATGCCTCCTCCTTCAAGGAGAGCACACAGTACCAGACTTTCTACGCTTTCTCATTCCTTTTCTGTCCAACTATCTAATGGAAGGATTAATCAGTATTTTCAGTCTTTCATCTACTCAACCAGTCAACTCTGGAACAATCTTCCTCAGTCCATCTTTCTTCCTTTTCTATGACCTCCCATTAGGGTGTGTCACTTTTGGACTTTTTTTGAAAAGTTATGGTGCTTACTGCTTATATTGTGACAAATTGACCAAAAACCATGAATAAACCAAAAAAAAGACTCGGGGTAATATTTAGGGTCCCCGCCCCCATTTGAAAAATAAGCCCCCTATTCACACAAAAAATGGTGATTTTTGGAGATATTTTTGGTCATAGTTTCCTTACTAATCATCGTATTTCAAAAATTTTGCTACCAAAAGTCGAAAATGTAGAGAATAATAATGCGCTTCAATCTGAATAGTTTTTATTAACCTTTGAGTTAAATTTATTAAATTTTTTATATCTCTGGTCATTTTGATGCATTTTCTAAGAGAAAAATGCTGCTGTTTTATATCTTTGGAAGATCTGAAGTCTGAACTGCAATAAAATATTATGTTATATACTTTGGATGTCACCGCCATCCATAGAGCATCATCCCAATGCAGCTCTGCGGCAATGGGCTTTAAAAATATAAATAAAAAAAGCAGATGGGCTTAAATGAGCAACACTTTTTTGGTTTAGAGATTCAAAGTGGGAACAACTTTGCACATGTTTAGTAGATTAAAATTAATAAATTTTGCAAAAAAAAAAAAAAAAAAATGACAACTGTAGACTTAAATTTTTATTAATCTAAAAAAATATGCAAAGCCCCATCAGTTTTTTATTTTATTTTTTATTATGCAATACAAACACAACAATTTTAATCAAATAGAAACACAGTTATTCTTGAAATTATGATGAAAAATTGTAAATGAAATTAAGTTATAAATGGAAAGAAATTACAAATTCAAGAGACCTTGTTTGGAAAACTTTGGGAAAACACGCCTGTTTTCCTGTACAACTTGAAGCAATGCCTGAAATTCACCTTCATCCCTAAATGAGCCATGAAAATCCTGCAAAAGTTTGATACCCCTTTCTGCAGTCTCATTAACAACCTTAGTTGAAGAGAGTATTCTCTTCATCCATTGAAAATCATTGTTGCTGTCCCATGTTACAGCTGGAGTCCTTATCCAATCTCCTGTTGAACCAAGGACTTTGAATACAAACCATGAGTTTGGATGAACTAATTGCTGAATTTTAATTCGTTCTTTTAGGATGGGAAATATCGGCTTACCCTGTTTGAATTCTGGTGGTTGATTGAAAGTGGAAAGTTTTTTGGCCACCTTGTCCTTTTCACTATGAGGTAAATCTCCAGAGAGAAAGAGTTACAAGTTCTTCAGAGAGGTACCAGTAATGACCTTTTAGAGCAGAGCTTTCCAAACTTTTCATGTTGGCGACACACTAATTAATTTTTATCATCAAATATCAGATAATTTTTCAGTAGGTGGTTTATCTTGTAGCCAATTTTGTTGATACAAAAATCAAAATTTTCAAAATAAACCAAAAAAATTGAAAATAATTAACTAAATTTGGCGACACACCTGGGAGGTATTGGCGACACACTAATGTGTCGCGACACACAGTTTGGAAAGCTCTGTTTTAGAGTGTTGAGGGCAGCTTCTGCTACTTCCATGTCAATCTTTTTGTACTGAACTAATTCATTGTATAGGAGGAGGTCATTTTCAGGAGCCTCAAGTGGGTTGGTGACTGATAGCTAGTACTTGGAGTAGATCAGCGATATAAACAAGCATACTCTTTCCAGCTTTTTTATTGTAACATTATCATATCTGGCTTGGTCTGAAAATGCTAACATCTTATTTGTATACAATATGACAGCCATCCATCTGGCGTGATGGAGAGCTCCTGGCTTGATCCAGTGTATTCCTCTGGCAGGAATTTCTCCTAAAATGAGTATAGTTGTTTCAGCTAACTCTTTGTAATCATCCCTGGGAAGGCTCTGGTTATCTTTGAGCAAATCTGTCATAAAATCTATGATACATTTTTACAGGTCTGTCATTGATAGATAGCTGTTTGAAGGGTTGCTTAGTATCTAGCTTCTCCCATATAACATCTCTGAAGGTCTTGAAAGATTCATTTTTGGGTGAAGTAGATTTTCCAAATACCTTTAGATACACTGCTGACAGAACTCGTTCCGCCATATGGTGATGACAAGCGAGCCATAATAATTTTTTTCCAAAGAGGTCTTCCACTACTTTACAAGCCCCTTTTATCCAGCCAGTATTGGATGAAGTAGTATCAAATACCATTCCGTAAACCTTATCCTGTAATTTCCATTCTTGGATTGTGCTAAAAACAGTACAAGCTTGTGTCGATCCAATTGAGACACCGATATCGGGTATTGAGAGAAGTTTCTCAACATTCTCTCCCAATATAAGTATTGCCAATTGATCCTGCTTTCCTCCTGAAACATTCAGTATCATTTTGCTGTCACAGTGGACTACACAATATTGAGGTGGGTTGAACGACTCTTTAATAGTGTCAGCAGTAGCTTTCCTCAACTTCTTCGCAGCTTGCACAGAAGTACTTCTCGATAATGACATCTCTTTTAAATCTAGCCCACATTCAGCTGCTACCACTGATGCAAATATTGAGCATTGTCTGAATGATAGTCCTAAACAATCAGCTGTATTAGATATTAATGTTGACTGTAGTAACTTAGGACATTTTGATGGGCCTGGGCTCAGAGTAAAATCATTTTCACCATTACTCGAGTCCACTAACTCACCTTCAGATGATTCAAGTTTGTGTGTCTCCTCTTCTAATGCCTTTCGCTCTTTTTCTTTCAATTTTCTTCATTCTTCACCTTCTATTCTAGCAGTCTTTTTGATCAGTTTGGCTACATAAGCTTTATTGATCGGACCCAGAGAATATATTCTAGCACTTCGCTGATCTTCCAAAAAGCGAAGATCCTCATTCTTCTGTTGTATAGTTCTCAATGTATCATTTTGGATCTCATTACATACATTTTCAGTTGATATATCAAATAAGTTATCTAAATGAGACAGAAAAGATGTTTTTTGGGTTTCATAAAATTTCTTTATATTTTTACCCAACTTCTCATGCTCTTTTATCAAATCCCACAATATTTTTTTGGGTCCTTTCTGCTTTCTAAATATTTTCTTCCTTTGACACATTGTTGCTTTTCATTTGATCCTTTCTCAAGAAGAAAAAGTGACTGAGAACTTCACTATTTGTTGGAAGCATGCTTCCTTCTCTTGCACATATGTCTTCCACTAACTTTCCCAATAAAGAATCATATTTTCTTAGGTCTGTTCTTAATATTGGCTTACTGTTAGCCATGACTATTGACTAATTTTAATAAACTATGAAATTAAGCAAATCTGTAATAGAATTCTGAAAGAAAAGCATACTTTTTGTAGATAAAACCTGGAAATACTGTAAATAAATGTTATGAAAATGGGGGAAAAAATTTCATAAAGTCCACTCAAATATCAGCACCATATACAATTAAAATAGTTTTAAAATGTTCACAATAAGAGGATACCATTATTCTCTATTTTGGCAGCAAAATATTTGAAATACGATGATCAGTAAGGAAACTATGACCAAAAATATCACCAAAAATCACTATTTTTTTTTGTGTGAATAGGGGCTTATTTTTCAAATGGGGGCGGGGATCCTAGATATTACCTGATTGTCTTTTTTTTGGTTTATTCATAGTTTTTGGTCAATTTGTCACAATATAAGAGGTAAGCACTATAACTTTTCAAAAAAAGTCCAAAAGTGACACACCCTACCTCCCATCTTTCGAATGCAGAGTGTCTAGGCATCTCGAGAACCCTGGACCTTGATTTTGGCTCTCTTCTTCTATGGGAGGGGTGCTTTTGCAAGCATTTGCCCTTGACCCCTCTTTCCTGCATAAAAAAAAAACCTGCTATTTTTTCAAAGAAATAGGGATTTTCTTTCACCCAGAAATGAACAATCTGAGATCTCATGCTAAGATACATGGCACATTCGTCAGTGACTGCTGCTGTACATTCATATATCATAATCAAATAATTCATTAATAAATATGGGCCTATACTTATGGTAGCCTTCCTTCAAATGTTGCATAGAAGGTCTTGGAATAGTGAATTCAGTAGATCATTTCTAAGTTGATTTCTTGGGTGATTGAAGAACTGACTCCTCTAAATGAGCATTAATATCCACATATTTCTGCAGTCTCCCACATCATTTGTCATCTAAAACAGATCTGGTTGTGAATTTTTTTCTCTAGTTTATGTAAATTTGCCTCAGTTGGAGCTGCTTTATTAAAATACATTGCAAAGTCTTCTCTTATATCATTATAAGTTTCACCAGTACATTCTTTTTTGTGAACACAAACACTTGCAACAAGATGCTCCTCAATTGTAAAAGAACTTGTATCCACCACATTGAAGGCCTATGTCATTATGAAGTTTGTTCACATACCATATAGCTTAGGCTAGGCCAGAGGTGATTATCCTTGGTCTAGCTGCTTCTGTTTGTCAGATTTGTGAGAGTTCCATTATAAATATTCTTTGGAACACCCTCTTCATTTCTAATTCCTGTACATTTCTAAATGACCTGATCATGATAATAAAAACCCACTCTAATAGAGTTTATTTCCACAACAGTTTCAATGCCCATTGGCATCCTCTTTGGGTGGATACAGAAAAACGAAGAGGATGCCAGTGGGCATCGAAACTGTTGTGGAAATAAACTCTGTCTATTAGAGTGGGTTTTTATTATAATTTGACCTTCACGTAGAAAAGTGAAGTTTTTTGCATTGACCTGATCATGACTTTTGGTCATCCCTCTATATATAAATTGAAGGTGCACTGTCAAATCTTTGTTTTACCTTCTATCAAAATTTTTTTGGTTATGTACACTTTAAGGTCATTGGGTCAACATTTGACCTTACAAAAAAGGAGTATTTTTTCTAATTGTTCAAGATCATTTTCTGTTTCTGTTTTGGATTTCTTGCATTTTACTGTATTAAAAAATATAGTTTTATAGTTCTACAAGCAATAGGGGTCATGCCATGGCCTCTCAAATGTCAGTGACTTGCCCTGACCCCTCTCTCTCATGAACCACTTGTTACATGAAGTTGAAAATTAGCTAGGTGAATTCCCCACCCAAGATAACCTTATACACCAAAAAACCATTAAAATCAGAGGTCCCATTGGGCTGCCTGTGCTGGAATTGCCCCTCTTATGGAATTAAAGTTATAAATATATGGTAATTTTACTGCAACAATCATTTTTGTATGATACACTGTGTTATTGGGTGTTTATAAGTAAGAACAATGATGTTGAGATATAAGCGTGGTAATTGATACTGTTCCTCTTAATATAGCCATATAAGGTAGATATTGTAATATTTATTTGGTACATTTATCTGTCTACTATTAATGGGAATGATATCCTGACCATATAATGAAATGTTATGCATTTATGAAAGCCACACTGTATTAGGCAAATTTCTTTTGCTCCTCCATCATTAGTTTCACACTATTATGCTGGTTTTTGGATATGATATATATTTAGTTAGTACCTAATTATTAGGGCTCACTCATGGCCAATGTCATAACACAACTTCCTATGAATCAGCAAAGTTAAGCAACATTGGTTCTGGAGAGAGTAGTTGGCTGGGAGACCATCCTCTGTGTCTGGATTATGCAGCAACCTCTAGTTTCAATCCCACATAAAACTGTAGGTCTCCTCCATCATATGATTTTAGATGTTCCTAAAGAGGTTAAAACAACCCCATCAACCAATCTAATTATTACTTATTTTACTGTGGCTATATACAGTAAAACCTGCGCTATCCAGCAATCAACTATCTGGAAAACTTTAGAAACTGGCAAATTTCATATTAGGCCAATACATTTCACCAATCTAGAAACTAGGAAGCTTTCTGATGCCATCTGGAAAAATCTAGAACATCCTTAACATTTTTAATAAAATAAGACTAAATTTTACTTGTTTCAATTGTCCCATACATACTTAGCATAGTGTTTATGTTGATTACAATATAGGGATAATCTCAAGGAGTGCTCCATTTTTCAATATTAAACATACACTCATAAAACATATACCATTTGAAAGCTCACATTTTTCTGAGTCTAAAAATGTAGTAATCCAAAAGTTTCAATAGCAAATAAAAAGTAACGATTTAATTAATTGTTTGACGCGTGATGTCATTAACTACATTATAAAGGTTGCTGAAGTTATAAATCTTCAGTCTGTGTTGTAAGATGGTATTTTTGGTAATTGTTATGCTAACCTAACCTAACATGAATGTTATTACATTATCATTTGTATAATTTAGGTCTCGGGGGTATGGGGGCAGAGCCCCCGTAAAGATCACGCATCACAAATTGATTGGTATAGGGTTTTATATTTAAACCTAGTTACTTTTTATTTGCTATTGATACTTTTGGATTACTACATTTTTAGACTCAAAAAATGTGAGCTTTCAAATGGTATATGTTTTATGAGTGTATGTTTAATATTGAAAAATGGAGCGCTCCTAGAGATTTACCCAATATAGTTTACATTGGTGTACAGTGCAGTATAGCCAAAATTTGAGTTTTACTATTATTGTCCATTGGTTTTTCCTAGGTTAATGGTACCCTCAGACAACTGGAAAATTTAGACAACTAGAATGGCCTAATTCCCGAGCTTGCCGGGTAATGAAGGTTTTACTGTACCACTATTTATAATAATTGGAGATGTGTTACCTTTATTAGGTAATAAATCTGTTTGGCACTGATCATTATGAGTAACTTAACATTGGCTTGGGTTTCACTAATATATTTTGCTGTTTATTCCAGATGTGATAATGGAATATTTGGCTATCACACCTCATAGTCATAAGTTCATATTTCAGAAAGTTCTTGAAGTTTTAGAAAACAGTGTGATGAACAAGCCAAATTTCAGTGCTCATGATGCAGCATGTGCATTTGATGCATTAGCGCAGTATGCAGCAAATCTTATTTCTCAGCCTTGGAGGAAAGAGTATCGAGAAGTGAAGGTTGGTAAAGTATGTTAGCATTTTAGTATAGCATTTAGAAGTTAATAATAAAATATGGTCCCCAACTCTATATTCATTCTTTATCCCACTTCAGTATTCACCTTGAATAAACTTTCATTTACCCCTTATTGTAAAATGGGGGAATAAAAGACAGAATGCATGAACATCAATCTTTTATTATAATATGTGAATCAAAATGCAGTTTCAAGTGTGCATGTCATGCAGAATATTTCAATCATCCAAAAATATGTAACCAAGTATGGCCAGCACAAGTGAGGCCCATTTTACAAATATTTGTTTTTAGTGGGTGTAGGGAGCTGTTCTTTTTTACTCCAGCTCCCCTCTGTTATTTTTTACCCTGGTTGACTATATCAGTATTTATGCAGTGATGAGCTGCCAAAATTTTAACAACTGGTTTGCTATATAAAAAATTCTGATTTAAAGGATGTGCCACAGTATGTAGTTTTTGTACCTTTCTCCATAAGAAGTGGCAATGCATTGTGTCATTGGGAGTTGCTCATACTTAACAATTTAAAAAAAAAAAAATTTAGAATAAATTTGAAAAGAAGGAAATATGAAGAATATTTAAGTATATTAGTTATTACTAATTAGGTAGTAATTACAAAATAACTTCAAGATAACACAAAGAAAGAAATTATTATTTTGAAGAACATTTAAATACATACCTTATTTAATACTAATTAGGTAGTAATTTCCAAATGGCCAGATAGTGCTATTTTTCCTTTGCATTTCAAGTTTATTTTGTACACCATTTTATAAGATTATTCAGTTTTAAGATCATTTTGTAACAATTTTTAACAACTGGTTCTGAAAATGCTTCAAAATTTTAACAACCAGTTCACGTGAACCAGCTCCAGCTCACTGCCATATTTATGCATACTGCTCAGTAGTTTTAAGATCCTCATTTAGCTATATACATTGACATTGTACTTATTATTGCACTAATAGTACAGTACTCACCAGTACCTTATTAATTAAAGATTAAAAAAATTAAATACATTTACAAATATGGACTTGAAAAATATTTTAAACATGAAATACAAATGAGGTTCCACAGACTATTAATTGAACATTCTGCTTTATATAGGCCTAGGCCCTATCAAAATTGGACTTTACATTTCTCTTTAATTACTGCATAGCCATGTGTCTTTTATCATCAACTTGATTAATAATGAATGTAGAGACTCAAATAAAATTTTAGTTTACGTACGGTACATCAGAAATCTCATTTCCCAATGAATTGGGGTGAGAAGGCTGAAACAACCTGGGTATAAAATACGGAAGGTAGTGAAGGGAAGAAAAGTCAGAATGTAAAGCGTACATATCCATTCACATGGGCATCCTGGTAGACCAGCACCTCCATACCTTGGCAAAATTCTACATCTGCGGCACTTCCTATGCCAAGCATGGTGATGTTTCCAGGCCTTATCAAAAAATGTAAATTTAAATATTAGAAAAACAGATTTATTGATAGTTTCATACAACTTCTTTGTCTCTTCATAGGCATATGCAAACTTGAAACTTGTATGAAATAAAACATCATAATTATTTTTGTGTGTACAGTAATGCTGCCTTGTTTCAGCTTCACAATGGATTTTGGGTACATCAGGTAGCGAGCCAACTGGCTGGAGCAGAGTATATTTTAAAATTGATGGGGTACATCTGTGTCACATCGAAAACTAATATTTCATCTCCATCTGAACCTTTGTCACCTAGGATGAGGAAATCTGAACATTATATACTTCAAGGTGTCATAGATCCAGACTTGATAGCACGATTAGCTTTGGATTGTATGATAGCTTATTGTGAATGTCAAGTAAGTGTTGCAGTTGAGCATCATGTATAACTAGTTTTATTCATTTGCAGTATTACTAATACTCTACAGTGGCATTATGTAGGGCAATTTGGATCACTCAATAAACCTTTCAACCTTTTGGGTGTTCTGTGCAATGATTCCTCATTTCACAGAGATGAGGCTTGGTGTCCCTCCTCTTGAGGTGGCCTGGTGAATTAGAGAGTTAATTGAGCAATTTTTTTAGTTAGTCATGTTTGTTTTCGTATGAACATAACAAAAAGCTAGATTGTTTCATGCATATGTTAAAAAATATATGCATATGGTCTGAATTTATCCCTGCAAAATAAAATTGAAGCACTGTCAGAAGCCAACATTTTCACATTTGTGAAATGATATATTTTATTTTAATATTTTTTCATCAATTATCATGTATACTTTTTCATACAAATCAGTGAGTAAACTAATTTTACCTTAGAAATAATTTTTAACTTGCCTCTTTCTCATATGAATTGAATACACAATCCTGAATAATTTTGGTGCAGTACTTTTCTCACTCAGACTTGTTGGGTCACATCATCATCTGGACATAGGGAATGGTTACCTATCCAGTTACTGGTCAAACCCAATGTTGCTTTCCCTTACTGATCTAACAGGAAGTAGTGTTGCAATGTGTCCATGATGTTGCCTGACTTGTCTATTAATAGTTTCTTGGATGGGAGAAACTATAAGTTCAGCAGATCATCTCTAATCTGCCACTGCTTAATAGGCATCAGCATCACCTATTTAAGAAGGAATTATGAATGTATCCCAGCTTGAATGTGTGAGAGAAAGTCTGCAGAGATAGTAAACTAAGGGTATGCTGTATTGCATTATGTTCATAGTTATCAGTTAGGCTACATTTGGTTGTTGGATGGGAAGTAGTGGTCATCATTTGCTGACAATTTATCAATCTTAACTCAACTAATGAGGGTATTATGTAATGCATTGATTCCCAACCTTTTTATTTTTGCCTCAAAGCACCCCAAGAACATCTTTCTTTTTTCATGGCACCCCAGTGGTTTTTTGTCTCCCACTATTTAACATACAGTAACTTTTGAATTTTCAATTATTTCTTTTTGGCATTTTCTTAAAATTTTGCAGTTTGAAAATGCTGATTTAATGAAAACAGCCAATTAGGAAACGAACTTAGTGATTCTTAAAAAGGATGAGAAATTTTATAATATCCTTGGTAAACTTCACAAGAACACTTAAGCCTGGATTATCATTATATACCAGCCTTATGTTAAGTTGCAGTTAAAGCCAGTAATGGTATTGTTCAGTTGTAACAGCTTAATTTGTATTAGATCTTTCAGATAGGTGGAATAGGTACCAGCACTACCCATGAGTTAATTCACAAGGATAATTAGCAATTTAAGAAAAGATCCCTTCAGGATACAGGAGTTTGGAATTGATCCCCCACCTTTGTCATGTGTATCTTAAAAGGGGACTGTATGGGTCATGTGGAGATGGAGTTATGTCCCCTATATCCATATGTGTTGGAGATTGGCCTATGGTCCCATCTCTGGAAAATACTCTCCCATTTAATCAATGTAAGAAGCCCTGGACTTTGGCAGCTGAAAGGAAATGGTGATGTGGAATAGAAAAGAATTAAAGGTATGAAATTTGGTATGGGGAGAGAAGAAAGAGGTAAGAGGGGTGTTGCTTAGTTAATGCAACATCAGGGGCATGAACATATGAGAATGTGTGTGTTAATAATAGATATCTGTATGCTTAAATATGGGAGTGAAAGTAACAATGATTGTAGCATATGTACCATATGATGTGTAGAACAGAAGGATGATTTCCAGAATATACTAAGTGATGTGATTGGAAGCATGGGGAATGTATATAGAGTGACTAATGAGCAATCTGAATGGGAAAGTGGGAGTTGACTCTGAGCCTGGAGTGATTGGGAAGCATTGTGTATCCAGAATGAAGGGCATTGGTGATAGATAAAAGATTTGTGTTGTGAATACATCTTTCCATAATGGTATGGGGTGAGAAAAATGAGATTGGAGAAGAGTGTGATACATTGCATTAATGAGTGAAGATACGTTGAGGGATGTATGTGATAAAAAAACTGTGTGAGGGTTAAGTGGAGATTGTCTAGCCATATGATTTTATTCTGTGAAGTTCAGTTGGTTGGTGTTTGGCATAAAAGGAAGAAAGGCAGTGGATCGACAAGAGAATAAAGTTGAAAAGTCTGAATTCAAGTGAGGTAACAAGTTCTTAGAGAGATAAATGATGAACAAATGAGTGTACAAAACATGTGGAGTGTATACAAGAAATATTTAGTGACAAAAGTATCTGAGATATGTTTTTGTGTACATAGTGGAATGAGGAGAAAGGCAACTACATGATGGAATGATGAAGTGAAGAAGGAAGTGAAAGAAAAGATAATCTGGGAAAGAACATTACAAACTCATTCTGGCATTAATGAAAGATGTAGGAAGTGTAGTCCCCAAGATATGTCATCTCAAGATACATCATTTTGCTAAGCTATACATCAGGAGTGTTCAAACCTATGCACATGGGCACATTTGTGCCTGTGAAGTCATTTTGGTGTGCCGGCTGGTGAGTAGCCCCCAGATAAGGTTTTAGAGACTGGTTAATAGAAAGAATATTGCAATTAAAACCAGATAATATTTTTTGTGTTTTTTATATTTTTTTTGTGTGCCCCCACCTGCGAAAAAGTTTGAGCACCCCTGCTATATCGTACATCATCAACAAATTAAGGATGAGTTTCATATATACTCATACATTGCTGGAGTTTTGCTTATGTCTTTTTCCCCAAATGCCAAAATTCATTTGAGAACATTCTGGTTGTGAGAGACTCAATGAGTAATGCTTCCCCACATTCCAACCAAGCCAGTTGTTTGTTTGCATTGAAACATTCTGATGCTGTGAAACTATTGAAGTGAAATGAGCATTAATTTTACAATGTTGTTGACATTTTTATTATTGTGAATAAATATAATAATTAATAAATAAATTGGCCATAATTTAAAAGATTTAAGTATGGCTTCTAAAAAGGATGTGAAATCTAAACATGCAATAGTGTAAGAGGCATTTTCAGTCAGGACAGTGTACAACCAAAATTACTGCTTCATTGAAACTTCCTTCAACAACAATGTGCACAATTTTTAAGAACAAGGATAAAATAAAAGGTGTGCAAAGTTGGCTACACCTTTGACTTGACTGCTTCTCAGTTGATGATTGTGAATATGAATCTACAATGGCTGAGATGGAGAAGCTGCTTAACCTCTGGATTGATGACCAAGTGCAGAAACATGTGCTTTTAAGCATGTTTCGTGAAGGCAAGGAAGGGTCCAATAAATGAGCCATTTGCAGCAAGTAAAGTTTGATTTCACCATTTTCTAAAACATAGTAACCTTCATCATTTGAAATTTACTCGGGAGGCTGCAATCACAGAGAAGGAATCTGCTGAATCATATCCTGCAATTTTGAAGATTATTGAGGATGGTGAATATTTCTAGCAAGTTTTCAATGTGGATGAAACTGGACTTTATTGGAAAAAGGATGCCCAACAGAACTTTCATTTCAAAAGAAGAGAAGACAGCATCTGGCTTTAAGCTGGCAAAAGATTGTCTAACTGCTTCTGGATGGCAATGCAGCTGAGGATTTCAAATTAAAGCCCATGCTTCTGTATCACTCAGAGAATCCTTGTGCCTTTAAAGGACATGCTGAGAATAGCCTGCCAGTTGTTTGGAGGGCAAATAAGAAGGCATGGGTGACACAAGCCATATTTCAAGATTGGCTTTCACGTCACTTTCAACCAGCTATTGAATGCTACTGCAAGGAAAAGAACATCTCAAACAAAGCCCTTTTTATTTTGGATAATGCACCAAGCCCTCCACCTAATTTGGATAACTTAACTCCAAGCATTCAGGTGGTTTACCTTCCCAAAAATAGAACATTGCTGCTCCAGCCCATGGACCAAGGAATTCTGGCATAACTACATCATGATGGATGCAATGGAAAATATTAGTGAATCTTGGGAAGAGATGAAGAACACAACATGAATGGTGTTTGGAAGAGGCCTTTGGCCTGATTGCAGCAATGGCAAAGGATGTTGGTATTGAGGGAATGGATGATGATCTACAGATCTACAGAAGCTAAGGCTAACAAAGATCCTAAGATCCACTCTAAGGTTAGGCCAAGAGAAAGAAGAGAGTAAGGGGTTAAAAGAAAAGAATAAGGAGTTAAGTACCATATTTTTCAGTGCATAAGACGCACCCCTATTTTCAAGGCCTTTTTTCAGGAAAAAATTATGACCAACTGCCTAGTTGTCAGAAAATGTCTGTAATTTTCTACCAGTGAAGCTGACTTTTGTTAAAGCCCTCCATCAAAAGTATGGTGTTATGTTTTCTTTCACCCATACTCATTATTAGAAAATAGTATTAAGTATACGGGAGACTATACTATATGTTATGAAACATAAAAGTAAATCATTATGCAATACATACTGTTTTTTTGTTATCAGTGGGTTGGGAAGAGTAGAAACTTAGTGTAAAATTGGCCAAACCAATACACAGTCAGGAGGGACTAAGAGATGATGAATTTCTGTAAAAATCCATCAGTTCTTCTAGCCCATATAAAGGTAATATTATGACATTTGGTGTATAGGACGCAGGGTGATTTTGAGACACCTTTTTGGGGAAAAAAAATGCGTCTTATACACCGAAAAATACGGTAAGTAGCAAAACCTATCATTCGTGGGTTAACATTCATTCAGAAAAAGAGAGAGAAAGACTCATCATCATCATCTGCCAGCCACTGCCAACAAGTTGGAAAAATAGTCGAAGAGAATAGGTAAAGGGTAAAAGATGAAAAGAAGTAAAATAAGAATGCTTACAAACCATGCAAACACAGTCTTAACTCAAACACTGTCATACCATGCAAACTACAGACATGCAAGTGAAGAGAGGATAAAAAAGAAGTATGAAGAGTATAACAAGAGGTGGGTTAGTTTACGCATTAAGAGCTACATCTAATATCATGTTAGTCTAATTTTTTTTTTTTTTAATATAATTTTATTGCTGGCATGTCACAAGCTGGCATTAATTGTCAACAAACTCATCCTCGACCCTTAGGTACCCCGAGAGCTCCTTTTGCTAATTGTTTTATTTTAAAAACATTAATATTTTTAAAATGCCTATCTAAATGGTTTTTAAACATTAACACTGGTAGAGTTCATGATGGATGCGGGAAGATTATTCCATTTATCAATTACTTTAAATGTAAAGAAGTTTTTACCTGTTAATAATGAAATGTCTGCCATGTAATTTAAATCCATTATTACGAGTATTGCTATTATCGAAAGTGAACAGTTTGTGAAAATTTATGTTATCGATTTTATTAATGATTTTGAAAACTTCAATAAGCTCCCCCCTTAATCTCCTAGTTTTGAATGAATGCAGGTCAACTCTTTAATCCTATCTTCATAAGACTTGTTGCATAGTGATGGAATTAGTTTCGTGGCACATTGCTGAATCCTACACGGAATAAACTCCCTTTTGATGTTCAAAAAACTTTCTTGAAACGCCTCCCAATGAAAATTTATGCCATTACCCATAAATAAATTATCCCAGTCCACTACTCTCAACCTGTCCGCAAAACTATCAAAATTAGTGGAATGGGACATTTTGGCACCGATGTTTGGGTGTGGAGCTGGTTTGGTCCTGATGTTTGGGCACGGAGCCGGTTTGGTCCTGATGTTTGGGCACGGAGCCGGTTTGGTCCTGATGTTTGGGCACGGAGCCGGTTTGGTGCCGCCATTAATTAGTATTAAGTATTAAGTAGTAATACTTGGTTATTAACCTGAAGTGCTGTCTGTCTTTTCAGATAAGTTGTGTTGTTGCCCTTAATAGCATAAATGTCTGAAAATATATCGAGTAAGAAAGGGAAACAGAAGTTTTCACATAATGGATATTTGTATGTTTTTGATAAATGTAGCAAGCGCGACCCTTCATTACTTTTTTGGCGGTGCGAGCAAAAGAGTCAGTGTATTATAAGGTGTATATATAATATGGGTAATTTTCCATTATCTGCCCCCTTGATGATTGGTTAGGTTAAGTTGTGATATTTTTGTTAAAACTAACGAAAATATCACAACTTAACCTAACCAATCGTCAAGGGCGTACAGTTGACCTAACTGGGCAGTGATGATTGGTTAGGTTAAGTTGTGATATTTTTGTTAGTTTTAACGAAAATATCATGACTGAACGGGGCAGATAACGGAAAAGTACCCATATTATATATACACCTTATAATACACTGACTCTTTTGCTCGCACAGCCAAAAAAGTAACGAAGGGTCGTGCTTGCTACATTTATTAAACACATACAAATATCCATTATGTGAAAACTTCTGTTTCCCTTTCTTACTTGATATATTTTCAGACATTTATGCTATTAAGGGCAACAACACAACTTATCTGAAAAGACAGACAGCACTTCAGGTTAATAACCAAGTATTACTACTTAATACTTAATACTAATCAACGGCGGCGCCAAAACGTCCTAGATGGCAAAATTAGCCCTACGAAAATCGGAGACTTCTATTACATTACTATCCTTACTGTTTTCTATCAATAGCTTAAACCTAATAATTTGGTAATCACTACATCCCAAACTCTCATGTACTTCCAAACCTTCAACTATATTTTCATTGTTCATCATGATGATGATGTTGATGTGGAAGAGTTATTGAAATCACATGGTGAACCTCTAACTGATGCTGAATTGGTTGAATTAGAAGCAGAAAAGAATGCCTATGATGATGATGATGTTGAACAACCAAGAGAACTAAAAATGAATGAATTGGCTGATTTATTTATGCAAGTAGAACAACTCATGGCAAGTAGGGTGGAGTGAAAAAATCAAAACTACCATGATCAAAATTGAGGGGGTCTAGATAGTTGTCTTTTGTCTAGGATTAAACTTTAAAACTGATTTTGGGTGGTTGCATACAAAACTGTGACTGCTACTGGCCAATTTATATAAATCATATGTGCGTGTGACCAAAATTTGAACCCAGTGACCTATCTTGGGTTCTGGACATGATAGAAAGACAATTTAAAAACTTAGTCCAGGCAATTTGTAGTTAGACCTGGGCAAAATTGCTTCAGAAGCTTTCTAAACTGTTTTCAGCTCAGGAACCATTGCCGAATAACATATCCAAAATCCGACAAAATTGGACCCCGGGAACACCCCCAAAAATGAAATTCAAAATGGCGGACTGGATGTTTCCTACGAAAAAAAAAATATATATAATTTACGCTTTTATTTATAGAGATACATTTGATGCTTTTTCTTTCAGTTGTAATGTTTTAAATAATTCAACAATATACAACACAACCAGTTATTACGCAAATATAATGTTATATAGCTTTTTACAGATTTTTATAATCAATAATACAACAATTATTTTTTTCCCAGTTTCAAGTTATGTTCATTACAGAAGAAGTGATACCTGGTCACAAACATACAGAAATTAATCCTCTTCATCACTATCATCGGATAGATTACCGGTACTTGGGTTGTTATCGCAACCACTGATTTGGCACTCGCCACAAGCGGCTGAACAGGGCATTCCATTACGCTTGCATCCACATCTTGAAGTAGCACATTTTGTCTTGCAGGAGCAGCGGATCATGTTGAGTAGATAATTTGGAGCTGGTGGCTTGTCGCAGGCTGTAGGGTAGTAGGAATTATTCTTTACATACCAACCCCACTGTTCTGCATCGATCTTCTCTTCTGTAGACTTCCAGATTAGTATTTGAAAGTATGTGCGAAAGCTGTGGTACTTTGTGGACACATCGGTAGGTGGCAAACGTTCGGGTGTAACAAAAGATTTAGCTGTAGCTACCTTTTCAACTAACATTCGATGACATAGTGCGTTAGTGGATTCAAGTGTCTTGCAGCCATACAACAGAAGCATTGCCTTTCTTTCAGCGGCTTCAATGTCAGAGTGTTGGCAACAATCAGAACAGAATGTATTTGCAACTGAACGGAGTTCAGCCACCTTCATCAGTGTGTCGAATGCTTTGGCTTTACCGATCGAAAAAATTCTGGATGTGCTATCACAGCCCGTGAAAGCATGCACAAACAGGAGATACTTGCAGATGTCATTGCCTAACAATGATTGAATGCTGAGAATATCATACACAGGATTAGGAGATGGTCCCCGTCTTATATCGCTGCGATAGTACAACTTGAAACCACTGTCCTTGGCATGGTACAGAAGGAGAATCAGCAAGTCGGTGTCTTCCCCTATTACTGTTGTAGTTGCATTTTCTGATGAGGAAACTGCTGCACGAACGATGTCCACATCAGCATCTCCATCTGCGTTGTGAACAGTACACCCGTGCTTCTTCAACATCTCACCTACGAGGGAAATAAATGCTTGCTTGTTGTTTTCATTGGCCAAGAAGTGTTCCTTCTGGCCAACAAACTTCATGCTTGGACTGAGATTCACATTTCTGCTTGTCTTGGTGCTGCGTCTTCTGTGGGTCATGTCCTTGATTGTAGGAGAGCTGCTGTAGCCATCAAAAACAATGATTGCTTTTCCATATGTTTTCAGAGTGAAATCGGCATATGAGTTGGCGATGCTGTCATATGTTTCATCTTGACGCCAGGAAACACGATGTAGTAGAGATCCACCATCCAATACGTACTGGTCTGTGCACTGAATTTCTTGAACTTCTTCCATGCATAAAGTGTCAGTGTATTTGATTATTGCATGAGCTAGCTGAGACTTATTGGGTTTCCTCAAGATACTTCGTGATTCGAACAATGCAGGAGGATATGCACACAGTTCGTAACACATGACATCTTCAAGATTCATGTCTCCGCCAGTGGCAACAGTCATCATTCTCTGAAACAGCAGTGCAGGATCTACTTCTATATCTGAAGCATCAGTGATCACAATGGCAGAAGCAGATCCTAGTGTTTTCACTTTGTCAGATCTTTTGGCAGAATATGTAAAGGCTTGTTTCCCAATCATTTTTATGACAATGTTCGTACCGATTGAATGCAATTGATGAACGTTAACTCCAGGATCAGCAGTTAGCCCTGTTACAATGTTGCAGAGACCCGAGGTAGAATGGAATGGGGATAAGGATTCCAGACGTTCAAGTACTTTCTTCATGTCATTACTGTCCCTGATTTGTCTACTTCCCCTCATTTCCTTGTGCTGTTCACTACTTTCCAACAAAACTCTGGTGTATTCCTGCATTGCTAAGTTATAAGTGGAACACAGAGGCATAGAAAAGAGCCACATTGTCCTTTGGATGTCTGTAAATCCACTTCCGCGTGTCAGTCCGCCTCTGCTTTTCAGGGAACGCATTAGTACTTGTTGTATCACCAGGTCTGTGCCGAGTCCAGCCCATAATCTGTCGCTTCTTCTTACCACAAACTTACCTTCCTGGAACATTTTGTTAATGGCTGGATTTTCAGAAGGCAAACTTAACATTTTCTGCAGGTACAGGTATATTGATTTCAGGTAATTGTGATGTCCGGCTGCTGCAATTATGGGGATGGTCTCCAGCATAGCTTGCAAGTGCAAATCCCACGAGCCGGTTCTGTCTGCTGTTATCAAGGAACGTGCAATGTTGATCATTCGCTGATATTCCAACCAGAGTTGACTTGTTTGCGAAGTAGATTGTAGGTCAGTTTTCTTCGCATCCAAAGTGGTAGCAATCTGAGACAATGCATTCGAAGATTCCACATCCTCAACTGATTGTTTGGCGGTCATAACATCGTCGAGCAGGTCACAAGCTTCCTTATGGAGGTCATGAGGAGTTCCATCTTCATTACGAGGGAAAACGTCTGCGACTAGTAAGGTACTAAGAGCTGCATCTACTATCATATGACCACGTATCGCTCTTGAAACAGCTTTTCCAGACATCATGTGTTGCACGGCATTTGGTCCGTATATTTCTTGAAGTACTTCAGACAATCCTGAACCATTCATAAGAGTACCGACTGCTCCCAAAAGATTCATCAGAGTGTGAAATGATCCCAGCATTAAAACAATGTCCTGCAGGTCTCTCTGTTCATTGATGATTTGGGAAGCTTTCCAGAACAAAGGCTGATCAAAGGTAATAATGCATGGGACATTTGATCGCGTGCTATCTTGCTCAAATATAGTAATGTCGAAAATATGCAGGTCATGTCAGTTGGCGACATATCTATGATGGGAAGGAACGTGATCGACGCCACACCTGGATGTGAGACACTTGATCCACCGTGAATTGCCTGCATTGTTCCGGACCAACTTGGACCTGATCTTTCTGCTGAAGATATCTGCCAGAGAAGACTAAGTCGACTTATGGTGGCAGTGGGTACTGGAAGTTCGCGGAATGAGATGTCCCTCAACATGCTTCTCGCGTGTCTATATTCCCTAATGTCAATGGTTGCAATCTTCTTAATGTCATTGTCACCAACATTACGCCTGTGAATAGAAGGGTGGATCTTGATCTTCGGAGTTATTGCGGCAATCATACCCATTCCATGAAAGGTATTCTTCCCATCCAAAGTGCAGACATCATGATCAACGTTATCTGCTGCTAGAAGGACTGCAGTGTTTTCATCAACAGTAAAAGAGCCAGACCCACTTGCCAGCGCCGCGTTTCTTTTGAATCTTGTTACTTCTGCATACGACGAACAGTAACCCAGCTGATGGAGAACGTCAATAAGGTACCTTGACCTAAAGTTGTGGTGTAGCTGAACCGACAAACCGATCTGTAGTGGACATAGTAATCCTCTAGGATGGGTTGCTTGCATAATGCTCTGCCCAATTGCACCTATTTTTCTTGAAGCATCCTGTCCCGCAAATGCTTTTGATAATAGCAATTTCAGACTGTTGGGAATGTAATCAAGAGCACTTTCTGCAGTGATGTCATTTGGAGATGGATACACATCTTTTCTAAGCGAGTCGACAGACTTGATATCACTTCTGATTATTTTTGCAGCAGCTTCTACTAGGTAAATCTTCTGTAGCTCTATATCTATATCACATTCTTTCGACTTTTTGTGATAATCTATAAGAATTTCATTAGCTGTCTCTCGTAGTGTTACTACATCTGCCTTCCCACTTTCACCTGATATTATGATCTTGTCTCCGTAATGTTCTAAAAGCTTTCTCTTCATGTGCCTGCATTCGTAGACAGAGCTCTGACTTCCTTGAAGATATTCCTCCATTTTGGAAATTAGGTCTCCAATCAACAGTTGTTCATCATCATTCTCTTCCAGGTAAGCACAGGTCTGAAGGAATGCTTGGTGTTGCTCTTCATTAGTTGGTCTCCCTTTCTTCGAATCATGATCGTCAGAGGAGTATGCGCGAGGAATGTTTTTTCCACTTCGAAAATTTACGCTGCAGGTGTGATGGTAGACACAATCTGCAGCAGGAAGATCACGAAGATAATACTCCAGATGGCCTTTTACATTAAACGACCATTCATTGCAGCGGCTTTCACAGCACCTTTTTATGGTTTCGGAGAACTCTGTAGTTCTTATTTTGACATGCTCTGATTTTGGTTTGTGTTTGGAAAAAAAGCCCACAAAGGTATCACAAAACAAACAGTGAGTAGCACTGGAAAATGCGTATTCATGAAAATGAGCACTTTTCCTTGGTATTGCCTCGGCTGCGGTATGTCGCTTCTTTATTTCAATGGTCTTTTTATCCGTAAACCTTTTCCTACATACAACGTGAACACTTATTCCAGCTGTTGCAACAACATCGCTTCCATGGCTGCGGCTGGATGCATTTATACCATCTGCTCCTTTTTGCGAGATGTGAACCACTTCCTGTCCGCTGTCCAATTTCTCCGTACAAATCACGCACAATTCTTCAGGGGTCTGCATTCTTGAAGGCGGACGCACACCGAGTCAGCCGTACACCGAGTCAGTCTGAAACAGAAAACAAATTAATAAACTGTGTTGCAGTATTTAAAAGGAGTACATAATAACAGTTTTAAAGAAAATGACAAGCACAAATACGCAGATTTGATAGTGGGTAGTAGGAATTAAAGAGTTGTATATAATATAAGTTTATAAAGATGTAGCAATGTCCATTCTCACATACACTCCATACAGTATATTTTATTTACATTACGTGATGTCATAGTTTAATACTAGCCGCCTAATACAATTTTTAGTGTCATATAGGTTAATTTAGAAACGAAAATGTGTTTTAAAACATTTTACTGATTAAGAAAAATGTCATAACTCTCTCTACAAAGCGAAATTAAAATTTATTGTATTTCGTAGGAAACTGCCAGTCCACCATTTTGAATTTCATTTTTGGGGGTGTTCCCGGGGTCCAATTTTGTCGGGCTTTGGATATGTTATTCTGCAATGGTTCCTGAGCTGGAAACAGTTTAGAAAGCTTCTGAAGCAATTTTGCCCAGGTTGAAGCTATTTTTGCTCTAGATTGCCTGGACTAACTGTTTATGATGTATTTTTTACCTCTGAAGCAGATTAAAACATTTGCAGAAAGCTGCAGGGTCAATAATGTATCAAAAATCCATATTTCACCATTTTTACTCAAAAAATGCAATTTTTTGGACCTTTTTCTCCAAATATTTTGTTTTTTATTTGAAATTATGTTTTATATTTTTCTTTTCAGGTTGAATTTATAGAATTGATAAATACATGTATTTTGATAACCTTATTCCCAAAAAATACTGCATAGTAGGATGTTAAGACGCAGTGAGACAGTTAAAATTCTTGATGGAGGTCACAGATTTTCAAGCACAGACTCATTCCCCAACAGAAAGCTTCCTCTTGGTAAAGATGTCATCCAATGTGTAATGGCAGAAGAGAACTAGACAACCAGACAAGCAGCTGATACAGTTGCACTAAGTCTGATTGAACACCAGATTTGGTGCAATGTCTGTCCAATTTCATGCCCCAGTGTCACCAGGAAGATTCAAGATCTAGTCAAAGAATTTTCGAGGTAAGACTCAAATTTTCAGTCCCTTATAAAAAGATTTAAAATATGCTATACTTTTGTAAATTTTGTGGTTACTTCTATTTGTTTGTGACAGTAATTTTATTAACATAATCATGTGATTCAGTGATTTGCAAATCAAAACAATGATTGGTAATAGATTCTGTTTTGACTAGAACTTAACTTAGGGTTTATAATTGAAATTTGCATTCACAACATTAAAGTTTTGGTAATTTTGTAGGTTTGATAGATATTCAAAAAAGAAACATGGTGACAAGTTCTGGAGTCATCTTTCTTCCTTCATTGAAAAAACTTCCAAGTTGTTTGACATCTTCTATGAGGACTTAAATTGGAGAAGAGATTTGGAACATTTGTATCAACTCAGAATGACAGAAGAAGACTGCTTTCTATGAGGACCAGTAAACAGCTAGAATAGGATGATGCATTGGTTTTAAGGAACGTCTTACATTGGCAGACATCAGATACAAAAGGAGAGGAATACAGCAGGAGCAAGCAAAAGAAAAGAATCAGTGAGTTTGATCTATATGAATTAAAAAACTTTTGATTAATGGCCACTGAAATTCTAGGTTTCTTGAAATGATTGTGCTACAAATTATAAAATTTTATTTTTGCATCTTTGGTAAACTATCTTGTATCATAATCATATTGTATTTTATTATCCTCAGGAAAGAGCTCAGAGGAGTTTTTCAAGTTGTTCCATCAAGCTCAGCAGCAATACATGACAGTGATCTTGACACTCTCTCAAGTCGGGGCAGCCTGGAATCACATGATGAAACAGCTGATGTCAGTGAACAACAGGAATCCAGGATAGAACAAACTAGGAAGAGTACCAAACTCATTTGGCAGTGTAACAGGTATACTGTATAGTTTAAAATATGCTTTGAGCACACTTCTTGCTCTGTTGACAATACCTTTGAAAAAATGATTTATAATCCATGTAACATTGCTAATAGTTAGAGTTCAAATCTTGGACACTGCTGTCCATGAACATCTTGTTAGAATATTAACTTGATATAAAATAAATGTCTTTTACCAGGTATCAAGTAAGTGACAGAGCTGGAGCAGCAGTTGCATCAGCAGTTTTAGAGGATTATGAAATTATCACTACTACTGATAAAATGAACATAATTGACAGGTAGCAGTCCAATTATCTTGTACGTTAGTATCTGATTCAAATTAAGTATTTCACAAAAAGGCATACGTTTCAAACAAGTGTTGAAATTTAACTCTTGTTAGTCAGAACCTATGGAGTTTGCTTAAATAACTGTCTTTTAAAATTGAGTAAATTTGCATTATGAACTTTGCAGGAACAAGCTGAGAAGAGAACGTGAAAAATATCATAAAGCCATAAGAAAAGAGGAGGGTAAATATAAAATCAAGAAACTGATGAAAGCGTTAAATACAATATTCTGAAGCTGTTTAGGTGATTTTTTATTACTTTGTTTAATGAGTAATACTTTACATTAATCTTAAGTTGATTTGTAATATTTTCAGTAGAAAATTGTACATACCATAAGATGGGGTAACTGGGCCCTGCTAAGTTTAAGGTAAATTTTATTATTATTTTTTTCATACATTTTAGGTACCTATACATAGGTAGATACCTACAATTTATGGAAAAAATTTATACTGTTATATAACGAAATTTACCTTAAACTTAGTAGGGTCCAGTTACCTCATCTTATATATTTACCACAAATTGTCTTAAAAACTTGCAAAAAAAAAGCTGTAAATTGCAGTTTTTGGCCAAAAATAATATAAATATGAATTTTTTGATGTATTATTGAGCCTGCAGCCCTCTGTAATGTTTTAATCTGCTTCAGAGGTAAAAAATATATCATAAACAGTTTTTAAATTATTTTTCTATAATGTTAAGAACCCAAGATAGGTCACTGGGTTCAAATTTTGGTCACACACACACACACACACACACACACACACACACACACACAATATTTGTATAAATTGGCTGGTAGCAGTCACAGTTTTGTATGCAACCACCCAAAATCAGTTTTAAAGTTTAATCCTGAACAAAAGACAAATATCTAGACCCCCTCAATTTTGATCCTGGCACTTTTGATTTTTTCACTCCACCCTAAATTGGCAAGGTTCGCTGAAATTGATCCAGTAAAAGAAAGAAAGTGTGTAGAGAAATGCCTATTGCTGCTATGAAGAGAAAATTAAACAAAGGAAGCATTTTCAGTTAGCCATAGATTGCTTCTTAGTAAGAACTGATCCAAAGAAGCAGAAGCAAGATGAACCAACCCCAAGCACCAGCCAGAGTTCACCAGACAATTCTCTAAGCCACCCACTTGGATTCTATGATGGAGGATTTAGAGTTTAGACTATGAGGAGTCTGTAGACAATCCTCCAAATCTCCCTTCCACCCAGGCCCAAATTTATGGGGGGACCCAGTGGGCCATGGCCACCCCTGACATTTCAGCACCTTTGTCACTACAAGTACAAGCTGAATTATAATCTGGGAAGCAAAGTGGACTGCTTGTACACTTCCAAAACTACATTCTGTTGTGGAAACACTCGAGCATACACCGACCGACCACTTTGTTCCCAAATGTCACTGTGAAATTCATCTGGATTATAACATTAATTTGACAACTTCATGAGAAGGCATCCGCATTGCATGGAATTAGATTGCAGGATTAGATTAAGTGAGTGAGGGTGACTGGCTGTTACATCATCCAGCATTTGTCACTGGTTGTATATCAGTAGTAATGGCACAAAATTGAATTTCTGTGTAAATGATTAATTTTTGTTGTAAATATATGTTGAGTTTTATTTATACAGTATATTAAAGCTGTAATTGTGATGCATAAACAGCCTTGGATATTATTTGTTTGTATATTTGTATTAAATTCACACACATTTTGCTGTTTGTAATCAATTTGGTAAATAAGGTGGATTTTATAATTCCTAATTGTGTGCAAGCATTCACACATTTTTTAATGCAACATTCTTAGAGATGTACCTATCTACAAATTGCTGTACCTGTATGTGAATGCGTACCTTGCACTTGTTTAGTGTGATTTAGTTCTAGCCTCTAGGTATATGTAACAATGTGCTGTATTTCATACATTTGTTAACTGTGTATGCGTTCACTTCAGTATGCAAGATTAAAGAATAGGCATATACACTATACAGTATGTATTTTTTTTTGTCATTGGCTCATTAATCTTTGAAATAGTGCCCAGTAGAACTGGCACAATGTAATCCTGGACCTATGTCACATTGTAGATGGCTTACAACTGCAAACGAAATTCCTAGATCATACGTGAGTACAAGTAATCTTCAGATGAACTATGCACTTTGGCAACTTACATGATAAGAGTTTACGCACTGGTGTGGTTCAGCACCAAGACTTCTCCATCATGCTATAATGGAACACAACACTCATTTCAATTGGCAAAATGCTCCTGCTACATGCATGTAAAGGAGAAACAGATTGTATATGATGCCATTGGCTGGAACAGTTACTTTGCACATCCTGAAAATATATTGCATGCTATGTTAACAGATGTACAAAGTTGCATTCAAGAACTTGTGCTGTGAAAAATCCTAGCAGCACATTTACAACAGAAAGAAGGGAACCTACCTACAATCAGGCAGTTCAGGATTCCACCCATTAACTACGATGCCATTGACTATACCAATCTCATAGATGGCAGGCAGTTGAGATAACAGAACTTCCAATTACAAAAATATGGGATGATAATGAGGTCTAGTCTTATCTCAAGAACATAGCAACACTACCCTCCATGTTTAATATAGGTGAAATGCTGTCTCATATGCAAGCTATGGAGAGAGGCATTAAGTTGGTAACTGTGTGTGGTGAGTTACAGAGAGATGGTTTCATTAGGACTAAGTTGGAATCCCAAAAACTGATGGGAGTATTAGACTCAAAGAAAGATTATAAGGTGTAAATTTAGTGAACAATGATCAGAGTGAAAATGTAGTATGTGTGGAAAGTGCCTAGCATGGTTGGGTGGGCATGGGTGGAACTTGATATGCAACCACCTGCTCGTGTTAAGTTCTGGGTGATAAGAAATTCAAATTACTTATCAGCTGAGAGTTGCATTTACATTTTTATAAATAAAATACTGTTCTGTGGCCAGTAATATTTTTACAGAGCTTCTTCCTCATCAGTAAAAGTATGCAACTTTTATGGCAATGAGCCAATAAAAATTCCAAAAATAATTTTTAGACAAAAATACCCAAAAATATGGAAATTTCTAATTTTTCACTCACTTGGAACAGTGGAAAATATTGTCTGAGGTCAGTTCCTGAAAACTGTCATGAATGTTAAGACTATATAAGCCTGTGGGGAAAAAAGGGGTTAGGTCCCTGAAGATCTAGTAATTTGACTTTCTGGCTTAAAATCATCACTTTCTTCTGACTTTTTGCACTGGATTTACGTTCATAACAAACTTTATGCTCAGGGGCCATGTTTATGGGCAAAAGTCACCATAAAACCCAAGTAAAATCACACTCATGGGTACAATGCTGCGGGTGTAGTGCACTAGCATCCCACAGGGTGGCGTGTGGGTCAGTTTTTAGTGTGGGATACAATGGGGGAATAAATGATGTGCTGGTTAACCTGCAAATAATCAATTATATGCCGCGAATCATCAAAACCGCGAGTGTTGAGGGTCCACTGTACAGCAATCCCCGAATATGTATGACCCTGGTACGTATGAATTCATTAATGTCTGAAAAAAATTAATTTTTTTATTTTTAAAAAGTTAAGAAAATAAAAAAAAAATCATTAAAAATGTGACATGTACACTCCTAAACACACTAAAATCATCCCCAACCTATATAAAATTTAAGGCTGCACAGTTTCGCGCTAAAGTATGTACTGTACAGTATGTATATGTATGTACTGTACATACTGCTGCATAGGCCATAGTCCCCAAGCATCTGTATCATCAAGCCACCCAGCACCCTTTCACATTTCTGGGTTTGTGATAATCAAAAGATGGTAAAGGGATAGTTTCCTCAGATACCCAGTAGACTCTCTCATCAGTTGTTTATTTCCAGGAGATTATTCAGGTCCAACTCACACATTAACTGTAAAAGACCGCAAAATCCTCACCTTCTTTCTGGGAAATTATTCAGGTCCAACTCCCACATTAACTGTAAAAGACTTTCCAAAGTTCTGTTAACTAAATTCTCATCTCCACTGAGCAAGAGACCCAGCCACTCAAAGTCCAAGAAAGGGGCTGGAATTCCAAGGTAAACCTAATAGAAATAAACTACTATATGGTTTTTCCTTTATTATATCTGGAATAACACAATTATTCAGTATAAAAGTATAAACACACAAAACAAAAAACTGGCAATGAATCACAATTAACAAAAACCTCTGGAAAACAAATAACAATTAGTGAGTTTTGGCAGAAATGATAGAAAACAAGTGGGAGACAAGTACTGGAAATGACTTGTACCAAATTTGAACCCTTGTCCCAGCCCAGCTATCCTCCAAACTTGACCCTGTTACCTGATTTTTGTTATACAAAGCAGCTATCTAGTTAGTAGTGTTAGGGTCACAAGCCTGATGCCAGGGCAGAACCCAGTGGCCAACAATGGTTGACACAACCTCAATGGACTTTGTAGCTCCAACTGGATTGGATCTACAATCCTAGCCTAATGAGTCTGTACTAGTTGAGTTTAGTCCCAACTGGTTGCCTAGCCAACACAAAATTATTAGTAACATGCACTGGCACCATTAATCACAATCATAAAATAACAGACAATTAATCAACAAACATTAACTGGAATCAGGACTTCATAATTGATCACTGGGAAACATAACTTACTCATGAAATCAAGACACATAGCTAAATAATAAATACAAACATTGACAATTATGGCAAACCTATCTCACGTAAGTTAATCAACCTATAATCAGTGCCAAACAAGCATGGGCAAAACCCAAACTCTGGAATAACGTGACTGGTGTTTCATAATAATGATAATAGGCTCTGTAGCTAGTTACATGAATGGAGTTAATGTTGGAGTATGATGACTGTGTGGTGTTGCCATGGCTGTTTAATAGGGTGGAGTGAAAAAATCAAAATTGCCAGGATCAAAATTGAGGGGGTCTTGATAGTTGTCTTTTGTCCAGGATTAAACTTTAAACCTGATTTTGGGTGGTTGCATACAAAACTGTGACTGCTACTGGCCAATTTATACAAATCGTATGTGCATGCCACCAAAATTTGAACCCAGTGACCTATCTTTGGTTCTGGACATGATAGAAAGACAATTTAAAAACTGTTTATGATGTATTTTTTACCTCTGAAGCAGATTAAAACATTTGCGGAGGGCTGTAGGCTCAATAATACATCAAAAAATCCATATTTATATTATTTTTGGCCAAAAATTGCAATTTTCATTATTACACATATAACAGATATAACACACATTCACTCTATCACTCATTAAACAAAGTAATAAAAAATAATCATTTAAACAGCTTCAGAATATTGTATTTTTGTATTGAACATTTTCATCAGTTTTCTTAATTTTATATTTTGTCAAATAATGCCATCATGACGTTCAAATCCTACCACAGTTGAGGAAGCCTCTGTTACAAGTTTAATGTGCCTCTCTACAGCCTCATTATGACAAGACTGGTTGAGTTTCAGTGCTTCCTTTCTTATGTTTATGAGTTCTTCATTGGTTAGGGATGCTATGATAGGGGCTCATGAATGTCAGGTGAATTTAAGTTTATCATTTTGAGATACCCTTGAGCTTCATTATCGATTTTAGGTACCATGAATCTCCTGATACTACCATCTCTCACAACACTCAAGTCAGGCTGTAACTCTGGAACTTCAATATCCTCATCTGAATCAATTATCAGGTCTCTCTAGATCTTCTGTAGATCTACAGTTCAGAAAGGACAGTTTGAGGAAATAGCAAATGTCACAGAAAGCAAGACTGTATCTTTTAAACCACTAAATGAAGTAAGGTTGCTATCAAGACATTTTGCTGTAAGTGCTTTATTACGCAATTATGAAACCTTGCTTAAATACTTTGAACAAGAAATCTCAGAAAACATTGATCCAGTATCAAAATACTGCTTGAAGAAGCTCTGACTCTAATTACCATATCACTATAACTGTTAAATGATGTTTTGTATGAATTAGCAGAACTGACCAAATGCTTCCAGAGGAGTTTTTTAAGAACAGTTAAAGCTGTACATTTAGCATGAGCTAAGATTCACAAGATGAAAGGACAATATCTAGGAGAAACAGTAAATTGGAGTAACAGTGTAAAAAGTGTAATTGCTTCAATCTCTATTAGAGATGAACAATTCAATGGTGAATCAATTCTAAGTTTTATATCCCTACTGTGTGATCATTTGGACCAAAGGTTTCCAAGAGAAGAAGTGAATAATTAGGCAGCTTTTGACTTCACCTCACTTTCATCAAAGCACAGCAATTACAAATTTGGTGCAGAAAACATCATCAAACTAGTTGACAAGTACAGGAGCATTTTGGACCTTAGTCCAGTGCATTGATCTACTCAAACCACTATGGATGAGAGAAAATTCACTGTAAATCAGTACAATGATTTCAAATATATAATTGCGGAGAAAAGTGTAGAAAAGTTAATTACAAATTTCCAGGAAATGGTGAACTTGAGTTTAAGAATACAGAACAGTTCATTGTAGTTTCTCAACTGATAGATATATGTGCAACCTTTCAAGCTTCTAGTGCTGATTGTGAGCGAAGCTTCAGCCTTATGAATAATATCAAAACTAAATGTCAAAACAGATGGAAAGATCACCACCTTCATATGTTAATGAGGATAAAATTTCACTTGTCAAATGGTGGAGAAGTTAATCTGGACACAGTTTATAAACATTGGAAGAATGCAAATGACAGAAGAGAAAAAGTTTGTGAACAAGGAAAATCTGTGTTTGCCACATCATCAAGCATGCCTGTTGTTGCTGGCTCAGGGTCATATTCGAGTGATAGTGATTAGTGGTTTTGTATAGAATATCAGGAAAATAACATTGCTTTTCCTGTGTCAAAAACGAAAAGTGTTAAACTTTGTGTTAAAAGATTAATGCATATATGGATACTCTAAAATCTAAATAAAATGCTGATTTTAATTTTAATTGTTGAGAGATATGATATAATGAAATAAAATGTTCAGCAGCTTATGTTTTTAATGACTCCTCATTTATATTATCTTTACTACTTAATCACTTTACATAACTGGTGACTTATTATATATATATATATATATATATATATATATATATATATATATATATATATATATATACAGGGTGGGCGGAAAGTAGCTCCCTATTTTGGATTGGTAAAAAAATACGTATATTATCCATTTATTTCAGAAGAAATAATATGAAAAGGTAGGCATACATGGTAGGTTTTCTCTAAAATTCAATGTGGGCTCCAACTCTTTCCACCAGCTTCTGGAGCCGCCCAGGAATGGCGTCCACTGACTTTAGCAGGAACTCCGGCGGGATGGAGGACATGACCTCCCGAATTCGGTCCTCCAGTTCTTCCAATGTCCTCGGTTTGGTGCGGTAGACTTCTTCCTTTACCCACCCCCAAAGAAAGAAGTCGCACGGTGTCAAGTCGGGGCTCCTGGCTGGCCATTGATGTGGACCACGACGACCCATCCAACGCCCAGGGAAGTGGGCATCCAGCCACTCATGGACAACAAGAGCGAAGTGCGGAGGGGCGCCATCTTGCATAAATATCAGATCGTCGATGTTCTCCCATGTGCTGACAACCGGCCAGACCTCGTTTCGCAACATAGCAAGGTACCGCTCAGCATTCATGGTGTTGCGCAGAAGGAACGGGCCCACAACCTGATCTGAGGTCATACCACACCACACCGTTACACTGAACCGATTCTGCCGTTTTTCAGCGGTAACCGTGCGACTTCTTTCTTTAGGGGTGGGTAAAGGAAGAAGTCTACCGCACCAAACCGAAGACATTGGAAGAACTGGAGGACCGAATTCGGGAAGTCATGTCCTCCATCCCGCTGGAGTTCCTGCTAAAGTCAGTGGACGCCATTCCTGGGCAGCTCCAGAAGCTGGTGGAAAGAGTTGGAGCCCACATTGAATTTTAGAGAAAACCTACCATGTACGCCTACCTTTTCATATTATTTTTTCTGAAATAAATGAATAATATACGTATTTTTTTACCAATCCAAAATAGGGAGCTACTTTCCGCCCACCCTGTATATATATATATATATATATAACGTCTGGTAATTGTGGTAGATCCACACACTGCATTGATACTAGTGCGTATGGTAAGCTTGATTCCATGCAGGAATGAAAAAAATTAGAGGGAACATTGGCATGCATTACCAAACTCTTGACACTCTTATCCCTTTTCTGTCCAACTCTGCAATGCAAAGGTTAATGGGTATTTTCAATCTTTTATCCACTCAACTGGTCAGTTGAGTGACATTGGGTCTGGGTAGTAGTTGGATGGGGGACCATCCTTTACATCCAAATTATGTAGTGACCTGTGGTTCTTCTTCTTGGAGAGGGTGGGGGAGCATTTTTGTGGGTATTCACCTTTGGCCCTTCTTTCCTACATAAGAAAAAGAAGTTTACATAAATATATATTGGTACCAGCACTGATACATCATTGTGACATCCTTGTGTGGCATGATAGTTCACTGTTGAAATGAATAATTTAAGAAGCATGATTAGTGTTAAAAAATAAATTATAATTTTAGGTTAAGCTGTAGATAGAGTAATGAAGTTAATGAAGATGAGAATGGAGAATAGTATGCAACATTAGTATGGTCATGCAGAGTGAATAAATAATAATATAATTGTGAAAAAGTTATATAATGGTGAGTGCATAGGTGTGAAAGGTAGAGGAAGGCTACACAAATGCATGCAAGTAAATGTAGAGTTGGTGGAAGTGTGGCTTGAGAGTTAACAAGAAACAGATGAAAGGAAGTGGTTTGTGAGGTGTGTAATTGGAGACATTGGTCTTGTCTGATGTCCCACTAGAGGTATCTTACCAATTTTGTCATAAAGGTAACACTGGATACTTGAGGTTTGGGTGGTACTTTATTCCCAGTGGTGATCTCTTTCTCTCCTTGTGTGTGTAATTGATTTCAGTGTTTTCAGTACTGAGATCAAGCATTGTGCCCATCCCAGTGAGAATGGGAGATGAGTTCTATGATGATGTATAAATGTATGTATAAAAGGAAAAAAATGACCAAGCCATCACAAAAATTTGAAAGAAACTATAATGATTTGCATTTGGAACTAGATTGCTACAGCAATTATTTATGCTTTATTAATAGATAATAATAGCTTTAATACCACCATTTTTATTGCAGTTTACACACACTTCTTGGGGTATACTAAATTCTTGGAAGATGATGTGTCCATTACCATTTACCCACTTTCACCCTTACACACTCGCTGCTTGTAATCAAGGTAGCTCATCTCTCTTTGATTACGGGGATTATGGGATTAAGTCTCATGAATCATGTTGGTGTAGGGAAAACTACAATTTTTTTTTTTGTTGACCCTGTCAGATAATGGGGGCTCACATTTTATTTTAAAGCCACAAGTGTAAGAAGAAAATGCAAAAATTGTGAAAATTTGTTGAAATTCCACGTAGATATCCACTTTTCTGGGGAATGAGAGTCAGCAAAAAGGTATTTTTGTTGAAAAATCAGTGTTTCTGTTATATTTCCATCAAGTTTTGGACTACAGTCTCACTTTTTATCATTTCTTGTAATTGTCAGGCAGAAGAAAATTATTAGTCATAAAAATACTAAGGCCAGTCATTCTTATGAAAATGGGCATTGATATCAAAAACATAGGCTTTTCCTAAACCAATTAGATTTTTGTAATTTGTTCTTCATTTTAGGTCCTACAATCAGGGTTGGCCTGATTGGACCTGACCCAGTTGTCCCCAGTTTTTTTTTTTCAGAAAAAGCCCACCTGAAAAAAAACAATTAAACCCCACTCAAGCAGGTTTTTTCAGGTATTTTAAAACAATGAGTTACTGTAATAAGCTAATAAAAGTAATATAACAGTTAATACCATGTATTTAAGAGTCATTGCAGTCATGTAGGACTTTGTTTTATTAAATAAATAACAAAAGCACAAAGCGCAACTCAACTTCAACTTTATTTTTAATTAAAACTGAACTCTAAAATATTTCATTTTATTAAATGAAGTGCCCTGTAAAAGTAATAAACTAATTAAATTCAGATAGTAATCATAGTTAAGTATTTATTTATTAAGCACTGGGACATCTCAAAGTAATCAAACTTCATCTTCATTCAGTTCACTTCCACTACCTACGCAAATATTTGCATATTTTGACCAGCTTTCCTGCTTTTTCTGCCCCAAGCTTGTTGCGTAACTTGGACCAGATGTGTCCAAATGTTGAGAAAATGCTCTCAATGGCAGCTGAACTTGGGGTACAACTCAGTAGATGTTCACAAAAGTTGCAGAAATCTTCCATACCAATAGCATTTCTTTTAGCAGTTTGTACTTTCATCAATTGCCACCAAGTAGAGGAAGACTTTCTATAGCCAGGGGTTCCCAGAGTGGTCAATATCGACCCCCTGGGGTCGATATTGACTGTGCGAGGGGTCGATAAAGATCTAGCATCAATAAAGTTTTAGGCTTAACATCGATGAGTGCAGTGACTTGAGACTCAAACTCTCAAACCTACAGCCTAATATTCATGCCTTTGTTAATGCCCATCAGGCCCACCCATCTCATTAGAGAAGATTTAATTGTAAAGGTATTTAGCAGTTATTAATTTTCACTTAATTACTAATAATGGTAATTGTATAAATATAATGATTAATAAATATTGAGAATTTGGGTTAGGGGTCGATATTAACTTTATAAGCTCCTCAAGGGGTCGACAAGCTCAGAAGTTTGGGAACCCCTGTTCTATACAGTTGAATGACTTGATTATTAAACATTGATACTGAGAAAAGGTTCTTGTCTTTTATTTTGAAAGCCAGAAAATATGCTAGATATTGAGGCTTATTGCTGATTATCCACTGTTCTGCTGCCATTGCTTGCTCTTCATCAAGTTCTGCTCTTGTTAATAAATATATATATATATATATATATATATATTACTATTTCTATGAAAACAAAGAATATATTATACATAGATTATAAATATTGATACTTACCCATGTATTGATGGTCCATGAAGTATGTTACATAAAAGAATGGTTCCACAGCATCAGTCATTCGTTTTTTAATTTGAGCTCCATATGGCTTGAGGTCTTCACTTTGCAGGAGCTGTATCCATGTTTCAACAGCAGTTGACAAAGTTGCTGAATCACTTTGAAGCTGCAAAAATTTGATTACACTGATATAATAATAAATCCCAGAATAAATTTGATTACACTGATATAATAATAAATCCAGGAATAAAGTATAAATAAAATTTAAAAGTATTAATTAATTAAAATAAAACTAGAGTAGTTATTAAAATAATTAAGTAGCAGATGTACCATACTTAAAAATGTAACCAAATTTTCATAGGTAGCTAAGTATACCTTATCAAGTGCAATAGCAACTTCCTTTAGCTGCTTCTGAAGGTGAAGGGCCTCTCTGTATAAGCTCAGTATTGATTTCCATGTATTTATGAAAATTTTTCATAAATGTGTCTACACAAGCTTCCTGTGAGTTCTACTGAGTATCATCGGTATTTGTGGCATTAGTCCTCCCTTGTCCTTCAGCCATTCCTGATTAACAAAATAAAAGGATTTGGAGAGAACGTATATATATATACACACCGTAATATATATATATATATATATATATGTACAGGGTGGGCGGAAAGTAGCTCCCTATTTTGGATTGGTAAAAAAATACGTATATTATCCATTTATTTCAGAAGAAATAATATGAAAAGGTAGGCATACATGGTAGGTTTTCTCTAAAATTCAATGTGGGCTCCAACTCTTTCCACCAGCTTCTGGAGCCACCCAGGAATGGCGTCCACTGACTTTAGCAGGAACTCTGGGCGGGATGGAGGACATGACTTCCCGAATTCGGTCCTCCAGTTCTTCCAATGTCCTCGGTTTGGTGCGGTAGACTTCTTCCTTTACCCACCCCCAAAGAAAGAAGTCGCACGGTGTCAAGTCGGGGCTCCTGGCTGGCCATTGATGTGGACCACGATGACCCATCCAACGCCCAGGGAAGTGGGCATCCAGCCACTCACGGACAACAAGAGCGAAGTGCGGAGGGGCCATCTTGCATAAATATCAGATCGTCGATGTTCTCCCATGTGCTGACAACCGGCCAGACCTCGTTTCGCAACATAGCAAGGTACCACTCAGCATTCATGGTGTTGCGCAGAAGGAATGGGCCCACAACCTGATCTGAGGTCATACCACACCACACCGTTACACTGAACCGATTCTGCCGTTTTTCAGCAGTAACCATGGGATCCTCTCCTGCCCAGTAGTGGCAATTGTGGCGGTTGACAAAGCCTCCGACGTGGAACACCGCCTCGTCGCTCCAGAGGATGTTGCGGAAGAGATGGGGCCAGTCTTCATGCCAAGCCAGCATGATTTCCCCGAACTCCATGCGAATGTCGCAGTCCTCGTCCGAGAGAGATTGGCAGTAATGCGGCTTCCACGCATGCCAGTTCAGCTCCTTCTTCAGCACAGTTCGCACTGAGTAGCGGGAGAGTCCACTTTCCCGAGCTGCCTGGCGAGTTGACTTTCGTGGACTCCGTGCGAACATTTCCTGAACTGCCTGCACCGTCTCCTGGGCCCTGGATGTCGAAGGGCGACCACATCTTCGAACATCTGCCACAGACCCCGTGGTCATGAGCTTCGAGTGGCAGTTCTTGATTGTTTTCGGGTCCACTTGGGCACATGGTCCGTGAATGGCCCGCCACCATCTTTGAACTCGAACGACAGATTGCCAAACTTCGTACCGTGCCGCCAACTGGGCACGCTCCTGCAGTGTTAAACGCTCAGCCATGTTACCCTTCAATCTGAAATGAAAAAAAAAAAATGAACGTTACAATTGTACCACTTTAGAGAACACACCATAACAATATAACAATACAATCACAATTTATATATAATTTATATGTAATTTAAATTAGGGAGCTACTTTCTGCCCACCCTGTATATATATATATATATTTTTTTAATTGGGGTTGTTTAACCTCCTTTGCAACATCTAAGGTCATATGACGGAGGGAACCTACAGCTTTACGTTGGATCCGAACCACAGGTCGCTACATAATCTGGGCGCAGAGGATGGTCTCCCATCCAACTACTACCCAGACCCAATGTCGCTTAACTTCGCTGATCTCCGAGAAGTGGTGTTTCGACATCGGCCACTACGTAGCCCATATATATATATATATATATATATATATATATATATTATATATATATATATATTACAGCATCTATCTTTCTCTCTCTACCAATCTATCTGTACATATAAACTTTATAAAGATTATCATTTTTATAATTGGCATTATTGTAGTCTTTAAGTATAATAATACTGTTAAATCACACCTCATAAAGAATAGCTCGGATGATGTTGTTGGTTACGTGTATTCGATCGGATGTACACAATGTAACTCAGTATATATAGGCCAAATGAGTAAAATGTTAGATATTAGGGTAAAACGGCATAAATATGCATATAGAACAGCTAATAATTCCAATGCTTTGTTTAACCATATGTATAGATGTAATCATAGCATCAAGTGGGATAGTTCTAAAGCGCTGGTTGAAAACAGAGATATAATCAAAAGAAATATTCTAGAATGTGCATTTATTCATTTTAAAAGCAATTTCAATAACAGTGTGGGAATGTTTAAAATTGACAATATCCTGTTAAAATTCCTTTTGCCTCTCATTAACTCTTGTTAAGTATGTGCTAATTGCTTTTGTTTCCGCTACGTTGTATATATTTATGGGCATCTTGCCTTCTCTCTTCATTCCCTGATGAGGTGTAGCTCTGAATACACGAAAGGCCTTGGAATCATTTTTCTTTTTCCTTGTGGGTTTGCAGCATTCATTCATTTCACGTTTAATTGTGAAATTCATCATATATATATATATATATATATGAAAATTATTTCACGAAAGTAACACGTGAAAAATATTTATGATGAATAAAACCACGAAGGAAAGGAAACAGAATGGTGCTCAAGCGCTTTCGTCTAATGACATCCTCAGGATGTCATTAGACAAAAGTGCTTGAGCACCATTCTGTGTTTCCTTTCCTTCATGGTTTTATTCATCATATATATATATATATATATATATATATACATATTAGGGTGCATCAAATTTCCCATGATTTTTCAAAATGTTTTATTTCAATCTGTCCCTATGATTACTCTGTTCCAATGCCTGAAATAGCACATATGGCCAAATTTCAAAGATTTATGTGGTCATCTAGGGGGTCCACATCATTGATGCAATATTTAGTATTGGAGTTAAATTGACCAAAAATTAAACATTTTATATCCCCATTTCCGTGTTTGCAAAAGTATGAACCAATAAAATGTGTTAAATAATCAAAACAGGGATACATTACATTGATTTCTACATTACATTCTGGTTTATACATTACATTATTGGTGATACAAGCAAGTTAAAGTCAAAAGAACACTATGTTAATAAAAAATGTTCAAGAACTGTAAATGAACATGAACAATTAGTTTAGGCTCTAGTTTTCCTCTTTCGAAGATTAGGAAGCTTCTTTCTGTCGGATTCAACAACTTGTAGGACATTTTGGTAATGTTGTTGTGATCTGGCAGCCATGAGAAAATCAGAACTTAGCTTCACCCCACACTCAGCACAATCATTTATGACGTTAACTGCCGAGATGTGTTCTCTGGACATTTGAAAGGAAGCTAATTCTGGCCAATTTTCGATATTATGAGTCAGGAAAGAACTGTCAAGTTCCAGAACAGAGAAAATGTACCATGAATCTTCATTGATTAAGTCACCAAGCTTTGTTGTGCTGGAAATGGAGTTTGGAAATTTGGGTTCCCCAAATCCTGTGCCAAATCGATGTTGTGGTAAAGATGCCTGATCTTGTGCTGGCTTTACTGCTATAAATCTCTCAGCCAGATAGCAGCGTTCAGCTTCAGGGACTGCATCATTAAAGAGCGCAAGAGGTCAGTCAGGTACCGCGCTTGAACAGGTGATCCACCACCAGCTGTACAGCAAGCAAACAAAGTTCACAAACACGCAGTTTGGGTCATTGTGCTTCTGTGGTAATGGTTCCAGAGGGAAGAGAACTGATCTGCTCCTCCAGCAGCACCATCTTAATGGAGTAGAGAAGCTTGGCCATCCACCTAGCCTTGTGTACAGCACCAGGACGTCGAAATGAAAACTCTCTACTTGTCCCATCCAAGTAGAGCAAACAAAGATCAGAAAATTCTTTGTAGTCATCACGTTGATGCTTCACAACAGACTGCGCGCATGAAATTGCTCTGGCCCTATAGTCATGGATTATGGTTTGTATGCCATCTGAATAAGAGGTACCATCCAAAAAATTAAGTGACTGATTATTGTTGTGCGGAACTGTGTCAAAATGCTTTTGGAACCGACAGAATATGGTAACTTCTACTGACAATGGTGGTTCTATTTTCAGATCATTGAAGACTTGTGTAAGGATTACCTCGCCAATGTGATGCCGACAAGCTGACCACAGTAAAGCTCGACCTATGTCCTGTTGCAGACTAACACATGCAGCACAGCACTCACATGACCAGTGTTATTAGCTGTTGTGTCAAAAGTCATGTTCACTACCGAGTCAACACAATTCCATGATCGGAGAAGCTCCATAGTGAGATTAGCAATGATTTGACCAGCTGGCTGATCTGTATTTGGCTTGTAGGAAGGCACACCAAGAAGTTTGATGTCATACGAATTGCCAACTGCTATGGTGAGCCTCTCTTCAGCTTTAGTTTGGTATGACAGAGTTGACATCAGTTTAAAATCCCAGTGAAGAGACAGGAACTGTGGTGGAACCCAGGACTCTCTGACCAATGATGCAAGCTCTTCACCAACCTTACGTCTTGCTCTGTCGGCAGTAGAATATATGTGAAACTTTTTTGTGTCACCTCCTGATTCCTCAATGATGGCTTTGGTAAATGCTGCATGTTGGCCGGTGTGATCTTCATGCTTGTAGACAGGGAAACCATCCTATGGTATTTGAGTATGTCATGACTTATAAAAGCAGTTGTTCCTGAGCGAGTTGCTTGGCGAGATTTTCGTGTTTTTGGTTTGTAATCCTCTATATCACCCTCTTCATCCTCAACATCACTGTTGCTTTCCTCACTGTTCTCAATCTGAACTTTGCTTGTAGATGCTTGGGCTTCTTTATGAGCTTTAAGCTGTCGTTCTGCTTGCATCATTTCCTTTTCCTGCTTTCTTTGGACTTTTGATGCGAGCTTCTTGTCATGGCTTCCAAATGATGCGACTGTCTGATTTCATTGACCGCAAGAACTCCAGATCTTCAGGATCTTTTATGAGTTGCTCAGCATTCCTTGGCCACAACTGAAATGTTTCTTGTAACTCCTTTTCGATCCCCTTAAGCTTCGCAACTGCACCAAGCGAAGAACACCGATCCACTGGAAGTTCCCTAAGTTTTGCATTTTTTGCAGATAGTGCTATAATTTTTTCAACAGCTTTCCTCTCAGTAATCATGGCAATGTTGCCTTTCTGATAAAATGGAATAATTTTTTGCAAGACAAATTTAGCATTGTTCCATTTTGTACGGTTAAACGGTAGACCTTCTTGCTGATGAAACATGTAGCATCGCAACACTTGCTCACATGTTGGCAGCCTAGATCCTGTTATCTCTGCATCTGCATCGCTGATTCCAGCACCAAGACCATAAATGGCAGCAGTTTGACGAGTTTTAACAGCATATTTATCATTTGTGCTATCTGAACTGGCCATAATGCACGACAGGTATAAAGAGAACACAAAAAAATTCTGTAAAGAGAGAACACAAAATTCATTAACATAAACATTTAACATAAACACACAAAAATCATATTTATCATAAATACTTGCATATCAGATTATATATTGCAGTTCCTTTTAGAATATTCTATAACTTTCCACCACTTCCTAGCACTTTCTAGAGGTTTCTATCACTTTCTAGAGGTATCTATCACTTTATAGAAGTTTCTATCACTTTTTAGAAGTATATATGACCTTTAGAAATATCACTTACATGTTCTTAGGCTGATTTTTGTAGTGAACAAAATTTTTAAACTTCTACTATTTGGATCTCAAATCACAGAATGACTGTGGGGTTGGTGTGCATATAGGAAGTCTGTGTGGACCCCATAAATGGCATTCAAATCCAAAAATAATTCACATAGTAGGTTTTCTTAACCATTGGAACATTTCTAACTTAGGGACAAAGTGAAACTATGTCATTGGTGATTTTGATGCACCCTAATACATATATATACATATATATACACACAGTGAGGCCTTGCATAACGAATGCCTTAAATAGTGAATTTTTGCTTAACGAATTACCTCCATAAGGCTCCATTGATTTAAATAACAATTTTACCTTTCAGAACGAATTTGGTGATGAAAAACGTAATAACACGTTTTCTGTTCAGTTGGAGGTTGGTAGCTGTCGTGAGCAGTTGTGTACAACACAATTGCTCACTATTAAATTTTAATTTATTAGCTTTATAAGTGTATAAAACGTGTAGTCATGGCCCCTAAAAGACCTTCATCTGCTAATGCTCCAAAGAAATCCAGGAAAACTATCAGTCTCCAGATGAAGCAGGAAATTATTAAAAAAAGTGAATCTGGAATGAGCACCAAAGATCTTGCTGCTGAATATGGATTGTCTGCCAGTACAGTTTCGACGATTTTTAAGAAGGAAGAAATTATGAAAACTAAAGTGAGTGCTGCTACAAGTAGACTTATTAAAGGAAGGGAAGCTATTGCTGAAATGGAGAGAGTTTTACTGATATGGATTAGAGAAAAGGAAATGAAGGGGGAATCCATTACTAAGGCATTCATTAGTGACAAAGCAGTGCAAATATATGAACAAATTAAGGAATCCCTTCCAGCATCAGTTGAAAGATATGAATCATTCAATGCAAGTCGTGGGTGGTTTGAAAATTTCAAGAGAAGGTCAGGAATTAAGAACATTATAAGGCATGGTGAGGCTGCAACTGCTGATACTGAGGGAGCAAAGGAATTTAAAATAGAATTTGCAGAACTTGTTGAGGAGGAGGATTATTTGCCTCAACAAGTTTTTAATGCCAACGAAACTGGCCTATTTTGGAAAAAGCTACCGAACAGAACCTACATTACTAGAGAAGAGTCCAAACTGCCTGGCCATAAACCAATGAAAGACCGGTTTACTTTACTTATGGCTGGGAATGCATCAGCGGACCTGAAGATTAAGCCTATGCTTGTGTATCATTCCCAAAATCCCAGGATATTCAAGCAGAAGAAGGTGAACCCATTTAAAAAATGGGTAAACAAGTGCAAAAAGGGTCAAAATTTGGGCTCTGGAACGAATTACTGAAAATCCCATTGAACTAATGCATTGCATAACGAATTTTTCAGTTAACGAATGACCTTCTGGAACGAATTAAATTCGTTATGCAAGGCCTCACTGTATGTGGTACTTACATGTGGCTGGTGGTGACTGCAAAAATACTTGTGAATTTCGATTGTGTTTTGATACACTATTAGGTGTAACTTCTTTCTCCAGGAGATTAAGGTAATGAGATGAACACCCATAGGTTAGAATGTTAGAACATTTCTCCTGAAGTAGTACTTTCATGCGCTTCATTTTGCTCTCATTGTCAGTACAGATTGCAAATACCTTGAAAATATGAGAAAGAAATAATCATAGTATTGTAAGGATTTTATACATAGTATTATAGTATTGTACTGACACAGTATTGTAAGGATTTTATAGTTATTTTATTTACTTGAGCTATTTTAATTAATAATCTCTCTAAAATTTTAATGAACTCAAATTACTTGCATCTTTGTTGTATTTCTGTTGGACCTCATTTACTGCAGCTATAGCAAGTTCACAACAATATTCTGCTGTTTTCTTCTCTGATCCACAATCAGTCGTTGATAGCAGGAATGTTGAGCGGCCAGTGTGGATTGAGGTGGGAATGATGGGATCATTCCGCACTGATGACCATCCATCTTGTAGCAGAGTTATTGTAGCATTTGTTAAGTCATTACTCAGATTCTGTTCTATTTCATCATGTACAGTACTTCAGTAAGATCTCCCGCTAGGTCTTTTCTTGTTGGTGCGCAATACCCAGGTCTTAACAGATTCATCATTTGTTTATATTCTTTGCTGCTAGCAGCATTAAAAGCTATTGCATTGCTGTAGAAAATCTTGGTAGCTTGTAGATCAAGCAGTTTGTTTTGTTTTTCTGTTGTTTTTGACAAAATTGGTCATCTGAGTTCAAGTTCTGAGGTTGGGTCAATCTTGACTTCAATGGAGTACTACAAATACTGCTTGATGGGGGGAAATACAAAGATTTAGGTTTCTTCTTTGGAGGTTGAGAAGTAGAACAACTGTCAGGTCTATTGACAGAGACACCAGAAGCTGATGAAGGTGATCTACAGATCTACAGAAGCTAAGGCTAACAAAGACCCTGAGATCCACTCTAAGGTAAGCCTGAGAGAAAGGAAAGAGTAGGGGGTTAAGAGAAGAGAATAAGGGGTTAAGTAAGGAGCAACACCTATCACTCGTGGGTTAACATTCATTCAGAAAAAGAGAAAAAAGACTCATCATCATCATCCGCTGGCCACTGCCGACAAGTCAGAAAAATAGTCAGAGAAAATAGGAGAGGGGTGAAAGATGAAAAGAAGTAAAATAAGAACGCTTACAAACCATGCAAACACAGTCTTAACTCAGTCATACCATGCAAACTACAAACATGCAAGAAACGAGAGTTACAGACATGCAAAGTAAGGAGATAAGGAAAAAAAAAAAAAAGTAGGTAAAGTTAAACAAAAAGTGGGTTAGTTTACGCTACAAGCTACATCTACGTTTGTGTTAGTCTAATTTTTTTTTTTTTTTTTTTTTTTGCTGCTGGTATCACACACTGGCATTTATCATCAACAGACTCATCCTCGAGCACCACCACCAGAGCTCCTGTTGCTAACTTTGTTTTTTTATTTTAAACAACGTTAATATTTTTAAAATGTCTGTCTAGACCAAGGGTCGGGGAACTTTTTTGGGTATTACCCAAAAATCTATTTGAGTAAAATGAAATTACCCCCAGACTTCAAAGTAAACAAAAACAAGCCAATTGCTCTTAAAATTGTTGCATATGGTATACAAAAAATTCAAATTCAAAAAATGTTTATTGGATCCATTATTATGGAGAAATAAAAAAAAGCCACACATGCTGGCATAAGAATAGCACACAAACAAAATTAGTAAAAAGAATTGAAGAACTGAAGAATTTCATTCAAAACATCTCCACTTCAGGTTTTGGGAAAAATGATGCCGTTTCATTTTTGATACAACAACATCAAAATCAGGACGTAAATTCGTAATATTCTAAAATTTAGAATAACGCCACATTTATGTAACAAAATAAAATAAAAATATACGAAAAAAATAGCACAAAGTGTCAAGCACTAAAAGCACCTCTTCGTTTCATGATACCATACACACGACTGAGGCTCTGAGGGAAGTGTCTCTCATACCGCACGCATTAACCCCAAAATTTTTAAATTTACCCTATTTGGGGTAATTTACCCCTGTTCCCCGACCACTGGTCTAGACGGTTCTTAAACATATTAACGCTGGTAGAATGAACGACTGATGCGGGAAGATTATTCCATTTATCAATTACTTTAAACGTAAAGAAGTTTTTAGCGATATTAGTAATGAAACGCCTGCCATGCATCTTAAATCTGTTATTACGAGTATTACTATTATCGAAAGTGAACAATTTGTCAAAATTTACGTTATCGATGTTATTAACGATTTTGAAAACTTCAATAAGCTCCCCCCTTAATCTCCTAGTTTCGAGTGAATACAGTTCTAACTCTTTAATCCTATCTTCATAAGGCTTGTTGCGCAATGACGTAATTAGTTTTGTGGCACGACGTTGAACCCTTTCTAACCTATCAATATCCTCACGCAAGTACAGGCACCAAAACTGAACTGCATATTCTAAATGAGGCCTGACTAGGGACTTGTAAAGGGGCAATATAATATCCTTCGATTTAAATTCGAAATTACGCACTATGAAGCCTAACATCCTATTAGCTTTTGCGCAAGACTCCAGGCACTGGTTCCTAACCTTTAAATCCATAGATACGCGTATGCCTAAATCTACTTCCTCGTCAATGCTCGCTAACTCCCTATCATCCACTGTGTACGTGTAATTATTGTTGTGAGAACCTATATGCAAAACTTTACATTTGTCTATGTTAAATTGCATCTGCCACTTATCTGTCCACTCCATAATCCTATTTACATCGTCTTGGAACCTATTACTATCGTCCTTGTTAACAACCTTACCGCCTATTTTAGTATCATCCGCGAATTTTGACACGTTACTACTCAATCCTACATCTATGTCGTTAATGTAAATTACGAATAGCAATGGGCCTAACACTGAACCCTGTGGGACACCGCTACCTACATCTAACCACCCCGATTCACTACCATTAACTACGACCCTCTGTCTCCTAGCACGAAGCCATTCTTCTAACCAGTTAGCTACCTGACTGCGTATACCGTGCGCTTTGACCTTCGCAATTAGTCTCCTATGCAGAACTGTATCGAACACCTTTTTAAAATCTTAATAAATAATGTCAGCTGCTCTATCTATGCCTATCGTATTCGTGCACTATTTCGTTATAAAATTCTAACAAATTAGTTAAACAAGACCTATGGCGTCAAAACCCATGCTGACTACTATTAATCAAATCTCTACTTTCTAAGTGATTGATGATATGATCCCTAACTACGGATTCCAAAAGTTTACCGACAATTGATGTTAAGCTAATAGGCCTATAATTGCTAGCTACTGCGTGGTCGCCTTTTTTAAAAATAGGCGTGACGTTAGCTAATTTGAAGTCTTCAGGAATAATCCCCGTTTCGAGTGACTGATTAAAAATCTTTGTTAAGGGGCCTACGATAACGTCTTTCAAATCTTTCAAATGTCTGGGATAAAAAGTGTCAGGGCCTGGAGCCTTGCTAACTTTTAGCCTATCGATATAATGCGCAATCTCAGCCTCATAAATAGTTATTCCATCCAAAACAGTCTTGCTACTAAATGGAACGATATCGTCCACGTCGGAGACATTATTTACATCTACGGTAAAAACTGTTGCAAAAAAGTTATTGAAAATACCCACCATCGCCTGAGCGTCAGAAGCCAAAGCACCATTAACATTCACTAGAGGGCCTATGTTATCTTTTATCGGCTTACGATTATTAACGTACTCAAAAAACTTTTTTGGATTATGTTTACTATCCGCAGCTATAAGTATCTCCAAATGAATCAAATGATAGTTCAGAAACTGATGATTCAGATGAAATATTTAATGCAACTTGATCATGTTTGCATTTCACTTTTGTTCTTCCTTCAACTCGTATGACATCGGCCCACTCATGAGAAGATTTCCTACCACTTCCAGCAACAAATGGCATGGTTTCTTAAATTCTTAGTGTTGAATAAAAATAATTCAGTATAGATACTGGTAATACTAAGCTTTAGCTATTATATCTAAGTTACCATATATTTTTAAAAAATCATCTATATGTATCTGTAACAAAATAGCAACAGTCATTATGAAGAACAATGAATAAATACTGTATATAAGCACAAAAAATTTTAAAGGGCAGTTTTTAAAATTTATTATACACTTTTCTTATATTAGCTATAGAAAATTTGAAAAAACCTGATAAACCCTGATAAAACCCTACAATGCTCTAAAATATATACATATACACCCATGTTTTCTAGTATGAAGGGTCTGTGTAAATAATTTCTGATATTGTACTCATATATGAGCACAAGCCTTAAATTTTGAAGTCTCTGGTATTGAAGCAGTTTGAATCAAACAGGAGGCATCATCAGTTGCATGTTTACCAATTACTAGAGGGGCCAAGTCATAATCATCATCTCTTACAGTGGTTTCAGTTCTTCAGAATTTTTTCCAGAGCAAGATAATAGTCATACCTATACAGTAGGGGGGTCATTCTCTGTCAGATCAACCAAAAAAAATTGAAATTAACACCCTCATCTCATATTTTGCTGAAATTTGGTTTATAGGGAGTTTGTGAGCCCTGAATCCATTTCTGAAATTATAAGGTCAATCCGACCAACGGTTCAAGAGATATGACCTCGGGCAATTTGAGGTCACTCGCGAGGTTACTAACATTTGGCGAGCCATAACTTGGGTAATAATTGTCATAATTATATAAAAGTATATATATTTAGAATCAGAAAACGACAAGGAATCCAAATATGCAAGTTTTAGAACTCTAGGTTGAAAAATAAAAAAGTTACACTGTAACCAAAATTTGAGGTCACGATTTGACCTCTGGGGTATCAAATGAGAATTTTTTTTTTAAATGTAAAAAATGAAGGCATAGGCATTGGCTATTAGAATCAGCAAAAAAAAGTTTGTTTATGTTAGTATTTTTCATGTAACTAACATATAAGTGAACACCATATTCATAAGTTGTGCATCAATTCTACCTATTTTTTCACACTTAAGCTCATAATTTGACCAATAGAAATTAAAATTACATTTTTTATAGATATAAAAAACAAAGTCAGAGTTCTTGACTAATAGAAACAATCATAAAAAGTTTGTTGATGTTGGTACTTTTCATGTAACTAACTTATAAGTGAACACCATATTTATAAATTGCTTGTCATTTCAAGGAATTTTTATATCTTAGCTATCAATTTGACCTCAAGCTCCAAGAATTTAATAAAAATTGTATTTCACTGCTAATCTACACTGGCAATAATAGTTATAATAGTGAAAGGGGAAGACTAAGCTCACATGTAGCCTAAACAAACCTGTTGAAACATGTTGCTACTTGTCTAAGTGCAGAATCAACACAGATAGTTGCAAAATTCCTTGTCTACAGGTTAGTACAGTTCCAGCCAGCACTGTGGGTGGCTGGTGGGTATGGTGTTTTAATGAGCCTCAGAGACTATCAAGGCCTAAAATATTAAGTGTGTATAGCTATATATTTTCTAAAAAATATATATTACCTAATTGTAAATCCTATATCTTTACATATCAAAATACAATGGTTCGGCACTTGAAATACTGCCAGGACCCTATTCAAAAACACAAGAAACGCATAACAATCAATCTTAGAAAAGTGACTGATGTACTTGTTGAAAAATGTGCTGGAAGAGTGAAAAAAGACTCATTGTTGTGTGTGAACTGCTGGACACTGATAATGAAAAACCCCACTATACTTAGTACCACTGAAAACAACGAGTCTGAGCAGGATTCAAATGAATCATCTACTATCAGTGGCTTGAGTAACATCTCTTCAATTCAAGATCTGGACAATGACAGTGATTGCTTGATAAAGGAAAATCCTTCAACTTCAGTTGAACCAGTTCTAGCATTTCTGGACCAAACACCAGTTAAAAAAAGTAAGTAATAAATTAATATAATAACTTATACTTTACTACAAGGTCTGTTTGATCTACTATATAGCCAATTATATAGCATTTAAGGTACTATAATTAATATTTAATTACTAATATTCAGGTGTGTGAAACCTTTTTTTCTGTTCTTTTCAGAAGGGCTGTCATTAAGCCAGAAAAAGCGCAAGGCTCGTGGTAAGCTATCATCTGCTCAGAAACACCTGAAGGAGAGGCTAGAACTCAGTTATGGTGTTCAAATTACCGAGGAGGTAAGTGATACTTCAAAACCTGAAACTAAATCTGAAAAACATCTAGACAAATTAATGAATGAATTGAAACAGTCATTCCTGGAGAGCAAATGTCACCATCACAAACTACAAATATTGACACTCTCACCATACACAATTGAAAAAACAGCTAGTTTCTTTCAAACTACAACATACATGGTGAAAAGAAGCCGTTCACTTAAATCAGAACATGGAATCCTTCCGAAGATTCCACTAATGAGCAAAGGAAAAGTGATATCTGAAGAACACAAAGATATAGTTAGAAGATTCTATGAGTCAGAAGAGGTTAGTCGTATGTGTCCTGGCCAAAAGGATTGCGTGAAAGTTATCAGTGCTGAAGGTGCAATGAAGGTGCAAAAACGATTGGTCCTCGGGAATTTAAGAGATATGTTTGAACTATATAAAAATGATGAAAAGAATCCCAAAATAGGATTTTCCACATTTGCAAAATTACGGCCATCATATTGTGTGCTTGCCGGTAGTGGTGGGACTCATTCTGTCTGTGTCTGCACATACCATCAAAATCCAAAATTGCAGCTGGCTGCATTGGGAGAAAGAGGTCTTTCATACAAGGATCTTATGGATTACAGTGTCTGCAGTACAGAAAGAGAGACTTGCATGATGCAACTTTGCAATGATTGCCCAAGAGAAGAGGGTGTCCTGGATTTTCTTGAGTTACTTGACAGTGTGAAATCAGCTCCAAATGAAATATCTTACAAGCAATGGGTGACTGTTGACTGTTGTACAATGGTTGATAAGGTGGAGCCACTTCATGAATACTTATCATCCCTAAGCATGAAAATATCCCGCATGGTTCGTCATCACTTTGTTGCTCAGCAACAATCACAGTACTTCAAGCAGTTGAAAGAAACACCACCACCTCAGAGCGAGGTAGTTATAGTAGGTGATTTCTCTGAGAATTATTCTTTCATTGTCCAGGATGCTGCCCAAGGGTTTCACTGGGACAATTCACAGTGTACAGTTCACCCTTTTGTCATCTATTATAGATCATCTGCAGACCAGGAACTTAGCCATTTTAGTGTCTGTTTCTTATCTGCATCACTAAAACACAACACTATAATGGTTTACTCATTCATATTGAAGCTTATGACATATGTTAAATTCAGATGCCCACAATTGAAGAAGGTGCACTATTTCTCAGATGGATGTGCTGGCCAATATAAGAACAGATACAACTTCACAAATCTCTGTTACCATGAAGAGGATTTTGGTCTGTCTTGTGAATGGCACTTCTTTGCTACATCCCATGGCAAAAATGCATGTGATGGGATTGGAGGAACAGTGAAAAGAGCTACTGCTCGTGCCAGTTTGCAGAGAACTACAGAGAGGCAAATTCTTACACCAGAACACATGTTTCAGTTTTGTGAAGAAAACTTGAGCAAGAAGATAAATTTTTCTTTGTAACTACAGCTGATTTGAAAGATGCAGAAGAATGGTTGGAACATCGATTCAAGGATAGTAGGGCTATTCCTGGAACTCAGAAATATCATAGATTTGTTCCCCTAAACAAGGAAGAACTGATGGTGTATCCCATTTCAAGTGGCATTGGAGAAAAGAAAAGAATAAGGAAAAGTCATTTTACTAATGAACCTGCAATGCTTGGTAACCTAAAATGTGTCAAACCAGGAGAGTATGTTGGCTGCATTTATGACATGCAAGTTTGGTATGGAATTGTGGAGGAATATTGTGAAGAGTTTGATGATTTCACTGTGAACTTTCTACATCCCTCTGGGTCATCAGGATCAAGTGCATATTATTATCCATCAAACAAGGATTCATGTGCAGTGCCAGGACATCATATATTAACTGTAATGAGTTGTCCTACCCTAAGAGGAGGCAGCAGAATTCAATACATTTTTCCACAAAAAGAAATTGATGAGAGCATCGAGCATGCAAAAATTGTATTAGGCTAGCACATGAATCCTCTAAGTAGGTCTTCCCCTTTCACTATTATAACTATTATTGCCAGTGTAGATTAGCAGTGAAATACAATTTTACATTTTTTGCCTTTGTTTTTATATCTATAAAAAAATGTAATTTTAATTTCTATAGGTCAAATTATGAGCTTAAGTGTGAAAAAATAGGTAGAATTGACGCACAACTTATGAATATGGTGTTCACTTATATGTTAGTTACATGAAAAATACTAACATAAACAAACTTTTTTTTGCTGATTCTAATAGCCAATGCCTATGCCTTCATTTTTTACATTTAAAAAAAAAATTCTCATTTGATACCCCAGAGGTCAAATCGTGACCTCAAATTTTGGTTACAGTGTAACTTTTTTATTTTTCAACCTAGAGTTCTAAAACTTGCATATTTGGATTCCTTGTCGTTTTCTGATTCTAAATATATATACTTTTATATAATTGTGACCATTATTACCCAAGTTATGGGTCGCCAAATGTTAGTGACCTCGCAAGTGACCTCAAATTTCCCGAGGTCATATCTCTTGAATCGTTGGTCGGATTGACCTTATAATTTCAGAAATGGATTCAGGGCCCACAAACTCCCTAAAAACCAAATTTCAGCAAAATCTGAGAGATGAGGGTGTTAGGCACTGGTTGATCTGACAGAGAATGACCCAGGGCGGATCAAAAATGAGGTTTTTAAACATTTTTTCGAAATTCAAATATGGCTAGTGCGGAAAATATGTGGGTGCTATAGATAATGACTATGCATAAATATTAGTCCTGCGAAATTATATCTTCAGGTGCCACAAAGCCATCGAAAAAAGTGAAATATAATGATTTTCTTATATTCTGCATTAGTACAATAACTGAAACTTATTGTTATTATTATATATTAAGTGTTCCAATTACCAAAATAGTTACTGAATTATGCAGCTCTTAGTTTATTTAGATCAATGTTCTTTTGATTAATGATCTAAATAATCCAGAACTCACCACGAGGAGGTGGCTGCGTGTCGAGCTCCACCCATGCCCTCCCAACCACCCATCCTTGCGCATGTTTTTTTCTATTAATGTTTTATTTAAACTTTATATTCAGCTTTACTTTCGAATGATGGCATTTTTTTACGTGACTGAAGTGTTGATCTTATGAAGCCATCTCGCGCGTTCAATCCAAATACTTTTGATGATGCTTCAGTCACTAATTTTACCATTCTTTCTACTACTTGTGTATGACAAGCAGTGGCGACTCGTGGTATAAATGTATGTGGGTGCGATTTCATAAAATTGTACGACAACATGGACTCACAATAGGCTAGCGCGAATCCAACTGCTGCTCACAAGAGTACTTGTATTAACATATGCGGCTATGCCAGACGTACAATTCTAGTTAATTACAAATAAGTAATAATTTCAATAAAATACATATAAATGGTTTATATTATTATTACTGAAGTAACTATTAGTAAAAATAAAGTTGTTATTATAAAAAAAATTCGCGATTGTACTTATATTTTCATTACAACAGTAAAATATAATTTATATTTACTTGAGCGAAAAATCTATCGCTCCATTCGGCTGCAATATTATTTTGTATTCAAACAGCAGTACGCTGTTTGAAGCTATGCTATAAGTTTAGAATATTATGTACTGTATGAAGGCTTACTCAAACTGCCTCATGAATCATGATATGCCACATGAATTTTTAAAATATATTTCAAGAATATTTAGTTTAATATCTTAAAATTAATATATTTTTTATCTGTTAAATTAATATTTATCGTTTCAAGCAAGGGGGAGCAACCGCTCCATCGCTCCTATATGCCAGTCGCCACTGATGACAAGGGAATTTCTCGAATGGAGGGGTACTCTTGTTTTTTATGAATTCTTCAATCTCATTTTCTGTCAGGTGTCTTGTCACAGGTGATTCAGTGACAATGCATTTTTGCCAATTAATTAAATCAGTATAATCAGTAGCTTCAAATTGAATAACAGGTACTGTGAAACGCCTCACAACTTTTTCCTTGTTTGTTTGCCTTGCTTTCTTTATTCGCCTCCACGCTAATTCTCTTATGGCGCTGCGGTCATCATGAATCATTGATGCTAGAATATTTTCTGGATTTGCAAAAAATGCATTTCTTTGTATGACAGGGTTTACAATATCCTTTACTTCGTCATTCAGTGTTCTTGTTAGTTCAATAGTTTTGAAAACATGTTTTGAGCCATTGACAAAAGACGTACTTTGCTTAATAGAAAACCACATTGGGATGTAGACCTTCATTATAAAAGAAGCAATGTTCATGAGGTTCTCAGATGGACTTACAGTTGAAACGTATAGACGAAGCAAACGATTTGCTGTAGTCAGCCATCGTGAATGTGCCATTTTGCCTGGACTACGATGAGCAAGATCTGGAGAGCAATATCCCTTTGTTATGGCCTGATGAATATCAATTAGATATTTTTGGTCGGTGCTAAGATCTTCACAGTCTACAGTTGGTTCCTCAGCATCAATCCTTTCAAACTCGACAATAGGAAGACTCTCACAGTTCTCTAATTCCCTGCCAATAGGACCGGTGAATCCGCGGGGGCCAGATGTTTTTCCATCCAGCTTTGCAACTAAATGGCGTAATGGCAATTCATTGGCATGGAGCTGGCACACTAAATGTTGAACTGGCTTCTTCAGCTTCAATTCTATAAGCCTTATAACGCCTCCCTTTTCTCCAGTGTTGACTGCTGCACTATCGCATCCAATGGCAACAAGGTTTTCCAGGTTCATGTCATTATTTCCAATATACTCAAACATTCCTTTACATATTTCTTCAGCTGATCCAGAATTCACAGAATAATGGCCCAAATAATCTGAACCAGGTTCTCTCACTAAGGTGATATGTTCTTCTGATATACTTTGGACTCTTTTTTTTTCTTGGAAGAGTGTAGAATCTTTTCGACCATCAAAATAGATTCCTCTGATTGGGACCTGATTTTGATCTTTCATAATTTCTGATCTCTTCTTTTGTCTTTCTCTTCTGATTTTACTCCTATCCACTACTTCAGATGTATTGTCAATAGAAACTTCTCCAATATCTTGCAATACTGCACTAACAATGAATGCTGCAGCTCGATCTGAAACTGCAGTCCTGTCACAAGCAGTAGCCACTGAAGGTAGATTTGTAGTTTTCCTTTTCTTGAATAATTGTTCTTCAGGTTGTTCGAGCTTTCTCTTCGAGCTAACTGGCTCTGGAAATGTATCGTCTGATATTTCGCCAGATTCACTTTCACTATTTGATGTCGATGATGATAATTCAACATTTGTATCCTGCAATTTCTCCTGTGAAGATTCTTTGGTGAGCCTCACAGCTTCTTTTTGCTTTCTTAGCAACGTAGATGCTTTTTTCTTTGAGAGTGTAATATCTACTCTATCAATAAACAGTTTTCTTTCACTCCTTTGATCTAAGAGGAACGTCACTTCTTCCTTTGGAACCGTTTTTTCTTTGGGACAAGAACATTGTGTTAGTACTTTGCACTTGCACGCTGCAATGTCAAAAAGTTTCGTGTGTGCTTCTTTTTTGAACGTATCAATCTTTGCTTTGTAAGCTTCAGAATTTTTTCTGCTTTGGTATGGCTTCATAATGACACGATACTTTTCGTGGTAGCTTCTGAACATTGTTTCAATTCGCCTGTCTGACAGAATTGGGACGGAAGCACTTTCCCAAATTGTTTTCAATTTATCAACAACTTGTTCTAATATTTGAGATATTGAAGGATCTTTATTAGTATTCTGTTTCAAATCGTTTCTTACAACCAAGTAATATTTAAAAACTCCTTCGTATGTAGGAAGATTCCTGTGCCACAAATCTTCCCCCATACCAAACATGGGGCACTCAGTTGAGGCCCTGGTTGATTTTGCACAAACTCAGACATTTTGAAAGTATACAAATCTGAAAAAGAAAGAGCTAATATCAATTATACGTTAATTTCAGTTAATAGTACATGGCAAACTTAGGGCAACACAATACAGAAATGCAAAATATATAAGAAATATAGTTTAGACTATCTGAGTAACGCCAACAACAGAACACCCACCTGCTACGAGAGCGACAGCTACACTGAACCGAGGTACTCACGTGACAGCTGAGTGAGCTGACTATAGAAAACTGTTTTTAGAGAATAGAAACTTTTTTTAAAGGTTGACTGAGCTATTTTTATACAAGTGTGAATAAATTCTTGTCTATTGTGCATCGTGGACTCTTCTGTAATTATTGGTTAAAATCTGCTTTTTTCAATTTTTTTCAATATTGAAGGTCATTGTGGCACCTGAAGATATTAATGTTATGATTTTAAATTTATACCAGCTTATTTCCTCACTACTCCACACATTTTCCACACTAGCCAATTTGAAAATTTGAAAAATGAGTTTTTCACTCTGCCCTACTATACAGTTCCTCGACCACAACCTTTACAGCCATTCTTGATTTCTCCAGGGAGAGTCCACATGCCACCGATACTTGAGTACATGCTTTTTTAACATCATCTGAGCATTTCCTAACATGCCCTATTTTTGGTTATTTACAGGAATATTATCTGTTTACACCCCCTTATTTGATGATGATACACTAGTTCAACTTAGTCCAGATCCATTGATTGATTGTGACATAAAGGATTAGAAAGAGAGTACTGGAGGGAGCTCGTACCACCCTCAATAAATTCCAACTCTGAGGCTATTTGCTCCTCTGCTTCCTGCTGTGTCTGCAGGATTTCAAGATGCTGCAGGTCATATTCTTCATCCACTTGATCACTAATGAAACCTGTTCACTGGGGGCTTTTTTGACCATGGTAAAACACACATTCATCCTCCTCAAAGTTGTTCAGATCTGAGGTTGGGCATGAAATATTAAGTTGTTGTTGTTGGTTAGCTGATCAGCCCACCTTGATCAAGCAAGCTGGCGGCAAGGAGGTAGCTAGTTGCCCTCTCTGGAGTGGACCAGAGGTTCAGCGCACTAGTGATGTTGTGTTGTGTTCTATGTTGTGCTAGAGCGGTACAGTCTGTCATAATGTGTTCAATTGTTTGTGGTGTGTCCTGGCACAGGTGGCAGGTGTCATCTGTGGAGTTGTCTAGTCTGTGTTTATATGTCTGTAAGTTGGGGTGATGTCCACATCGGAATCGTGCTAAGTTAACTCGATCCAATCTGCTCAGGCTGGTCTCTGACCTGTCAATGGGTGGTGGCTTTGCACCTAGGACCGCATTTGGACCAAGTCATGTCAGTGCTTTGTGGGTTAGGTGTGTGTGTGTGTGTGTGTGTTTTTTCTGTACTGTGTGATGTCTGTGGGGCGTGGTATGGAATGGAGTATTTGGTTATAATGTCTCTATGGTGTTACTTTAATGTTGCGAGGTGTTGGTGCATGATTGTACATGGAGTGGCAAGGATGTTGTGGGTTAGTTGTCATTGCTGCCATGAATTGTTCCCCTCATGTCTAAATGTTCCCTAACTTTCAGTATTTTTGTTTGTGTGTGCAGGTGTTCTGTTGGTGTTGTTTGAGTGCATCCTGTAATGATACAAAGTGCTTTGTTTTGTATTGTCTGTAAGGTGTTTATGTGTGTGTTTGAGATAATGGGTGCCCAGCATGGGCTAGCATAGTCCATAACTGAGCGAGGTCTTTTTGGAGGATGCTGGATTCACATTTATAACTGCATTATGGTAGTTCTTGATAGCAGTTCTTATTTTATTGCTTAGAGATTTTCTTGTCTAAACATGTTCTTGTCCAAAGGCCTTAGTCCATAAGTCTCTCGATGCCTTGGTGTATGCATTTATTGAAGTTGTTTATTTTTTTGTTTCTGTGGTTGGCTTGCCCCCAGGTGAATAAGTAATGATACGAATCACAGCCTCACGGTTTAATGGCCAATCATAAACATTACTTTGGCCATATTGGAAAGTACTACTTCTACAGTCTTAATTCCATGTTAACACCTGAAAAATACAAATACCATGATAAGGAGTGGATTTAAAAGGTCAAAATCTATTTTAATAATTTTCCCATAAAAGAAAATGGGATATTGGTACCTCAAACATATTTGAGGACAAAAATGAATTGCATATGACCAAAACAGCTATTCTCATCTCGGATGTTTGATTACTTATTGCTTTCATTATTCATATTTCATTGTTGAAATCATAGGAATACAGTATGCCATCAAAACTTTGTAAACAATAACCAATTAGATTAAACCTCAAACAGTGAGTGGATTTTGGCTAAAGATTGTACTTTTTGCCAATTTGCTTAGATTTTTTTCATAAAAATGTATATTTTCAGGCTTTTAGTTATTGTTCTAATCATTTTCCCATTCATGAAAACAGGAATAGAGTTTAATTATGATTTTATTTTTATGCAGGAAGGAGGGGACAAGGGTGAATGCCCCTCAAAACCCATATGATTAGTAGTTATAGACAGAGAGAAAGATGGATTGAGGAAGATTGTTCCAGAGTTTCACTGGTTGAGTAGATGAAAGATTGAAAATGCTGATTAACTCTTGCATTAGGGAGTTGGACAGAAAAAGAATGAGAAAATGTCTAATGTCTGGTGCTGTGTGCTCTCCTTAACTCTTTGATGATGAGTATACATTTCTTTGAACTTAAAAGTTTAAGTTTTATTGTGTTTTACAATTAGATATTAATAACTATAGTCACTTAAATGACCCATTTTTGGGTTAATTTTCCGACAACTAAACGATACCTGTATAAACATGTAGATGTATTTGTAGAAACGTTGCATCATTGCACAATTTATATTGTTATTTCCTTGGGACAAATATGTCCTTTCGTCCTCAAAGAGTTAAAGGAGGAGGCATGCAGTTAAAGAGTTCAGAAGAGCAGTGTCCATTATAATAGTGATGATAGCCAATATTTGCTTAAATGAAGTTCAGAACTGTGATTTTCACTAAAATTGTGCTTCTTTTTTTTCCAATTCCTGCTCAATTTCTCATGAAAAATGGCTATTTTCTTATCAAAAGAGATTTGTTTAGGCCTGAAAATTAAAAAAAGGTAGTTGAATCAGGATTTTAGCCTAAACATTAATGAAATTTTTAATGAATTTTTTTTTTAGCTAAAAAGGCATCTTTTTTTTTTAGATTTGTGTACATGAAAAAGTAGTATCTATGCATAATATTAACAAATTTTAAAATTTTTTGCAGTTTCTTTCTTTTTACATCTATGGCTTTCAAATAAAATTGGAGCCTCCAGGATTTGAAATATTGACCTAGTACCCCTCCACCCCCCTAATTCATAAATTAAGTCTTCCTATTAGGCCTACACTTGAAACTACTACTAAACTGAAATAGAGGATCATAAATAATCTTCCATCACCTTTAATGAACATTGCCATTTGTTATCTGCTATTTGAGTGCAGAAGAATGTGATAAGAAAGTTTACATTTTGTATTTTCTCTATTTGTATATCTCATTAGGTACATTAATTACAGTTAAAGAAAGTGGTTTATTTTTTTGTGTTAGTGAGCACATCTCATAAGTAATTCTGTAGTACTAAAATAGTATAAAATGCACTTTACTCATTTAGTTGGTTTTGATAATATCAGTACTTACCTTTTTTACCAATAAGGTGCACACCTTTTAAGTTACTCCAGTAGTTAAGAAATGCTTATTGTATTGTCATGTTTATGTTACCCCTCTGTTTCTGATGTAAACACCTCTCTCACCTACTTCAAATCCAATAAAACTATATATATATATATAACATGTGAGGGCATTCAAAAGGTTTTGCAATTCACACGTATAGACTAATTTCACATTTGTATTGGCATCTGTGGCTACATGAAGCCATCCACAAAAACTGCCAGTCAGTAATTGTACCACTTCACAAGGCCAGAATTCCACAGGCTGCCATTCATCAGTGTGGACTTGAACAGTTGAATCATCCATTGTACAGCTCAGACTTGGCCTTAAGTTTCTGTTATTTGTTTTGACATCTGAAGTCTCAGTTTCAGTACAATAATTCCTTGAACTCTGCTGTTAATAAGTAGTTAAAGGAGCAATCAGAAGAGTTATATTATTAGGTCATTGCTAGTTTGAAAAACAAATGGGGTTAAATGCATTGAGATGAAAGTTGATTACATTGAGAAATTGTAATCATGTTGCTTCTACGAGGTTGTTCAAAAAGTAAGTTTACAAGGTGTTTTGAAGAAACTCCTTTTTTACAAGGCAAGTAATTATTACAAATATTTCAACAACAACTTATTACTACCTTTTCTACATAATCACCAAACAGATTCAAACATTTGTCATAGTGTGGGACAAGCTTTCTGATGCTGGACCAGACTTAGGGTGGAGTGAAAAAATCAAATGTGCCAGGATCAAAATTGAGGGGGTCTAGATAGTTGTCTTTTGTCCAGGATTAAACTTTAAAACTGATTTTGGGTGGTTGCATACAAAACTGTGACTGCTACCAGCCAATTTATACAAATCATATGTGCGTGTGACCAAAATTTGAACCCAGTGACCTATCTTGGGTTCTGGACATGATAGAAAGACAATTTAAAAACTGTTTGATATATTTTTTTACTTCTGAAGCAGATTAAAACATTTGCAGAGGGCTGTAGGCTCAGTAATGCATTAAAAAAATCCATATTTATATTATTTTTGGCCAAAAATTGTAATTTTCCACTTTTCTTTTCTTTTTTTTTTTTGCAATTTTTTTAGACAATTTGTGGTAAATATGTACAATGTACAATTTTCTACTGAAAATATTACAAATCAATTTAAGATTAATCTAAAGTATCACTCATTAAACAAAGTCATAAAAAATAATCATACAAACAGCTTCAGAATATTGTATTTTTGTATTGAACACTTTCATCAGTTTTCTTAATTTTATCTTTGGTCAAATAATGGCATCACAACATTCAAATCCTACCACAGTTGAGGAAGCCTCTGTTACAAGTTTAATGTGCCTCTCTACAGCCTGATTATGACAAGACTGATTGAGCTTCAGTGTTTCCTTTCTTATATTTAGAATGTCAAGTGAATTTAAGTTTATCATTTTGAGATACCCTTGAGCTTCATTATCAGTTTTAGCCACTATGAATCTCCTGACACTCAAATCAGGCTGTAACTCTAGGACTTCAATATCCTCATCTGAATCAATTATCAGGTCACCACCTTCGAAGTCATTGTCTATCACTGTTTCAACTGATTCATTCCCTCTGACCAAAAGTACTTTGTTAAATGTAATGTTGCAGATTTGTGCGTCTGAATCAGCAAGCATGGCAATTAATACATTCTCAGGGTGAGCATAGTATGCATTTTGGTAGAGGGTTTTTAGGGCTTCCTTGTGAGGAAATTCAGGATCCTTTGGAGCATATCATAAAAGTTCTTAGTACCATGTGTAATGTTGTAAAATTCTCAAGAATTTTCTTGAGAATATTCTCTGAACTAAGAATTTTCAAGAATTTTCTTTTTTAGAACATCTGAGGGGTTTTTCAACTATTCCGATACAACTTAACTTCAGTTCCTGTCAAAATGGAGAAATTCTAAGTCAGAAGTGAATGATAGGATGAGTGAAGAAATAAATAAATTAACTAATGCAAAAAATTTATTGAATCATTGTATGAAGACTGTATTTCAATTCAAAGTACAGATTTACCAGGGATGGCAGTGATTAAATCAAAATGATTTAATCATCTGATTAAATCATTATTTTTTTTTTTTTTTTTTTTTTTTTTTTTTCAAAATTATATAGAAATTAATAAAATATATCAGACAAAACACTTTAGAAACAAATAAAAATATCACTTGTAATAATTAAGTGTTCAATTTCAGTTTTTCAGTATAATAGCTTTTTTATGAAAAAATCATGATTTTTTATTTGATTTTTTTCAAAATTATATAGAAATTAATAAAATATATATCACAAGACACTTTGGAAATAAAAAAATACCCCTTGTAATTATGTGTTCAATGTCAGTTTTTCAGTATCATAGCTTTTTTATGAAAAAATCATGATTTTTTAATTATTTGATTTTTTCAAAATTATATATAGAAATTAATAAAATATATCGCACAGAAAGAAAAAAATATCCCTTCTAATGAAGTATTCAATTTCAGTTTTTCAGTATAATAGCTAATAAGTAGCTAATAAATAAAAAAAATGATTATTTTTATGAAAAAATCATAGTTTTTATTTATTTGATTTTTTTTCAAAATTATATGGAAATTAATAAAATATATCATACAAAACAGTTTAGAAACAAATAAAAAATATCCCTTGTAATTAAGTGTTCAATTTTAGTTTTCAATTTGCCATCCTTTATATACTATTTTCTCCCAATTCCGGAGTATTCTAGAATGTTCTGGAGTCATCTAGAATATTCTCACACATTCTAGAAAGTTCCATAAGGTTCTGAAATATTCTAGAATCCTCTAAAAAGTTGCAAAACAATCTAAAAATGTTTTAAAACTAAGAAAAAAGAAAATTCTCAAATATTCTCGGCAAATAATATTTTGGAGAATATTCTCAGAATATTCTCACCCCACATCACTAACCATGTGTGCATCGATACTCATTCTTGATCTGGAACCAACTTGGAAAATAGACCAAGATACACAACTCTGCAAGTGTGACCAGAACTTTGGAAAGCTTCCTTTGAGATATATAAAATCTGAGGATTCAACACAGCCAAGCATATAACAGCCACACAGATTCTGTAAGCACAATACTGATTAGTGCTGAGGTCCTCCAGTACTTCATTAGGAATAACTGGAAATTTTGAATTCCTAATTGGCTTGAATGAACGGGAGATGTTGGATCTCCCGTTGCAAGGAAGTTCAAAGCGCAACCATCAGCAGGTAAAGTTATGTTAATACTGTTTTGAATACATGAGGCCCTATCCTTGAACATTATCTAGAGCGTAGAACTACAGTAACAAGTGCATTCGCACAAAATGAAGAGGGAGATTGTTGGAAGGTGTTATTCTGTTACATGACAATGTGCACCCTCATAATGCCTTCAAGAACTTAATTTGAAGTTCTTGACCATCCAGCCTACAGTTCAGACCTGGCACCTTCGGATTTTTACCTGTTTGGACCACTAAAAGACGGTTTGAGAGGTCAGCGATTCCAAGGTAATGATGACCTGAAGGAGTTGGTGCATGACTAGCTACGCACACAGCCAAAAACATTCTTTTGTGATAGCATTAGGAAGCTTGTAGATCGCTGGTCTAAGTGTATTGAAAAACAGGGAGACTATGTTGAGAACTAATGTGTTTATAATCTATCAGATGTGAAAATAAAAAGTGCGGGTACTTATTGAATTACCCTCGTATTATTATTATCTCTGAATTTGTGCAGCTCAGACCTCATGCAGGTTGGGGGATCACTGTAATAAGTTGTTGAAATACTTTTAATAATTACTTGCCTTGTAATAAAACAGTTTCTTCAAAACACTTGTAAACTTACTACTTTTTGAACAACCCTTGTATATAGGGTGATTCAAAAATCCCATCCCCAAAACTTGTTAATCACCCTGTATACCTGAGAAAACTTTGGAATGCCCCGTGTGTGTGTGTGTGTTTTATTACAGTAGACGCCAGTTATAGTGTCCCACTCGGTGCCAAGCCAAAAGGACGCTATATCCACAGTTTGGTCTCTCGAGGGTTGCAAGGTTAAAAATAGTGACTATGTACTGTATATCAATATATTTACAATATAAACACCTTTATTATGCAATTTCTCATTAAAATTGTTTTTACAATTCAACTGAAACATCAAAACTATGTTCATTTTACATTAAAACAAAACATTTTCCTTCCATGGCCATCTAGTAAGCCTGTAAACAGCATGGCATCACAAATACAAGTGTAAACTAGAGCTGCCAAGTAGACTATACTAGCTGAAAAGAGACACTACAAGCGTAATCAGAGACACTATCCATAGCAATTACCATGTAAAAGTAACTTTTTCCTAGTTTTGAGACACTATAAGTGGTGAGACACAATATCCGGGGACACTAAATCCGGCGTCTACTGTATTATTATTATTATTATTATATAGTGCATTCGAAAAGTCTCTCCACAGTCAACCAACACCTTAAAAAAAGTGTTTGACAACAAGTGTAGACGAGTTGCTCTGTGCCTGCAAAATTCAACACATGCTGTAAAATCAAAAGGTTATGTAATAAAATCACTAAATCATGGTTGAATGAAAACATTGTAGTTTTTCAATTTCCTACATGTTTAACATAGCACTGCGGAGAAACTTTTTGAATGCACTGTATAATATACAAGTATATTAAATAAATTTAGTGGAATGTGTACATAGTTTGAAAATTAATTCCTTTAAATTTTTTAACACATCTTGGCAATACTCCAAGTAGATGCCAGTTTACTTCCAGATGTTAAAAATATTTAATAAATATAAAATCTCTAAAAACAGTTAATTTGTAAATAATTAATATATTGAAATTAGTAAAAATCACCAAACAATGCATTTTTCATTATAAGAAAATTAATTTAAAAAAAGTAAGGATTAAATGTATCATTATTCAAACCAGAACAGCTAAGCTCTCGAGTGTGTGTCCCATTAGAGGGTGCGTTGTCATGCAGTGTGTTATTTAAACAAATGCTGAAACATGTTCATGAGGTTGCTAACATTCTATTTTTTATATTTTTACAGCAACCTCATAAAATGACCTCACAAATGACTTTGGCTTCATATACATTGTGGAGAATAACATTACCATCCTTATAAACCATAATTCGTTTATCCCCCATCCCCTGCCCATACATATGAGTGGCCACCTTTTTCATTGGACCAACAAAACCACAATTCCAAAAATAACTAAATGAAACGCAAATCATATTAAACCCTTTATATTATCCTTAAAATGTGAGGTGATTTATTTAAATTAGATGAGTAGGCTTCTTACAAATTCAACTTGAATAGTAGTAGTTGAAAAATAAAGTTGACAATGACAGTAATTAGAGACTTAGCAGAATATTAAACAAGTTTACAATGAACAAAAACAAACTGAATAAAGGATTAATGCAACGAGTGTTCAGTGTGTCATCCACAGTTATCAATGACAAATTGTAGCCTTGCGCAACACTGGTGAACTGCTGTAGAAATGGTGTCTTGATGAAGCTCATTCCATGCTGTTAAAATACACTGTCAATGTTGATTGGCATTTTGAATCTTTTGTCCGTAAACTTTGTCAACTAAACATCCCCAGTCTCCAGCTGTGTTAAATCCTAACCTACAGAAATGCAATATTTCAACTTTCAAACTTCCAATTTGAAGGAAAATGGGTGCAGCACCATATTTTCTTTGGCCTGCTTGTATGAAAAGGAGTTTTCTTTTGTATTAAATATTAAATGTAGCCCATTACCTAAGATATTGCAGTTTTAGTAAAAAGGTTTTGAGTCAACAAAGTCATTTTCCATTTTATAGTGCCTTAAAAAAATCAAAGAAGGAGTGTCAGAATATGGTTTATCCTGGGGACAAATTCTTCAGTTCCGGCAGCTGTATATTGGAGGAGTTGAAATGACATTGCGTCATCTTCTTTTCACCCTCAGGCAGCGTGTGACTCCTCTTCCTTACTCTACTTCGCTTTCACCAGATTCTGTAAGACATCAAGACAAACTGTTTACCTTAATTAATGTGAAAAACTATTTGTAATATATTTTAATTGTGTTTTTATAGATTTCAGTTATACACATTTAACTCGGTGTTCTGTGCATTTGTGTCTGTTTCAGAATTTGCCTACCAGTCCTCCACCCATTCCTGCTCGGCAGAGCTCTAGTTTTGCTGTTGCCTCACCTGTTCCCTACTTCCCTCCTTCCTCTAAAGCAAGCACTCCCACTGGGCTTCAACACTCCCCTATAGAGGCAAAGTTAGAAGCTTCAATGTCCCTTGATGACTCTCATAGTAAGTCATCTCTTCATCATTCCCCAGAAAATCAAAAAAAGCAACAAGAGCCTTAGCTTAACTGGAGGAATTTTGGCCAGTGGTAGTTCCGGTGTTGGCAAGCAAGGCCATCCTAAGAGTAATTACCAAGAAGATAAATCTGATGGAGGTAAGTTGTTGTGAATAGAATTTGTGTGTACTTCTGTGTAGTATATTTAAAAGGTTGATTATATATTAATCAGATAAACATCTTATTTTGTTTTATCTAGTTCAAAGTTCAAGTTCAGGGAGTGTGAAGGGCATCTCTTCTTCAAGAGTTCCAACAGCCAAACTGATTGACCTTGACTCCTCTAATGAAAATGTTCCCTATTACAAATCAAATCACTTGTTACCAAAGGTATGTTCTTTTTTTTTTCTTTTTTTTAAAGTAGTAGTATCTTTACCAGCCACTTAGCATACCTAAGGTTAGGCCAGAAAGCAGAATAAAAAAGTTGGAAGCTTACTTTTTTAGTGTGTTAGTGTTGCACAAAGTTCCTAAAGCTTTGGGGTATATACAAGTGTATATATATTGTATATGAAGATGAGAAATGGAAGTGACATCTGAGGAGAAACAAAATGATCAGTGCACAAACCAGGCTGATTTAATGATTAACGACATTTTGGAATCTGACTTCCATCATCAGTAGCTGAAATTTAGAGAGTAAAAATAAATAGGACACCACAAAACATCTCAAAACAAAGCAATACAGACATAAATTAAGGGATTACAAAATGTAAGAAACTAAAATAAGAAATTGAAATAATAAAGATCCAATAACAGTTTAAAATCTACCAAAATACAGTCACAAATTAAAGGGGTTACAAAATTCTAAGATTAAAGAAGATAAAACCATACAAATACAGCTATATAAAAGCTTTAAAAATTTACCTTGCAATTTTTAATTTTTATGCTGAATTATATCCATCTTGTAAATACATAAGGACTAAAATGTGTAATTTTGATTCATTGTATGATAATTTGACAATAGAAAATTTCTCTATACTTAACGCATGGTTCCCCTCCTTGTATAAAACCACTTTTAAACACCCTTGTATAAAACCAATGGTTACCGCAGTTTCAAAAAATGGCATCTGACTGATGTGCATCATAAACAGAGAGCTGTTATCAAGTTCTTAACTGCAGAGAAGGAAACAGTTGGAAATATTCACAAACATTTACAAAACGTTTGTGGAGATGCTGTTGTTGATCGAAGCACAGTTGGATACTGGTCTAAACATGTGAGATCATCAGAGAAAGGGAGAGCCAGCCTCAATGATAAGCCATGCAGCAGTCGCCTGGCATTGGCTGTGACATCTCACACTGCAACGTGCTAACAGCATCATTCGATCAAATCAGTGTGTCACATACAAGGAGCTATCACTGGAGCTAGGAATTAGTGAAGGAAGTGAAAATACGATAATTCAGCAACTGGGATACTCAAAAGTGTGTTCACAGTTTGTTCCTCACCAACTGACTGAAGATCACAAAGCCCAAAGAAAAGAAATTGCTTCTGAGTCATTGGTTTGATATGAGACAGAAGGGATGACTTCCTTTCACAAATTGTGACTGAAGATGAGACTTGGGTACACCACTTTGAACCTGAAACAAAATGCCAATCCATGGGGTGGCATCACACAGACTCCCCACACAAGAAAAAGTTCAAAATGGCTCCATCTGCAGGAAAAGTTATGGCCACCATCTTCTGGGACATGAAAAGGGTGATTCTGGGAGACATTATGAAGAAAGGACAAACAATCAACTCAGAAGCATATATCTCTACCCTACAGAGACTCCAGAGACGTATAAAGTGAGTTTGACTGGAGAGAAAACTGGAAGATGTCCTTCTTTTGCATGATAATGCAAGACCACACAACAGTTTGCAAACAAGAGAGGCCATCACAAAAATGTGCTTCACTGTGTTACCCCACCCTCCATACAGCCCAGACCTGGCACCTTCAGACTTCCATTTGTTTGGGCCAATGAAGGATGCTATTCGTGGAAGAAAGTTTCAGAGTGACAGTGAGGTTGTTGAAGAGGTTAAGAGGTGGCTCCAGTGGAACCCAGTGGACTTTTACCAGCAAGGAATAAAGGCCCTTGTTTCAAGGTGGAGGAAAGCCGTAGAAAAGGATGGAGACTACGTGAAAAAATAAGAACTTGTAAAAAAGGTATGTAACTACTGTACTTGTGTACAAAATTTCTGGAACTTAGAAGGAAACTTGAAAAGAAAAAAAAAGGTGGGGCAAAATATATTGAGTGGCCCTCATAATATACCTTAAGCAAACTATATCTACAAGATACCATAGAATAAATATGTTTTGCTTGAAGGGTGATAACAGCCTTCCGCAGAAACTAGCAAAGTAAGTGATTTGTGAGCTAACTGTAAATGTTAAACTCTAACTCGTTTAAAATTGTCTTAAAATAATTTCCATTACATTTTATTGCTTGACTATTATGTCAAAAAAAAATTGGGGAATGTTCTGAAAACTTAATCCAGACAAAGAATCTTAGGGATTGAACATCACAAGAAAAAGGAAGCCATCACTTGGAAAAGCTACCAAACAAACTGCAAGAAAGAAAACTAGAAGAACTAATGAAGATTATAGACAAAAAGAACAGCAACGTGATAGAGTAATAACAGCATTCTGCAGTGGAAGCTTTTATCAGTGGCTGTATCCTCAAGCGTGGGCCACATCAGCGTGTCAACATCAATCAAAAAATATGGAACATCAACACAAAGAGGAGGCGATGTCAAACCGAAGACATGAATGCGCTAGTGGACAAACCACCTCAAATCTCCATGCAGTGGGCTGTCTATGGTTGGCCAGACTGGCAGTCGACAGTTTGTTGTGTGGCACAGTCAGAGTGCTGATTGGCTCCCAGGGCCGAACCTATACCACTGTGCTATTTTTTCATTTACAGGGAGCAATTGCGTGCTGGATGTGCTCCCTGGACTACTATTACTCTCCAGCAACATTAAGACTAATCCAGGCCCACTACAACTTACACATGTCACCATACTCAAAGACATAGACACAATAGGACCATGAGACACATACAGAAGCATAATATTAACATATTACAGTACAATGTAGATGGCCTGACAAACAAAATCATGCAGCTTAGGGAATTCATACACAAACAAAACATTCACATAGCACTTATACAAGAAACAAAACTAAAATGCACACTCAAAACACCCACCATCTCTGACTTCACAGTGATCCATCAAGATTGTACTGGAGGTCATGGGGGTGGACTCATCACTTACATATGTAAAAGCATTAGCTACACTGATGCCACCCAAAACATTACAAACACTATCTAAACAGATAACACAATAGAAATACAGGCAGTTAACATTAAAACACACGCAAAACACAACACCACACTCATCAACATTTACATCCCACCAGATAGTTCACCTCAGGTGCCAGCCAATTACAATCCACAGTTACACAATCTGGCCTCTCTCACTAATGTCATCTTAGGAGGAGACTTCAATGCTAAAGACACTGGTTGGTACCTGCACAACCAAAACAACACCAGAGGCGCCAACATAGCCACACAACTAAACAGCCTCTTCATTCTTAACAACACAGAAGAACATACACACACACACCACATCAAGCAGGATACTCAAACTCCTCCCCAAACATAATGTTCTGTTCCCCCTCACTAGCAACACACACACACTGAAGAACAGAAAAACAACTGTCATCAGACCACCTGCCCATCGTCATTACATGTTCTACACTCTGCCTGAACAGCCTTAGGCACACTTACAGAAATTACAAGAAAGCTGATTGGGAACAGTTCAAAATACAGACTGAGGAACAATTCACCACATTAAACAGTACACCCATCATAAACATCAATACAACACTCAAGAAATTCAATCAGATCATCAATAATGCAAACAAATATATACCCAAGGAAAACATGAGGAAATACAACACAAATTAGACTAGAGAAATAGCCCACCTCATAAGGCAATGTAACAACTTCAAAACATAACACACAAACACCACACACAGAAGCCATAAAACAGCAGATACAACAGCTCAACACAGAAATAAACAACAAACTTAAAGAAAACAAACGGAAACATTTAGGGAATTCATAACACTAAACCACTCCACAGATACATCCAGGCTATACAAGACTATAAACAGCATTACCCACTCTAACAGCGGCATTCACACCTCACACGTGACTATCTGTCACAGCCAAAATAATATCCCAACATATACACCTTACATGCGGCTATCTGTCAAAGCCAAAATAATATCACAACATATACACAACAAGCTAACATTCTAGTTAATCACTATGCAAAGATAAGTCGCTTAAACAGAGACAACACCCAGAAACACGCAGACAGACAAACAGCCAGACACAAGAAAACCTACAGACTTGACATGACCATTACACCCTTCAGTTACAGACCAGACCACCAAGATCACCAAAAACATTAAGAATTCGAAGGCTACTGGACCAGACAACATATCTAACACTCGGGGCCCACATGGAATACTAGCTCTCACAAACATCAGCACATATTCATACCAACACACTATTATTCCTAACATATGGAAACAAGGTAAAGTTATTACACTACTCAAACCAAACAAAAATTCAATAGAACCAGCTTCTTATAGACCCATTACTTTACTATGCACACCTTCCAAAGTGATAGAGAGACTAATCTTACAAATCACCAACCCACACATACCACTATTGCCTACTCAACATCGATTCAGACTTCACCACTCAACCACGACATTACTCACTAACCTCATTGAGCACATCATGGATGGCATCAACCCCAGATAACCAGCTCAATGTACACTATTAGCAACAATAGACATTAGTAAAGCATTTGATGCTATCCCACAAAATACTGAATACAAACATGCACAATAACACCAAAAGGTGGCTGAGCAACTATCTTTCAGGAAGATACTCACATGTCACGTTTAATGGCAAGTCATCCAAAAACAAGCTTTTTCCAAATGGGGTCCCTCAAGGTTCTGTTCTTTCACCAACACTGTTCAACTTACACATGCATGACATTCCAACATCCATAGATAACAAGCTTACTTTATCATCATATGCAGATACTCACAACAATATCGATACCGCTACAAATAACCTACAAACATACATAAACAGTATACAAGACTGGCTCACACACAATAAACTCAAAAGTAGCACCACAAAATCAACCATCACCTTGCTAACAAGCAACACAAAAGAACACCAGAAAACTCCACAGATTACACTAAACAACAACAACAACAACATTCCACACACTCGCAGGACCAAAATACTTGGGGGTCACACATAACACATCATTATCTTTTGCAAACCACATTCAGGACATTAAAAAACAAATGTACGTCAAGACTTAACACGCTTAGGGTACTAACAGGCACAAACTTTGGACACCAGCAGGAAACATCATCAATCATATACAAACAATATATTTGCTCAGTTATGGACTATGCTAGCCCATGCTGGACATGCATTATCTCAAACACACACACATACACACCTAACAGACCAAAGCTGGGCACTTGCGGTATTTTTTGCGGTACTGCGGTACTACCGCACTACCAAACCGGTACCGCATAATGCAGTACCGCAAAGGATCGCTGAAAGTACAGCAGTACCGCTACCGCATTCAAATTTCCAGCGGTACTTTCCGCGGTACTGACAAACACGACTTTTCCAAAAATTAACACTTTTTTTGAAGTAAACCTTATTACAGCAGTACAGTAAGACGAATGCTGCGTGTGTTGCATCAGCCTAACTCTAGACACGTTAAGTTTTCATTCAGAACATGTTACGTTGCCATCCTATCACAACGCCTCAGTGCAGTGCTTGCTTTTGAGCCGGTTGCACATGTGTTACATTTCTGTGACAAAGATCGATTTTTAGCCATTATGGCAGAAAGTTCAGGTGCGAAATCGCCAATATGCAATTTCTGAAAATATGTGCTATTACTTGTGTTGTTCTTGTGTGCAGTACTGCAGTACCGCGGAACGCACCAGGGGGACCTGAAAAAGTACCGCAGTACCGCATAATGCACTGGGCATGCTGAGGTACCACAGTACCGCGTAATACACCCCCAAATTTTGGTACCGCGCCCACCACTGTTACAGACAATACAAAACAACGCACTTCATATCATTACAGGATGTTCTCAAACAACACCAACAGAACACTTGCACACAGGAACAAAAATACTGAAAATTAGGGAACATAATTCATGGCAGCAGTAACAACTAACCCACAACACCCTTGCCACTACATGTACAATCATGCACCAACATCTCGCAACATTAAGGTAACACCAGAGAGACATTATAATCAGATACTCCATTCCATACCATGCCCCACATCTATCACACAGTATAGAAAACACACACACACACACACACACACACACACACACACACACACACACACACCTAACCCACAAAGCACTGACACAACTTGGTCCGAATGCAGTCCTAGGTGCAAAGCTGCCACCCATTGACAGGTCAGGGACCAACCTGAGCAGATCAGATCAAGTTAACTTAGCCCGATTCTGATGTGGACATCACCCCAACTTAACAGACATATAAACACAGATTAGACAACTCCACAGATGACACCTGCCACCTGTGCCAGGACACACCACAAACAATTGAATACATTATGACAGACTGTACCACTCTAGCACAACATACAACCAGAGCTGGGCAGTATTTAAATACATTTGTATTTAAATACGTATTTAAATACATTTGTGTATTTAGAACTGTATTTATAAATACATTGTTTTTCATGTATTTAAATACAGTATTTAAATACTTTAATGAGTATTTAAATACAATGTATTTAAATACTCAAAATATAAAAATGTAAATACTTTTACTGGTTTAATACACGTTCTGTACTAGCACAGTACGACGCGTCGACAGTGTAGTACAGCATGGTTCATGTTTCAACGTGTCAGTTCAATCAGTTGTGTGCCACTCTTAGTCGAAAGTGGTTGATTTCTTTATCGTGTGCGTGTCATGGCTTAGTGAATTAGTGAATGCATATGTTAAAATTTGTATGTATTTAAAATGTATTTACAAATGTATTTAAATACAATTGATGTATTTTGTATTTAGTATCTAAATACATTCGTAAAATGTATTTAGTATTTAAATACATTTCTCCCATGTATTTAGTATTTAGTATTTAAATACATTCAATGTATTTATTGCCCAGCTCTGCATACAACACAACACATCACTAGTGCACTGAAACTCAGGTCCACTCCAGAGAGGGTGATTGGTTACCTACATGCCACTGGCTTCTCAATCAGGGTGGGCTGATTGGCTAACCAACAACAACAAATACCTTAAAACAAAACTGAACTAAATAAATTATTATACATGTCATTAGAGGTAATATCTCTCATGCAATTGCGCGCTGTGACAAGCTTGTTTTTACATAGGAATAATGTCATAAGTCAGGGATGCGTTTTTTTCAAAATTATTTTTTTCCTTAAAATTTAATTTATCAATTGTTCAAATGCTTTCACCAACACATATTAGTGTGTAATGTATGAAGAAACAAATATTACAGTCAAAAATTCTATTTAAGAAAGTTAAAAAAGAAAAAATACTACCAGGTACAGTGCAATAAATAACTACATGTTACACCTCACTTGAAGTTGACTGCCGTGCTTCCTCAGGATTTTCTTTGTCAGGGACATCTGGGTCACTAACATCAGATTTCTTCTTAAAATATGCATCAAGTGTTAACTACCATGCATGATTTTATTTTTCACGATAAATTTCTTTGTAGCCTGCTAGAAGTACATCCAATTTTCTGCTAAATGTGCTGCTCCTTTCCATGTTTGGATCATTGTTGAAAAAAAATCTTTGATATGTGATCAGCCAAGGTAAATGCTTCCAACAAATTTTTTGTTGTTAGCTCTTTAAGTTGCCCAAAATAGACATAAAATTAAAATTTCAGTGAGTAAAGGTTTTGAATTATCCATTGAACATTATCTGGGAGTTTTCATAGTATTGTGTTTACATTTTTCATATTGTTCCATGTGAAATAGCTATACTAAAATTAAACTCTCAGTGAGTGAAGGTTTTGAACATTAGACTGTATGTTTAATCTGACAGTACTTAGCTAACTATAAACCAATGAATGTTTTTGCAGTCTTAATATTTTTAATATTTTTTTGTTTCTTTGCACGTAATTTCAAATTTTCCATGTAATAGTATTTTTATGCTCTTAAAATACTTAGCACATAAATACAAATCTGTGTTGTAATAGTACGCATTATAGCATGGCTGACTGTGATTTCATTGGAACTCTTATTGATTGAGCATACCAAATTTGTTCAAGCTTTGATTCCTTGCATTCACAGTGGTCCTTTTTAATAAAAATTTTCCACTCTAATTCACTTCTGAATGACTTGGTACTGTACCTAGATATATTAGATCCTATTTGGACAATATTTATAAGCCTCATTTTCCCATTTCAGTTGTTGATAAGTGTTAGATATCTTAAGTTGCCCTTTTACAGTCACCTCAGTAAAAAAAAAAAAAAATAACCTCTCTTTAAACCCATTTTTATCCACAAATTAATTTTAAGTTTATATATGTTAATAATTAATTAATTAATTAATTTTAAAGTACGTTTATTTTTGTAAACACAAGGACCCATTACCTGACACTTTAGTCTCAAACCTTGTTTATTCCTTTAATTGTGGCTGTAACTAATGTCACATATGTTGGCAGTACTTTCCACCAACTTCTCTCAAGGGTCACTGAGCACTGAGGCTTTACTGGTTGTAACTTGTTACCACTAAACAAACAAGCAAAAACAAACAAATAAACCAATCCATTCTTCCATCTGCGAGCATTGTGAAACCAATGACTGTGTTGAGTGTAGACAAATTTTCACTTGTGAAATTAGCATACAATGAATCTGAGATTAGGCATTTAGTCTTTATGCATGATATTTACAAAATGCAGCCATTGCTTAATCAATATAATTCATTCTAAAAGTTAAATATTGCAAGGTAAATTTTTGAACCTCTATACAGTTGGCCCTCATTGTCATTGTTCGTGAGGCTCTCTGTTTGCGATTTTGCAAATTTGTGATGACCCATTTTACTACCATGTTTCAGTAAATTCGTGACTGACTGCAAATTTGTGAGTTTGTCACATGGCATCTTGCATTGCTGTCCACACAGGCTCAATCATGCTGTCTTTCACTGAGTGATGTTGTTTCATGCTCTTCAACACCAATGTACTATATTTAGTTGTTTATCAAATATTATTGCTTTACTTAATTGTTTATATAATAATATTGCTTTATATTACATGCATTAAAAAGTTTTATTTACGTAAAATATCATTATGTAATATTACAGTAACATTATTGGTTTTTATTAGTGTTTGATGCAAGTCATTGTTTAATAATATGTATTGCTTTTATTAAAATAATTTTTTTTTGGCATTTTAAGGATATTTTACACTGCCATCCTTGAGCTTTTGGAACCAATTAGCCATTTTACATTGAAAATGGATCTTGTTGCGATTTCGTAATTTGTAACATTTTTCTCAGTCCCAATTAATCATGAACAATGAGGGCCCACTGCAGTTGTATTTGTATGGTTTTGTTTTCTTTTAATTTTATAATTTTTTAACCCTTTTAAGATGTGACTGTATTTCAGGAAATTTAAACCATTTTTTGGATATTAATTATTTTAATTTCTTATTTTATTTTGAAATGTGTTTTGTGGTGTCTTATTTATTTTTACTTTGTAAATTTCAGCTACTGATGATGGAAGTCTCATTCCAAAACATCTAATCAACAAGCCTTTATCATGTGCACATGCGCCTCCACCCCCACAAAATGTCCCTATTTCTATTTGCCCATTATTTTATAATGGATGTATAATAAATTATTAAAGTTTTTATTCTGATTAAACCTATACAGTATGCATATACTGTTACATTTCTCAATCTTTTAATCTACTCATCCAATGAACACTGGAATTATCTTTTTCAATCTATCGTTCACCCTGTCTATGACCTTTCAAATGCAGAATGTCCAGGTATCTCAAAGACCTAGGACCTTAATTTTTGCTCACCTTCATCTATGGGAGGAGACGTTTTTGTGGGTATTCACCCTTGGCCCCCCCCCCCCCCCCTTCCTCCATAAAAAAATGGTTGATGAAATTAGTTTGCACAGTCTGCAGAAGTCAATTCAATATTTATGAGGGGAAGTAGGCATTTCACGAACATCTGTGCATCGTACTCTTCATACTGAATTAAACCCTTTTTCCAGTAAAATTCATTTACAAGCTTCACTGACTAATGTTCAAAAACAAAAGTGAATGGAATTAGCAACATGGATGTTAGCAAAGCTAGTGGAAGAGCCTTAGTTTTTGAAATGCATCCACTTTACTGATGAATGTTATGTACACATGTCTAGGGAGATTAATAAGCAAAACTTTCATTACTGGGAAAGTCATGCTGTCACACCAATAGAGCTTCCAGGTAGTGTTGCTAAACTCAACATTTGGGTTGCTGTTGGGTGGTATAGTGTAGTAGGTCCCTACTTTTTTGAGAATGAAACTGGAAGGTCAGTAATGGTAACATAAAACTCATATTGTCAGATGCTGCAAGATTTATACTTATCACAACTAATTAGTTTGTCCTGTAAAAGAAATAACTGCATTACCCCAGATTCACAGTGGTTTCAACAGGATCAAGCACCTCCACACATTGCTTGTGAAACTTGCAAGGCTCATACAGTTATTTTTTTTTAGCTTGGTTACTTTTTGTTACAGTTTTGAGGGAAAGGTTACAGAGAGTTACATTTTAGAGACTATTTTGTTAAGTTTGAAGAAGATATTCACTCAAACTTTAAATGCATAATTGATTGAAAAGACACCACCAACTGCATAATATAATAGTAACCCAAAAGGGAATACTGACTGTAACACCTCACTTAAATCAGTGAGTATTCAAGGGTGTTCACATCCCCTGGGTCCCTTTGTGCAGGGCTGTATTATCCAATAGGCACAGTAAGCACTGTGCCTAGGGCCTACAAAAACTAAAAGGCCTACAAAAAGATTTTTGACAATCTTTTTTTTTATTTGTGATAAAAACTGTAACAAAGATCTCTTCTTATTGCAATATATATATATATATATATATATATAATAATATATATATATATATATATATATATATATATATATATACCAGGTGAACCAAAAGTAGGTGGACAGTAGGTTGAATAGGGTTTGTGTTATATTATATTATAACTATGGTGTTCATTATAACTATGGTGTTTGTGTTATATTATATTATACAAATTCTGAAATCTATTGGGTTGAAAGCTTATCGTCCACGGCTAATTCATGGCTTATTGGAGGATGACCCAGACAGGCGGCTGCAATTTAGTGAGATCATGCTGAACGAAATTGAAGGAAATCCAATAATTTTAGATAACATTGTGTGGACCGATGAGGCTTCTTTCAAATTATCAGGTCATGTTAACCGACATAATTGTGTTTACTGGTATAGTGAGAACATGCATTTAACATTAGAGCAGCAACTAAACCAGCCTGGTGTCACTGTTTGGGGTGGTATTTCAAGTTCTGGTGTTTTAGGACCAATTTTTGTTGATGGAACAGTCACAGGTGATAAGTATCTCGAAATTCTAATGAATGAAGTTGTTCCACACTTACAACAACAGCCTAATTCACATGACCTCTATTTCCAACAAGATGGGGCCCCTCCACATTATTCAAGAGCAGTCCGTGAGTATCTTGATGAAACATTTCCCGAGAAATGGATTGGCCGAAGAGGTCAAATTGAATGGCCTGCACGTTCACCTGACTTTACCCAAATGGACTTTTTCTTTTGGGGAGTACTCAAGGACAAAGTTTATAGTCGAAAACCACAAAGTGTTGGTGATTTGAAAAATTACATCAGAGATGCATTTCAAGAAATTAATGCACAAAGAAACTTGTGCAAAAATGTTTGTCGAAGTGTGAAAGGTAGACTTCAAAGCTGTGTAAATTGTGATGGACAGCAATTTGAGCACCTGCATTGATAAAATTTTCAGTGCTTTTGTATTGTATTGGTATAAGTTAATTTTTTTTATTTTGTATTATAGTATACAAAAAAATTAAATATAATTGTATATGTATTCTCAAAATAAACGTTATCATTTACTGTCCACCTACTTTTGGTTCACCCGGTATATATATATATATATATATATATATATATATATATATATATATATATATATATATATATATATACAGGGTGGGCCGTAAGTTTCCATACATAGGAAAAATAAACATTTTTTATGGACAACCATTTTTATTTATATAATATGCTCTACATGGTTGCCATTATTTTGAAAACACATTTCAATACGTGTTCCCCACTGTTGATGAACACGCATTAGCACAGTTGACGTTATGCTTGTAATGGCGTTGGTGATACGTTCCTTTAGATGATTTATGTCTCGTATCTTTTCCTGATACACCATGGCCTTCAAGTGCCCCCAAAGATAGAAATCAAGGGGTTGAGATCTGGGATCTGGGAGGCCACTCCACAGGACCACGCCGACCAATCCAAGCATCCGGAAACTGCTGATCCAAATACCGACGCACGTGAAGACCATAATGAGGTGGAGCTCCATCTTGCTGGAAGTAAACTGGGAAGTTACCTTCCTCGTTTAGCAGGGATGGGAAAATCTCTTCTTGCAACATGTTAAGATACCTTTTGGCATTAAGATTTCCACTGACAAAAATTGGTCCAATAATTCTGTCACCCCATATCCCGGCCCACACCATCACTTTACCGGCACCTTGCATCTTCGTCGGACTCAGCCAGTTAGGGTTAGCATTACTCCAATAACGTATGTTTTGCCGATTAACCTCTCCATTGACGTAAAAATTTGCTTCATCAGTAAACAAGATCTTAGTTGAAAAGTTTGCATCCTCATTCACTTTGGTTAATGCCCATTCACAGAATTCCATCCGTCTATCCGGGTCGTCTTCACTCAAATGCTGTGCCATATGCAATTTGTATGGATGCCATTTGTTTGCTTTCAAAATGCGCCTGATACTCGATCTGCTGACACCACTTTCTGCAGACAACCGTCGTGTACTTTTCCTGGGACTCTGTGTAAGCGCTGTAAGTATCGTAGCTGTTGTGTCTTCATCGGTGGCTGTACGTCTTGGACCACTTCGCAGTTGATCTGCAACATTTCCAGTTTTCTGAAACTTGTTAATAAGTTTTGCCACAGTGTCGTGTGTGATGTTCATTCCATGTTGTCTGTTAAAGTTCATTGCAACCATGCAACTGCTTCCCGACCCAGCCATCAGTATGATTTCAATTCATTGCTCTTTCGTCAAACGCATATTCTTAGGGTATGTGAAACATAAAAACAAACGTTTAATTTTTCCTATGTATGGAAACTTACGGCCCACCCTGTATATATATACAACCCCGCAAGGGGGTTCTAAGCTCGTGCTCTTTGTGCTTGTTTGTACGTGCTTGTTCCTGGAGGTTTCACATGCGCCCTCCCGGCCCTAGCACCCAAGGATGATGGGGCTTGACCCTGCAGTCCTTGTCATCCTTGGTCTTTTTCCACTTCGGCTGTCCCCTCCACCCTTTCTTTTTCCTCTGTCTTTCCTCTCACTTTTTCTTTGTTTTTCCGCCGAGATATGCCCTTTTAAATAGAGGTGAATCGGTTCTTCCCGAACTTAAAAAAAAAAAATATATATATATATATATAATATATATATATATACATATACATATACACCAGTGATGTAGTCAGACCACCAAGTCCGAGACTGAGACTGAGACCTGATCCTGTGAGACCAAGATCGAGACCACGATCAAAGGTTCGAGATCGAGACAAAGCTCATGCCCTTTTAATTTGTTTTACACTACTATGGAAATTAGACTATGTTAAGTATATTAATAAACTAATAACTACTTTCTCAGATGTAAAAAGTGTAGCCTATAAATTAACAATATATATATATATATATATATATATATATATATATATATATATACAGGGTGGGCGGAAAGTAGCTCCCTATTTTGGATTGGTAAAAAAATACGTATATTATTCATTTATTTCAGAAGAAATAATATGAAAAGGTAGGCATACATGGTAGGTTTTCTCTAAAATTCAATGTGGGCTCCAACTCTTTCCACCAGCTTCTGGAGCCGCCCAGGAATGGCGTCCACTGACTTTAGCAGGAACTCCGGCGGGATGGAGGACATGACTTCCCGAATTCGGTCCTCCAGTTCTTCCAATGTCCTCGGTTTGGTGCGGTAGACTTCTTCCTTTACCCACCCCAAAAGAAAGAAGTCACACGGTTACCGCTGAAAAATGGCAGAATCGGTTCAGTGTAACGGTGTGGTGTGGTATGACCTCAGATCAGGCTGTGGGCCCGTTCCTTCTGCGCAACACCATGAATGCTGAGCGGTACCTTGCTATGTTGCGAAACGAGGTCTGGCCGGTTGTCAGCACATGGGAGAACATCGACGATCTGATATTTATGCAAGATGGCGCCCCTCCGCACTTCGCTCTTGTTGTCCGTGAGTGGCTGGATGCCCACTTCCCTGGGCGTTGGATGGGTCGTCGTGGTCCACATCAATGGCCAGCCAGGAGCCCCGACTTGACACCGTGCGACTTCTTTCTTTGGGGGTGGGTAAAGGAAGAAGTCTACCGCACCAAACCGAGGACATTGGAAGAACTGGAGGACCGAATTCGGGAAGTCATGTCCTCCATCCCGCCGGAGTTCCTGCTAAAGTCAGTGGACGCCATTCCTGGGCGGCTCCAGAAGCTGGTGGAAAGAGTTGGAGCCCACATTGAATTTTAGAGAAAACCTACCATGTATGCCTACCTTTTCATATTATTTCTTCTGAAATAAATGGATAATATACGTATTTTTTTACCAATCCAAAATAGGGAGCTACTTTCCGCCCACCCTGTATAATATATATATATATACTGGTATATATATATGTTAAACACAGACCGTGCATGGAACAAGGAACTCTTCTGGGAAAATTAAATCCACTATAGTCCGAATAAGTAACGGTAAATGACAAATACCATAGTTTTTCTTTTTCATGATGCAAGCCCGACGTGGGCAATGGGTCTCTCGCAAAGAGGTCCCATAAATATAGCTTCCCTCACCAGCTATCTGCAAAGCAGACAGGATCCAGCTTTGGGACATGGATCTAGGGTTTAAAGCAGCCTAGCCCTGCTACATTTAGAACCTCAATATAAGCAAAAGACTCGTTGCATTCACGTCGGATTGAATACATCAAAGAAAAAGGGGTAACTATTGTATTTTTAGCCAAAAAAACAAAACAAACCTCAACTGGGACATTGAGCATCCACTTTTCAAGGCACATAACACGTCTGTTTAATATACACAAACTCAGAATGGTCCCCTGAGAAACTTATATGTTAAACACAGACCGTGCATGGAACAAGGAACTCTTCTGGGAAAATTAAGTTTAGCGACATTGGGTCTGGGTAGTAGTTGGATGGGAGACCGTCCTCTGCGCCCAGATTATGTAGCGACCCGTGGTTCGGATCCCACATAAAGCTGTAGGTCCCCTCCGTCATATGACCTCAGATGTTGCGAAGGAGGTTAAACAACCCAATTAAAAAAAAAAATATATATATATATATGTCTCCATGGCTAAATACACCCTCAATTGGAGCACTAGAGGCAGGCACTGTTAGAACAGTCATGGCAATATTGGCTAGTGATGGGAATTTATCCCTTTTCTGGGGCCAAAATTTTATTGGAGAGCAGTTGTCTAAAATATGAGGTTCACGCAACTGTTCCCTGCAGTTCAAAATCTTCCCAGTTTCAACGTTCTTCTGCTTGGACTGATAGCTTTCATATTTGGCCATTAGTCTCAGAACTTTGGTTTGACTCTGTTTTATTTCATCATCGCTGCTGTGAGAATGAGTGCTGTCTCTCTGTATCTGCTCATTCTCTGTGCTTGAGTTTCCTGTATAGCATTTTTCCAACACCATTTCTATGAAAAATAAATTGACATATCGGTACTATAAACAGAGGCATGACACAAAGATCAGTAGAAAAATAAGAAACCCAGAAGACATAGGATCTTTACAAACTGACATAAACAAAATCTACAAGTGGACTGAAGACAACAATATGAAGTTTAACACCGAGAAATTTCAGCTATTACGGTACGGAAAAAGAGAAGACCTAAAGTGCATGGACTATTATACCCCAAATGGACAGGAAATTCAGAGAAATTCCAGAGCAAAAGATTTAGGGGTTGTAATGACAGATGATGCGAAATTTGAAACACAAAATAAGATTGCAGTAAACAGAGCAAAGAGAATAACGGGTCAGATATTGAGAACCTTTAAACGAAGGGATAGGAATGTAATGATTCCTCTACTGAAAACCCTGATCATACCCAAATTAGAATACTGCTCGGTCCTAACTTCCCCATATAAAAAAGAAGACATTAGACAGCTGGAGGGGATCCAAAGAAGCTTCACAGCCAAGATCAATGGGTGCAAAGAACTAAATTACTGGGAAAGGTTACGAGAACTAGACCTATATTCACTGGAAAGGAGAAGAGAGAGTACACCATTATTTACACTTGGAAAATAATGGAGAAACTAGTCCCTAATCTTACTCTGAATCCCATAACTCCCCAAACAACGATGGAAAGTAGAAGCGGTAGACTGTGTCGTATTCCCAAATTGAAGGCGAGACAGGGAACATCCTTAACCCTGAAAGAAAATAGTTTTGTAGTGAGAGGACCAAAACTGTTTAATCAGTTGCCCAAAGACCTAAGAAACACGAAGGGAGTTGCAGTGGAAATCTTCAAAAGAAGACTAGACGCCTGGCTCAGAACAATCCCCGATGAGCCAGGCATACCTGGCTATGTGAGGTGGAGAGCGCAAGAATCCAACTCACTACTTCACCAGGCCAACTCGAGAGGAGGGGTGACAAGCTTGACCTTCGCGAAATGAGAAATCATCGCGCGGAACCTTTGTGAGGTTGTAAGGTATGTATATATATATATATATATATACTGTGTATATATATATATACATACAGTATATATGACATTAATTCAACATCCACTCAGCCCAAAGAGATCTATAATGAATTTTAATGATAAAAAATATACCAGTATAATGAATTATGTGATAATTTTAAAAATTTATAATGAAATTATAACATACCTTTTATTTCCTCTTTAAGTTCTACTTTAATATCTTTATCAGCTGGTACTTCAAAGCCCACCCACTGTAGACCAAACTGTGGGTCAAGTAATGTTGCAATTGGATAGATGCTATTGGCAAATGGCAAGGGAACTTCATCAGCACCGTCCTTTTCAGCCATCTTGCATGTGACAAATACCCCTTTAAAGCAACAAATAATTCCTTTGGTCAGGAATAAAATTAATCTGACAAGGGCGGGGGGACAAATTTTTTTGTAGCTCTAACCTAAAAAAATCCAGACCCCCACACACCCCCACAAGACAAATGTGGCAACTCAAAACAGGGTGACTGATTAGTGAATACCTAGAGTCCCTTACTTTTACAAACTTTCATAAACATTCTGAATTGTGTCTGTTCAACCAAGCCACCATCATGAGTATGCCAATAACATGTATTTTTCATTACGGTCTCAAGAGGTCTCGAAAGGTCTCGGGGAGAAAAACCGAGACCGCGTCTGTCGAGACCGAGACCGAGATCTAAATAGCGGAGACCGAGATCGAGATCTGCATCTGCAAATTAGGTCTTGAGATCGGTCTCGGTCTCGAGACCTACATCACTGATATACACACTATATTACCAAAAGTATTCGGACACCCTGCCACAATTATGTATTGTGGACTAGCGCATGCGCAGTGGCTTGGAAAGTCCTCAATATAAAGCCTGTATGTCTGCCTGGGCAGTAGCAGTGAATTAGATGCCAGTATGCCGCATGGAGCAGAATTTACAGACTTTCAACGTGGGAAGGTGGTTGGATGCCACATCAGTAACCTTTCTGTGTGCTCAACTGTGAGCAGGGTTGGCAAAAACCCAACCCAACTGGGTTTTGGGGTTTTTGATAGGTTGAAATTTTTTTTAGAAAGGTTCGATAATTATGTAGTGCCTAATATATCTATTATTTTATTAATTTATTTATCTAGTCTACAATATATGTTAAAAAGACATCTTTATTTCACAGAAAGTTCAGATATGAGATGATAATGACATACAGGGAAACCCCGATTATTGCGGTTTTTGAGTTATTGCGGTTTACAATTTGATACCAAAAAACCGATTATTGTGCTAATAATTCGAGTTATTGCGGTATTTTCGCACCAACCAAATATTTACAGACGCTATGTATGTTCGTACGTACGTATATACACGCTGAATTCAAGCAAGCTTCAGTATCGCTGCTGCCTCCATAGCGTGCACATCGTTTTGCTGCTTATTCTGTGTTGTTTTATTGACAAGAAACCCCCCCTGATATAAAATGAGTTCTAAAAGAAATAGTGAAGCTACAACAGAAACAGATAATGGAAGTGTTCAAGAATTGCTCCAGTCTCATGATAATGACCTTAATGATGAAGACCTTATTAATCTAGAACAAGAGCGGGCGTACAATGTTCAGGATGGTGACGCTGAAGAAAATGAAATTGAAATGGCAACAAAAGAATTCACGCTAAAAGAACTTGATGAAATGTTTCGTGATTGTGAATCTCTCAAGCAGAAAATAATGGAAGGAGATCCTGATGTCGAGCGTGCAATGAAGGTGTGCCGAGAAATAGAAAATTCAATTCGCTGTTATAGAGTAATGTACCAAGAGAAGAAGAAAAATTCGAAGCAAACAAATCTCCTAAAATATTTTGCCAAAAAATAAAACATTTCATGCATTTTTTGTGCACATGCTGGTGCACTGCAATAAACTTTTAAAACTAAAAACTGCGTTTCATTTATTTAAATACGTACATGAATAAATACCTGATGTAAAAAATCGATAATGAAGTTTTAGTTATCATCGTGGAAATTTCGGCAACAATAACCTATTTCCCATAGGTTATGGTTCCCGATTATTGCAGTTTCGCTTATTGCGGTTTTTTCCTAGCAGCATTAACTGCAATAATCGGGGTTTCCCTGTATTAGAATTTTCTCCATTTTAATTTTAGATCTTTCCTTTATTTCTTAACAGCAGATTTCAGCTTTATTTAGACCTAACTCAAATTAAAATTTTTAAGATGCCAAAGAGTTATAGAGGTGGAAGATCTAAAGGTAGTACTAAAGAGTACTATGCAATTATTGCAAAGAAAGTATCACTCAAATAATTGAGAGAGTGAAACATCATCTGGAGAAAGTTAGACCTGCACATACTGCTGGCAGACTTAAAGCTGCTGAATAGGATGAAGTAGAAATGTTGAGTGACCAACCAAATAGAGTTTGGTGCAAATACTGCAGATGTGTATTTTCAAAAAAAATAGAATGAGTGAAACATCACTTAGATTGATGCAATAAAAATGGGTACAAGCTTTGATGATGAAGCAGATGAGCTTACAAATGCAGCTACATCAGCAACTCCTCCTCCTACACATAAACATGGCAGTTTTGAGAGTAGACTCTCTTCAAGCAAATCACATGAAAGCCTGGTTCATGATGACACTACAATTCACAGTAGTGAGACTTCATTCACTTCAACCACTTCTGAATCTTCCATACCATTTTTTCATTCTACTCCAGCCAAGAAAACACAAGGTCAGATAATGCCATATGTGGTTAGAACAACTGTAGATCAAAAAGAACAACTAGATTTGCAAATGGCCAGATTTTTCTTTTCAGCAAATATTCCATTTGTAGTTGTAGAGAATAAAGAATTTATTAAATAGGTCCAAAATTTAAGACCAGGCTATTGTCCTCCAAGCAGAAAAAAATTATCTGATGACTCACTAATCAAAGTGAATAATGAAGTAGATACTGGATTCAATGAAAAAAGACTTAGTCAATTCTACTGTAACTTTAATTCAAGATGGTTGGAGCAATGTGTCAAATGATCCAATAATTGCCCATAGTGTTCACAATGGGTGCAAATCCTTTTTAATAACTTTTCAATTTTTCATAATCTTTATTTACACATTGCATAATTTAAGAATTGTTTTATAAGTCAGCTTACTTGAAATAATCAACAGGCCAAATCATTCTAATTAGCTACAATTGAACAATGTATCAATCAGAAAAATTTAAATTATTTTAAAATAAACATCTCGGAACAAAAACCCCCAAAACCCACTGAAAATTCCAATGGGTTTTGGGTTGGGTTTTTGGGTGCTAACCCTGACTGCGAGCTGTATGAACATTCCAAAATCTACTGTAGCAGATGTTATTCAAAGATGGAAGGCTGAGGGTGCCACTACAACAAAAAAAATGGTCTCAAACTCGCGGAATGTGGTCGAAGAGCCTTATGGAGGAGTGTTCGTACCTCACGCACATCATCTGTGGCAAACATCACGGTTGAGGTGCAACAGGCCATGGAAACATCTGTCAGCACGTCAATTGTTCATAGGAAGCTGCATAGACTTGGATTTCATGGCAGGGCAGCTGCACATAAGCCCAATATCACCGCCACAAATGCAGAACGCTGATTGGAGTGGTCGTGCTCGACGTTCATGGACTAGAGCAGTGGCAGAGTGTGGTATGGAGTGATGAATCGCACTACACAGTTTCATTCTGATGGACGCGTGTGGGTGTGGCAATTGCCTGGAGAACGCTTCTTACAGGACTATCATCCCGGTTTGGTGGAGGTTCTGTGATGGTATGGGGCTGTTTCAGCTGGATGGAACTTGGTCCGTTAGTTGTCATGTCAGAAACAATGAAGTCCAAGACGTGTCTGGATATTTTGGATAATTCTGCACTCCCTATGATCTGGCAGTACTATGGTAATGGGCCCTGCCAGTATCAGCACGACAATGCTCCATGTCATACCGCAAAGTGCATACAGGACTGGTTTATGGATAACAGTGTCAAGAAGTTGGACTGGCTGCCTCAGAGTCCGGACCTTAACCCCATTGAACACCTTTGGGAAGAATTGGAGGGCCACATCAGACCAGCCAAATCTGCCTTCTTCAAAACCATTTCTGGGAGCGGCTTTGCAAGAGGAATGGAGGGGTATTCCGATAGACACCTACCGGAAGTTGGCTGAAAGTATGCCAAGGAGGGTTGATGCTGTCATTCAGGCCAAAGGCAGCCCTACTATGTATTAGGTTTTTGCATTAAAGACCCTTTTTGCAACTACCTATGCGTGTCTGAATATTTTTGGTAAAAATATATATATATATATATATATATATGATGAATAAAACCACGAAGGAAAGGAAACACAAAATGGTGCTCAAGCGCTTTCGTCTAATGACGAAAGCGCTTGAGCACCATTTTGTGTTTCCTTTCCTTCGTGGTTTTATTCATCATAAATATTTTTCACGTGTTACCTTCGTGAAATAATTTTCATATATATATATATATATATATATATATATATATATATATATATATCCCCGCAAGGGGGTTCTAAAGCTCGTGCTCTTGAGTGTTCTTTGTGCTCATTTGTACGTGCTTGTTCCTGGAGGTTTCACGTGCGCCCTCCCGGCCCTAGCACCCAAGGATGATGGGCTCGACCCTGCAGTCCTTGTCATCCTTGGTATTTTTCCACTTCGACTGTCCCCTCCACCCTTTCTTTTTCCTCTGTCTTTCCTCTCACTTTTTCTTTGTTTTTCCGCCGAGATATGCTCTTTTAAATAGAGGCGAATCGGTTCTTCCCGAACTTAAAAAAAAATATATATATATATATATTACACTGGGCAACACGTATTTTATTGAATGATATCTGACACTTGATTCTAGGTAATTTGGGTGCGCTGAATACGAATTTCAACTCGGTTTGGCTCTATCAGGTCCTGATTCTTGTCGACAGCCTGTGTGCCATTTTCCAGATTTTTCAAATTAGGACTAAAAAATTAAGTCATGTGTTAAATTTTTTTTTCAAGTTTCATGAATACAAGCAGTTCAAACTACAGTAAAATTACATTATAACGATAGAAATGACTTAAAATAAAAAAACAAACAGATATGAAGCTTTCACTGTAGCAAAAATTTTCTTTTGTAAGACTTTCTAGCGTATTTGCTTGTTGATGGCAGGTCTCTTTTCAAGCACCAGCAGTAATCAGCCATCATGTTGGAATCCCAGCGGCCTTGGTACCGTTCCTCCATAATTTTGATATCTTGGTGGAATCTCTCCCCTTGTTCGTCACTTACATCACCTAAATTACTTGGAAATTGGTCAAGATGGCTATTCAAAAAATGCATTTTTATGCTCATATTGCAACCTAACTCTTTGTAGTCCCTTAAAAGTTTTTTTACGATTTCTTCGTAGTTATCTGCCCTATAATTGCCTAAAAAGTTTTCTATCAAGTCCACAAATGAGAACCAGCCATTTTTTTCGCGTTCATTCATGACATTAGGAAAATTGCTGTCTTTAATCATTGTTCTTATTTGTGGACCGTCGAAAATTCCCGCCTTGATTTTTTCATAACTTAAACTTGGAAATTTTGAAGTTATGTACGTATTTGAAACACTCGCCGTTCATATCTAAAGCTTTTACATATTGTTTAATGAGGCCTAGTTTTATATGCAGAGGAGGAAATATGATTTTATCTCTGCTCACTAAAGGTGGATTAATTACGCTTTTTTCTCCGACAGTAAGTGATGTTCGTGCTGGCCAGATTTGTTTGAAATAATGTTCTTCCTTGGCTCTGCTGTCCCATAAGCAAAGGAAGCAGGGATATTTAGTATACCCTCCTTGTTGTCCTAGCAGAAAATTAACCATTTTTAAGTCAACACATATGATCCACTCGTGCTCCCTATATTTGATAAGATTTAAAACCTTTTCTATATGTTCATACTTTTCTTTTAATTTTGTTGAGTGCCCAATCGGTATCGAGCCGTATAGATTGCCATTATGCAACAACACACACTTAAGACTTCTTTTCGAACTGTCTAAAAACAAGCGCCAATCATTTGCATCGTAAGACTCAACCCCCATCTTCTTTAACAAACCAACTATGTCGCAGCAATATACTAAACTATCCTCTGTTCTAAAATATTTAACAAGTTCTTCTTCTCTTTTTCTGTAAAATGAAATGTATGTGTTTGAAGTAAGCAAGTTTTTCTCTAAGTCTTGAAGCTAAAATTTCCGCAGCCTTTTTTGGCAAATTTAGATCCCTTACAAGATCATTCAACTCGGCCTGGTTAAACTTTTGTGGATCGTTTTGACTTTCAAATACGCTGGGGTCAAAATCGGTGTCTGACTCCTCAAAGTGCATAACAATATTTTCAGGAACATCTTCAACTAATTCTTGAGTTGGCAGACCCTTAAATTTTGGAATGGGGATCTCATTTGAATGTAGCACAGGTCGTATCGCGGTGTCGAAATTTGGGTACTCGATACAATGTTTATTTTTCTTAGTGAAGCCCGAAGTCTTGACAAAGCAAAGGTAGCAATCGGTCTCGTGGTTAGTAGGCTCTCGCCACACCTGATATGGAAAAAAAATTGTAAAGCGTTAACAAAAGCGACGAGAGACTTGTTTTTATGAATTTTATCAAAAGTTATCACCCAAACATTTAACATTTCTATGTATTTCAACCTTATGCAATATTTGAGATTCTTATAAACATTTTCTGTAAATTTTTGTTTATGTACCTAAGTTACAATTACATTTAGGTAAGTTACAGTATACTAGTGATTAAATTACGTAGTTTTATGAAATCATAAACTTACCATCGGAACTCCAAAAGGTATTTTTGAATCCGAACCCTTCGTCCAATGTCGCAGTCTTTCAATGCATATAGTGCAGGCTTTATGTGGAGCCCACGATTTATCTTGGTCCCCCAGTTTTATGCCAAAATAAGCTAAGTAAGCTTTTTACGAAGTCAGTTATATTTGCTCGTTGATGTGGAAGTGTAAAATTTCCACATATATAACAGAAGGAATCAGGGTTGTTTTTGCATTTGAACTTTCTAGTGCTTGATGACATATTGCTTGATTGTTCTGCCAATTTGTAAAGGTATTTAAAGCCCTTAATTCATATAAATTTAAGAAAATCTGAAATATAAACACAAAAATTAGTTTAAATAGGTACTTATTATGAAATAGGTACTTATTATGAAATAGGTACTTACAATCTATGAAATTAAACTAGAAACACGGATGAGTAGGTACAATATAAATTACGTCTAATTAAATCAACTATATTAAATCACGATGACAAAATTACTCACTAAATCATATGCCAATTCAAAATTATGTTAATGCCCAAACTTAATTAACTAACTCAACTGACTGACTGACTGACTGACTGACTGACTGATTGAATTGACTGATTAACTCTGGAAACGAGTCGCTTTTATATATTTTAGTTGTCCCTCTAGAATACTCTACAGAGAACAGGAATGCTCGAGAAAATTTTAGAATTCTATGATATTTTTAGCTTAATTTACTAATATTAAAATGGGTTAAAAATGACAAAATTAAAAATATTTTTAGGGTGTTACATATAAAAATATACATAATACAACAATACCATAACAATAGGTACAAATACCTAGATAAAAACCTAGTTGCATAATGTGTAACTGCAAAAAGACTTAGTGAGTATTGAGAAAAAAACCTTTTTATGAATACGACGAAAGAGGAGGGGTGTTGAGCAAAATCAGGACCTGATAGAGCAAAACCGAGTAAAAATTCATGCTCAGCGCACCCAAATTACCTAGAACTAACTGTCAAATCTAATTCAATAGACAAAAAGTTGAAATTTGTTCCCCAGTGTTATATATATTATATATATTATATACTATATATTATATATATAATATATTTATATAATTATATATATATATATATATATATATTATATATATATTATAATATATATATATTATATATATATATGGGAATGAACTCAGAATGGTCCCCTGAGGTTTTTATGATACACACAGACTGTGCATGGAACAAGCCTAGCAGGGCTAGGCTGCTTTAAACCCTAGATCCATGTCCCAAAGCTGGATCCTGTCTGCTTTGCAGATAGCTGGTGAGGGAAGCTATATTTATGGGACCTCTTTGCGAGTGACCCATTGCCCACGTCGGGCTAGCATCATGAAAAAGAAAAACTATGGTATTTGTCATTTACCATTACGTATTCAGACTATAGTGGATTTAATTATCCCAGAGTTGTTCCTTGTTCCATGCACAGTCTGTGTGTATCATATATATATATATATATATAGAGAGAGAGAGAGTATATACAAAGAGACAGAGTCATGTACAAAGAGACAGAGTCATGTCAATGCCAATCATTTTTTTTTATAAAGTGCAAGAAATTAACACCAGAGATGAACTTTTCAAGATTTTTTCATTGCAAAACTAGCAATAACATCTTCAAATGATGTTTTTCACACAATCTCATTCTCAATAGAGAGTAGTGTAAGGGAAGACAAATAGTTTGCACACCAGCAATACACTTGACCAGTTGAATGTGAGTAAATGAGCCTCTCTGGACAGCCTCTCCATTTGCCAAGTGCCTGCAGAACAATTCCTTGTTTACATACCTCTTCTTTTCACCAAATTTTCTACCTGACATTGAAAAGTCAGAATCATCAATATTCTGAGATGGGGTGATATCAGCAAAATAGGATCTCAAATCTGCAGTGACTTCTGTCCAGAGTGCAGGATCACTGGCAGGCTTAGGCCTAGAAGTAAAGTCAGCATCTGATGTTAGCTTTGGAGTCTGTGATTCTTTCTCCCACATCATCTGCTTCCAAAGGGACATTGGCCTGTTCTTCACTTGATCTACCCTCTATGTGAGAATAAGATTCTACTTCAAGAACAACATTTTCACAAGGTTCACTATTATCCTGATTAGTGATGTGAGTCGTTTTTTATTGTGTCGTTTTTTTTGTTTTTTTTGTCGTTTTTTTTGTTTAAAACGAAGATAGTTTTTTTTTTGTTTTTTATTGTTTTAAACTTATTCCATATTTTTCTTCCTTTAATCTAATAAGTATATTAGTATTACCTATAATTTACTATACTACCATGCTTATACGGTTATACCTAGTATATATAGTCATCTTTTAGAAAAACTGAATCACGCAAAAAGTATATAATAGAAAGGAAAACAAACCCTCATTTTTTATATGTATATATATTTTTTAACTAGAACATAAAACATTCTTCCTCGTTTCAAACAATATACATAATTGTGATTGGCAAGTACCAGTATATATATTCCAGATAGAAAAGGAAAATATTCACCTTTTTTTGAACCTTTTTGTTAACCTAATGTTGTTTAACCTTCATTTCCATGGAAGAATCATCACTAGATTGGGTAGAGCATATATGCTAGTTTCAATATCACAGGTACTGGTATAATATACATAATCAAAAATACATAATACTGGTATAAAACAATATATATAATTGTGATTGGCAAGAATACCAGTGTGTATATATATATATATTCCAAATAGAAAAATAAAAAAAAATAAAAATATTCATCTCTTTCTTTAACCTTTGTGTTAACCTAATGCTGTTTAACTTTCATTATCTGATTCTATTTCCATTGAAGAATCAATATCACTAGATTGATTAGAGCATATAGTTTCAATATCACAGGTACTGGTACTTATTGTTATTGCAGATTTGGATGTTGACGAAGCCAATGTAGCACCATGTTTTACTTCACTTTCTTGGAATTTTGCATTTTGGGATATAAATACTAGCTTTGCTGCTCTGTGTGTGCTTAATCAGTTTTTTTTGGCTGTATGGATATTACTGTATGTGCTAAATGATCTCGGAGGTAATGAAAGGGCGAAATAGAGGTGTATGAGTTTGTGTATGTATATATGTGAGTATGCGTGCGTATGTATCTGGAATTCTGGATGTATGCATGTGTATGGGGTATATAATAGATATAAATATGTGTATATAAGTATTTATGTATATATTGGTATATATGTATATGGGTGTATGTGTATATATGGATGGTCTCGGGGGGAAAATATGTCATCGCGGGTCTAAAGGATAGTTAAGTGGGAGATTCAAAATCCGAGGCATGGATGGGAGAGTCCTGGAAAGGTTGGACAATGGGCAGTCAGCTCCCAGCCAGTGTTCTCGCAAGTTTAACGGATCTCAAGATACAAGACTTTCAGTGCAAGAAAGAGACCAGTTTTTTTCTGTAAATAGGCTGAAAAGGACATTCTATACTGGTACCATATGGCCTATTTTATTATTTATTTATCTATTTTTATAATATATATCATTGCAAAAGTATACCTTATAATTAAATTGGCAATATCTATATTAATTATTAAAAAAAACAAAAAAAACAAAAAAAACAATAAAAAACAAAAAAAACGACAAAAAAAACAAAAAAAACAACATGGACATAAAAAAAACGGTTTTTTTACATCACTAATCCTGATCCAACTGTATCATTAATGGTGATCATATTGGAGTTTTTGCACAATCACTTTTCACATCCTTGTTTATAAACTTCAGAATAGATCCCTTGATCCACTTCAATGCTTCATCCTTCTTTTCTCATTTATTCCTCCTCTTATGTCCTGACTCATGCTTTCTTTTATATCCATCTGACATTGGAAGACTGGGGAGGGTTGGATCACCTAAAATGAGAAAAAAAACAAAATTGTATACGAGTAAATGATTTGAAATTAATTATTATTATTATTTATTATTATTATAATTAAAAAAATTATTCAAGATAATTTTGATCACCCATCTACCCATAGTATCGGTACATCCATAAAAATGCATCCACCAAAGGGCCTATGAAACAGAAGTGCCTTGGGCCTACGAAGACCTCAATCCAGCTCTGCCTCTGTGACAGTGTTCTGAGAACACACACATCCTGAAATCATAGGTTTTTTTAAATAACTCTTCCATTTTCCTAATCTCCTAATACCTTGCCGTAGCAAGCACTGGATTTCAAGCTGTTACTATGATAAACCTACAGAGGGCTGACCTACACACAATGACTTCCAGGTGCTCCAACCAAACAGGCCCTTTAGCCCCCTTGTAATGATAAAGCTATAGCATTTTCACCTCTTTGTATCATGGGCTCAGCACTGGATTTCAAAAGGATTTCAGAAGGAGTAGGAGTGTTATTATTATAGATATACATATATATAATTACTATAAATTGTTGCATTTGGTTACTTTTTCAAAGATTTGGTTATTTTTTTAACTATTTTGGAGATCTTCAACCAGTATGAGCCCTGAACTTGCAACTCTTTGAGGAAGCATTTTTTCTGGGTGACTTATCTCCCTTCATGAGCCAGTGGAATGGCCCCTTACTCACCTGACATCACACCCAACCTTCTTTTTGTGGAGTTACATAAAAAGACAGGTTCTATTCTACAAAGCCTAAGACACTTGAAGACCTGAAGATCAGATTCAATGAGGTAATGAACAACATCCCAGCTGAGCTGTTTCCAAACATTGTCAAGCATTTATGTAAGGTTAAATATTGCGTTAAAAAAAAATGGCAGTTACACTGAACATGTTTTATGTACCTATTGCATTTGTTTTTGTGTCAAGACTCCTTTCTTTTAGTTTAGAACATTTATTTAGAAATGGGGGCTTTTTGGGGGATACCCTGTAAATTCAGGCATTCTTGATCATATTCATATAAGGAAGGATAATGTTAAGCAAGTGATTCATACATTGAAGTGAAATAAAGCTGCTGGACCTGATCATATATTTGCTAAGATTCGTAGAGAAGGGGAAGAAAGCTTATCTGGGGCACTAACTATTTTGTTTGCTAGGTCAATTAATTATGCAGAACTACCAGATGAATGGAAAAAAGCAAATGTTAGTACCCATTTACAAAAAGGGTAGTTAGGAGGAGGTTGGAAATTATAGGCCTGTTAGTTTACCATCATTGGTAGGAAAGATACTAGAAAGAATTATAAAGAATAATATTCAAGACCATTTGGAGAATTTTAATCTTATTTCAAGTTCACAACATGGATTTAGATCAGGAAGGTCTTGTTTGTCTAATCTCTTAAACTTTTTAAAGTTTGTAACTGATCAGGTAGATAATGGAAATGATGTAGAGGTTATTTATTTGGATTTTAGTAAAGCCTTTGACAAGGTTCCACATAGGAGACACATATAAATTAAAAGCTCATTACAGAGAGTAATTCTAAATGGGCATGAATCTGGGTGGCAGAAAGTGAAAAATGGAGTACCACAAGGATCAGTTTTGCATCCGTTGCTCTTTGTTTTATATCTAAATGATTTAGAGAAAGGTGTAGGTTGTAAAATTTCTAAATTTGCAGATGATACAAAAGTAATTGCCCCAGTTACAAATATAGAAAATTCTTATAAACTGCAAAAGGATCTTGACAGATTAGTTGCTTGGGCTAGTAAATGGCAGATGGAATTCAATGTTCAAAAATGCAGTCATGCATTTTGGTAGAAATAATGAAAACTTTAGTTATGAGATGCAAGGGAACTGGTTGGAGGATGTTAGACAGGAAAGGGATCTTGGCATTATAGTTTGTAGTAATCTAAAGTTTTCTAAGCAATGCTTAGAGGCTAGAAATAAGGCAAATAAAATGTTGGGTATTATGTTGGTTACAAAAGTAAGGAAGTCATCTGTAGGAGTCTAAAAGATCTGTTGTATAGCAAATTTAAGGTTCTGCCAGAACCTTTTTAATAATTCACTCATAGTTCCTGTTCATATATATTGCTGCAGAAAGTACAAAAGAGTGTCTCTTTAGCTTTACTTGTACAGAACCGGAAGTTCCTTATAGTCGTATTCGCTTTAGCACAGAGGCTTCGATATTGTTTTCTTACATCTGAATCATCACTGAAGGAGCTGGTGATAATTTAACCCAAATACTTAGTCTTGTACTTCCTCTATTGCTTCACCTCTCTTTTTGAAACTAATATCAGCTGGCTAATTAGAACTTTTGGGGTGGAATTGCATAACCTTAGTTTTTGTAACATTATAAAGAATATCCTGTTTCTGCAGATATAATTTGCAGACTTTTAGCAGACAATCCAGACCTTTAACAGACAATCCAGACCTTTAACAGGAGGACTTATTAACACCATATCATTGGCATAAACTAAGTTATTTATCCTTGTATTATCTATATAACATCCAATTGTTGCCTCATTACGTGAAACAATTAATACATCAGTATACACATTAACACTTTACCTCATACAGGTCGCACCAGTTTTATACCCAGCCAACTGCATGGGGCTTCTTAGCCACAGCGCACCAGACAACTTGCTACATTCGTTCACGTAAAGTTTTTTTTCAATTTTCCCCAGTATTTTTGTCCATCATGTGATGTAGAAACCCCACACGCTCCTACATGTAAGACCTGGCATCATGTTCTTGACACATCGATTTTTGGCAAATTTGTTTCCATATTGGACGCATGGTATGAGTCCAATATGTAGTGTTAAACAGCAGAGGAAAGAGCAAGGAGCCTTGCCTCATTCCGTAGGAGGAACCAAAAGATTCAGATAGTACATTGACCCACTGAACTATAAAAGATTGGCAGGTATACCAAAATTTCAATAAATTTAATATGTACATGGGAACTTTCCTGTCCTAGTTTTTTAAATAGAATATTGTGGTTCACTCTATCATATGCCTTACTTATATCTAGGAAACAGCTATAAATTTTTGAATTACTGTCAGTGTATTTAGATATTATTTCTTTAAGTACATAGATACACAGGTCAGTTGAGTGGGACCTTTTAAATCCAAACTGATTAGATGTTCATAAGTAATAATTTAATCGGTGTAACAAGAGTTTCTCTATTAGTTTCGAGAAGCAGGAGGCGACAGCAATAGGCCTGTAATTATTCCTGGATAGAATGGCCCCCATACTTAATTTTGACAAGGAGCAAGATATGAACTCTGCAAGCATGGCTGAGAAGAGCAATTTTAAGTGCTCATTGGATAGGTCATCTATCCTTGAGGCAGAACTAGTCTTACACTGTTCAATTAACCTCTTAACTTCATATTTATTTATTACACAGACCGTGCATGGAACAAGAAACTCTTCTTGGAAAATTAAATCTACTATATAGTAATTCAAATAAGTAATGGTAAATGACAAATACTAAAGTTTTTCTTTTTCATGATGGAAGGCCCAACGTGGGTAACGGGTCACTGGCGCCCACGTTGGGCCTTCCATCATGAAAAAGAAAAACTACAGTATTTGTCATTTACCATTTACCTTTTACATTTACCTTTGCTTTGTCCGGAGCGATAGGGCGCGTCCCTCTGTGGCGAATGTGGGAATACACCTTTCTTCGGTGTAAGGGCTTTCTCTGCCCTCGTGGACCATTGGGCCCGTTTGGGGACCCGGCTGATCTCCTGCTTCTTTTTCTTTCTTTCTCCTTTAACCCATTTTTTCTGGCTTCTCCCTGTTTTTTGGCGTCGTTCTTTGGACCTTGATTTTGACCCTCTCCTTGGCCCTTGGGTGTGGGAGGTGGTTGCCCTGCACCCTTGTCGCTTTCCAACCAAACCCAAACCCTGTCCCTGCCACTTTTCACCGCGCGTTGGATGAGAGTGGCCGCCTTTCAGGCACAGGGACCGGGTGCGGGTGTATCTCCCCTGCGTGACATCTATCGGCGGTGGGACCAAGTGTGCCCACACTTCGCCTTTCCCTTGTTGGAGTCGGTGGTGGCTGGATGCGCGCGGGGGATGAAGTTCTTTTTTGTTTTGCTATGGACACTTCTCCCCCTCGGATTACGACTACTGCTTCTCATTCCCGGACTACTACTTCTCTCAACACTCGGGTGGTGGGCAACCAGGCCCTCGAGTCCTTTACCACTGGAAGACCGCAACCTAATGGGGTTGACCCCCCTGTGGAAGCGGAACGCTTGCACTCTCCTTTTTCGTTGCCGACCCCAGTCCGTCCCTCGACTACGCCCTTGGACCTACACTCTCTGGAGCAGGGGTCTCGCCCCAGCCCACTTCAGCCACCTTCGGGCAAGTCAAGTTCCGCCGAGGACTTGCCCCCACAACCCGTCTTCTTGCTCTCCCCATATGCCCCCCTCACCCGCCGTCAGCCCACCTCCCCACGGAGAGAGCCTCGCGGCGGACGGGGGAGCCGGCATTCGCGGCCGTCCTATCGACCGTTGAATATGCCAGTCCATTTCGACTCTACAGCCTCCCTCTCCCTCCCAAGTATCCACAAATTCCTGGTGATTCGGCCTACATCTGGGTCCCTCCCGAACAACTCTGAACGGACGTTCCAGGCGATCCGAACCCATAGCAACTCCAGCCGCTATGACGTACGCCCACAGAGGGATGGCTCCCTCCTCGTAAAATCACGCTCAGCCGCAGAGACGAAAGCCCTACTCTCTGTCACTGAGGTCCTTGGATGCTCGGTGTCCGTTTCCCCACACCCTCGCCTGAACCAGAGTCAGGGCACTATTTACGCCACCCGCCTATTGTCGGTCGCAGTGAACGAGCTCCTGGAGGACCTCGCACCCCAAGGAGTCACTAAGATCTATCGTTTCACATCCCGACAGGGGGGCACCCCCCTCCCCCACCCCACGTCTGCTCCTTACTTTCAACACACTAATCCCCCCCGGCCACATTGTATGGGGTATGGGAGACCGCGCCTCATGCGAGTTTTCTATCCGCCCATACGTCCCAGACCCGACCCGTTGCTTCAAATGCAATAAATTCGGACACGTTAGCTCCGCTTGTCGACAGCCGCATCAATTATGTGTTCACTGTGGACGACTCGCTCACCCTGACAGGTGCCCCAACACACCCAAATGCTCCAACTGTGAAGGCGCACACCCCTCTTCATCCCGAGAATGCCTTTTCTTCAAGTTTGAGAAGGAGGTCCGAGGCCTACAGGTGACGGACTTCCTTAGCCCCCGTGAGGCACGCGACAGGGTGCGGAGTCGGGAGGTGAGGCCGGGGGTGTCCTATGCCGCTGCTCTCGGCTCTATCATCTCGGCACGCCGCCCTGGCCTGCCGCCGAAACCCCCCCCAAGCCACTGCTCCCTGTTCCCCTCAAAGTAAACCCTCGCAGGACCCGACGGTTTCCTGTCCCCCCGCCATTCCTCCTCTTCCCGCACCTCACCTGCCACGAATTCCCCAGGTGTCTGGGTAGTGATGTGAGTCGTTTTTTATTGTGTCGTTTTTTTTGTTTTTTTTGTCGTTTTTTTTGTTTAAAACGAAGGTAGTCTGTTTTTTTTGTTTTTTTTTTGTTTTTATTGTTTTAAACTTATTCCATATTTTTTTTCCTTTAATCTAATAAGTATATTAGTATTACCTATAATTTACTATACTACCATGCTTATACGGTTATACCTAGTATATATACTATAGTCATCTTTTAGAAAAATTGAATCACGCAAAAAGTATATAATAGAAAGGAAAAACAAACCCTCATTTTTTATATGTATATATATTTTTTAACTAGAACATAAAACATTCTTCCTCGTTTCAAACAATATACATAATTGTGATTGGCAAGAGTACCAGTATATATATTCCAGATAGAAAAGGAAAATATTCACCTTTTTTTGAACCTTTTTGTTAACCTACATTTCCATGGAAGAATCATCACTAGATTGGGTAGAGCATATATGCTAGTTTCAATATCACAGGTACTGGTATAATATCCATAATACTGGTATAAAACAACAGATATAATTGTGATTGGCAAGAATACCAGTGTGTGTGTATATATATATATATATATATATATATATATACAGGGTGGGCGGAAAGTAGCTCCCTATTTTGGATTGGTAAAAAATACGTATATTATCCATTTATTCAGAAGAAATAATATGAAAAGGTAGGCATACATGGTAGGTTTTCTCTAAAATTCAATGTGGGCTCCAACTCTTTCCACCAGCTTCTGGAGCCGCCCAGGAATGGCGTCCACTGACTTTAGCAGGAACTCCGGCGGGATGGAGGACATGACCTCCCGAATTCGGTCCTCCAGTTCTTCCAATGTCCTCGGTTTGGTGCGGTAGACTTCTTCCTTTACCCACCCCCAAAGAAAGAAGTCGCACGGTGTCAAGTCGGGGCTCCTGGCTGGCCATTGATGTGGACCACGACGACCCATCCAACGCCCAGGGAAGTGGGCATCCAGCCACTCACGGACAACAAGAGCGAAGTGCGGAGGGGCGCCATCTTGCATAAATATCAGATCGTCGATGTTCTCCCATGTGCTGACAACCGGCCAGACCTCGTTTCGCAACATAGCAAGGTACCGCTCAGCATTCATGGTGTTGCGCAGAAGGAACGGGCCCACAACCTGATCTGAGGTCATACCACACCACACCGTTACACTGAACCGATTCTGCCGTTTTTCAGCGGTAACCGTGCGACTTCTTTCTTTAGGGGTGGGTAAAGGAAGAAGTCTACCGCACCAAACCGAGGACATTGGAAGAACTGGAGGACCGAATTCGGGAAGTCATGTCCTCCATCCGCCGGAGTTCCTGCTAAAGTCAGTGGACGCCATTCCTGGGCGGCTCCAGAAGCTGGTGGAAAGAGTTTGGAGCCCACATTGAATTTTAGAGAAAACCTACCATGTATGCCTACCTTTTCATATTATTTTTTCTGAAATAAATGAATAATATACGTATTTTTTTACCAATCCAAAATAGGGAGCTACTTTCCGCCCACCCTGTATATATATATTCCAAATAGAAAAATAAAAAATATATAAATATTCATCTCTTTCTTTAACCTTTGTGTTAACCTAATGCTGTTTAACTTTCATTATCTGATTCTATTTCCATTGAAGAATCATTATCACTAGATTGATTAAAGCAAATAGTTTCAATATCACAGGTACTGGTATTTATTGCAGATTTGGATGTTGACGAAGCCAATGTAGCACCATGTTTTACTTCACTTTCTTGGAATTTTGCATTTTGGGATATAAATACTAGCTTTGCTGCTCTGTCTGTGCTTAATTGGTTTCTTTTGGCTGTATGGATATTACTGTATGTGCTAAATGATCTCGGAGGTAATGAAAGGGCGAAATAGAGGTGTATGAGTTTGTGTAGGTATATATGTGAGTATGCATGCGTATGTATCTGGAATTCTGGATGTATGCATGTGTATGGGGTATACAATAGATATAAATGTGTATATAAGTATTTATGTATATATTGGTATATATGTATATGCTATATGGGTGTATGTGTATGTATATATATATGGATGGTCTCGTGGGGGGGGGGAATATGTCATCGCGGGTCTAAAGGATAGTTAAGTGGGAGATTCAAAATCCGAGGCATGGATGGGAGAGTCCTGGGAAGGTTGGACAATGGGCAGTCAGCTCCCAGCCAGTGTTCTCGCAAGTTTAATGGATCTCAAGATACAAGACTTTCAGTGCAAGAAAGAGGCCAGTTTTTTCTGTAAATAGGCTGAAAAGGACATTCTATACTGGTACCATATGGCCTATTTTATTATTTATTTATTTATTTTTATAATATATATCATTGCAAAAGTATACCTTATAATTAAATTGGCAATATCTATATTAATTATTAAAAAAAACAAAAAAAACAAAAAAAACGACAAAAAAAACAACAAAAAACAAAAAAACAAACAAAAAAAACGTTTTTTTACATCACTATGTCTGGGACCAGGACACCCAGGTCCCATCCACCTCAAATCCCGCCTTCCCAGTACCCCCTGCACACGCCCGAACCTGCCACCCGGAGCAAGCCGTCGAGGCGGAGACGCCGGAGCGTGTCACCGGACCCTCCGGCCTTCCAACGTCTCTCTCCCTCTTCCCCTCGGACCAAGAAGACGGCTCGGATCCTCACTCCGCCCACCACGTCTACTATGTCCATCTCTCCCCATCGCAGAAGTCCCACCACTCTACCCCCACAGACTCTGACAATAGTGGCTGAGATCCACGACCCGCCCCGGACGACGGGACCCAGTCCGAACAATATCCTCTCCCCCGAGGATCCGGTGGATGCGGCCCTGGCGCAGCTGCACGGTGTGACCGAGGGAAGCTCGGCCGCGCCCACGCCCACGAGTCTTATGGATCTGCCCTTGCCTCCTGGTGCCATTTTCTCCACCCCTCCACGAGACTACTCTGATTCACCTCCTTCCACCCCCATCGTACCTATCCCCCAACATCCCCGGCCCCCTCCTTGTCAGCTACCCTGTGTACGCCCTCCCTCCCACCCGCCCGGTCCTTTTGGTACCCCTTATCACCACCTCGAGTCCGCCATGAGACCCCGGACAGGCGGGGTAGCGCCACTTTTGGGGCTACCGTGCCCCCTCCTGGTCCGACCATAGAAGCCCGTCACAGTACATCCGACCCTCTCAGCCCACGATGTTCCTCTGCCTGCCGTGATCCACGCCTCCGGTCTCGCTCGGCCGACTCGATCCCGCCACCTCCGCGGGTTCGACAGGCCGACCGATTCCTTCCCTGGTGAACGGTAGATAGCCAGCCATGCTCCCGACCAAGCCTTCAATTTCGCGAACTCCGGATCTCCCTTCATACTCCAACCTCCTAGCACCTACACCTTTACCCATCCCCCTTCATCAACTAATGGATCCCCCGAAAACCACAATAGTCCACTGGAACTGTCGAGGAATATTCGCAAATTATGAAGGCCTTACCTCCTGCTTGCCACTTCCCGTCCGGTGTGTGTCTGTCTCCAGGAGCTAATCCTGGGGACCAGGCCCATGCCCTGCCCTACTGGTTATTTTTGCACCGCCACCCCGCCTCCTACCTGCACTCGAAGGGGAGCTGCCATCCTCGTACACCACGCAGTCCCCTTCTACAACCTCTCCATCCGGTCCCCACTACAGGTGACTGCCGTCCGGCTCTCCCTGGATAGACAGTACACCGTCTGCTCCATCTACCTCCCCCCCACGCTCAAGTCTCCCGCGACGACCTGGTGGAAGTCGTGGAACAACTCCCTAGGCCCTTCCTACTGCTGGGCGATTTCAATAGTCGCCACCCCTTGTGGGGCGACACACGCACCACCTATATGGCCCCAACCCTGATATCCGTCATGACCGAACTCTCCTTCGAGTGCCTCAACAATGGCTCTCCTACTTTTTACCATGCCACCACCTGCACTCCATCCTGTATAGACCTGTCCCTCGTTTCAACTGATGCCCTCCTAGACTTCACGTGGCAAGTCCTCCGAGAGGACCATGGAAGTGACCATCTCCCCATACAACTCACCCTTAATCGACCCGACCAGACTGTTCGGGTACCGGTAAGGTGGGTTACTACCAACGCGAATTGGGCCCGCTTCCGCGACAACACCTATACCACCCTTACAACTGCCCACTTCCCATCCATCGACGAGTGCATCGCTTACTTCGAGTCCGTCGTTCTAGCGGCCGCAAGCACTAGCGTACCACAATCCTCCGCCTACCCCCGCCCCGACGGGTGCCTTGGTGGACCCCGGAGTGCGCGGAGGCCGTGCGCGCCAAGAAGGCAACTCGGCGCTTCTACCGGACGCGACTCCCCATCCATCGCACGGAGATGCAGCGGGTCAGGGCCATCGCCCGCCGCACAATGAAGACAGCGCGCCGAACCTCTTGGCGTGCCTTTGTGTCCGGCATCACCGCCAACACACCTTCGGCTACCATCTGGAAGAAGGTGCGGGGTGTCGAGAGGCGACATGTCCCCTCCCGACCCCCGGTCCTCCGGACTAACGACGGACTCCTATGTGAACCCAAGTCGGTGGCAGACCACCTTGCTTCTACCTTCGCCGCCGTTTCTTCCTCTACAGCCAATTCCGTACCCGCCCCTGACGATAGCCCCTCTCCACCGTCCATAGACAGCACCTACAACCGATTGTTTACCATGCGTGAACTACAGGCGGCACTGGCCTCTCGACGATCCCCTTGTCCCGGTCCGGACGGTATTCCGTACGGCATGCTCCAGCACATCCACTCTACCTTACAAATTTTCCTGCTGGATCTATACAATCGCATATGGATAGAGGGCGCCTTCCCCTCTAGGTGGAAGGAGGCCCACGTCATCCCTATCCCCAAACCCGGCAAAGATTCCCTGGACCCCACAAACTACAGACCAATCGCCCTGACGTGTTGTGCCTGCAAGATCCTCGAGAAAATGGTTGCCACGCGATTATCGTTCGTCCTTGAACATAACAATTCCTTCCCGTCTACCCAGTCCGGCTTCAGACAATTCCGCTCCACTACTGATCCCCTCCTGCTTCTCAGCCGAGACATACAGGATGCCTTCGACAATGGACAGTTCGTACTGTCAATTTTTTTTGACATCCAGAAGGCCTATGACACCACCCGTCGAGCAATGATCCTCGGTCAGCTCCGACATCTGGGCCTCGTCGGAGCCATGCCGACCTTCATCAGAGGCTTCCTCTCTTCCCGGACTTTTAAAGTCCGGGTGGGCTCAGTCCTCTCTGACACCTTTGTGCAGGAGGACGGGGTCCCACAGGGAAGCATCCTCAGTGTTCTCTGCTTCTCCGTCGTGATGAACACGGTCTCACAATGCCTTCCACCCACCATCCGCTCTTCCATTTACGCGGATGACCTTGCAATCTACTTCGCAGGGCGAGAACCGTCTGTTGTTCAACGACAGATGCAGCTCGCCATCTACCGGGTGGAAAGGTGGGCGACGTCGGTGGGTTTCCGCCTCTCCATCCCTAAGTCCAAGTGTATGGTCTTCAGTAGAAGAAGACCCACAGCCCTTCCTCTACCCTCTGTCACATTATACGGCAGGCCTCTTGAGGTGGTACCCTCCACGCGTTTTCTGGGCATGACCCTAGACCGACGGCTCAATTGGGTTCCCCATCTCAAGTACCTAAAGCAATCCCTTCGACGCCCCCTCGCTCTCCTGGATCACCTCTCTCACACCACATGGGGTGCAGATCGACGCTCTCTTCTTCGCCTTTACACTTCCATAGTGCAGTCGAAGCTGGACTATGGTAGTGCAGTTTACGGTTCAGCCTCCACCGCCCGCCTCCGTATCCTGGACCCGGTACTTAATAGAGGCCTCCGCCTCGCCACCGGTGCCTTCCGCTCCTCCCCAGCCTCCAGCCTCCATGTGGAATGCGATCATCTCCCTCTCGCCCTCCGACGGGGTCTTCTCCTCATGAGGACATACCTCCGTGCACAGAGGCTACCTTCTTCGCTTCTGGGCACGGTGGTTTCAGAACTACCACCTCAGGGACGGAGCTGGCACTTCACTGAAGCGGTCCGCTCTTTCCTTGATCTTTTCAACATGCCCGCCCCCTCAGTTATCCCCATTTCATTCAGCATCTACCCCCCTTGGATCCTCACCCCTATCAAGTTTTGCAAAGATCTGTGTACCCTACCGAAGACTACCACGAGCGCCATGATATACAGGTCACTCTTCCGCGAACACGCAACCCAACACCCGGACGCAGTCGCCATTTACACGGATGGTTCCCGCTCGGAAGCCGGTGTGGCCTCAGCGGTGATTCTGTCCCAGCCGCTTTCCCGGGGCGTCGGCCTGCCCCGCGAGGCCTCCGTTTTTTCGGCGGAACTTTTCGCCATTACGGAGGCCCTCGATATTGTGCGCACCCACTCTGCCAGCTCCTTCGTCATTTATTCGGATTCCCAAAGTGCACTCCTCTCCCTGGAAAGATTTAACTCCCCCCACCCGCTCGTCTGTACCATCCAGCAAACCTTCCACTGTCTAACGACCCTCCAACACAAGACAATCGCCTTCTGCTGGGTCCCGGCTCATGTCGGCATCCAGGGTAACGAGGCGGCGGATCGCACAGCAAAGACGGCCTGCTCACTGCCGGCCTCCTCCCGACCCCTCCCTTTCTCCGACTTCTTCCCGACTTTCCGCTCCCATTCCGCTCCATATGGCAGCGGGAATGGGACCAGGCCACACAAAATAAACTCCACACGATCAAGCCACGAATAGGATACTGGGCCTCCTCATTCCACCGGTCCCGCCATAAGGAAGTAATCCTAGCCCGTCTCCGCCTAGGCCACACCCGCATCACCCACGGACACCTTATGGCGAAATCGCCAGCCCCGCTTTGCCCTACCTGCCATACCCCTATCACTGTCATACACCTCCTGGTGGAATGCACAAAGTTGTCTGCTCTTCGTCGCAGGTGTTTCCCTCTCTCGACCGAAGATCCCATACCCGACCGGCTAAGATCCATACTCGCCGACGGCCCCCACTTTTCAACGGAAGCGATTCTCTTCTTCCTTACTCACTCCCAGCTGCTCCATCACATTTAAAACAGTACCCCTCCTACCCACTATCCAGCGACTGACCCTTACTCCTCTAGTCTACCACCCCCAACACAGTAACATCACCCACTCACCGCCTCGCCGAGATATGTACCGCTCCTTTTAGGTACGAATCGGCGGTAAATCAGAAAAAAAAATATATATATGGTGTTTCAAGGTCATATGTTAAAATTTCAAACTAGTTTATTATAATCAAATACTATGCGCCCTTGTTTCACTTGGTGCAAGGACAACCGGAGCAAAATTTAAAAAGAATCAATGAATATTTATTGGTAGCACAAACTGAAACATTTTTGAAACTTTATACGAAAATCTAGTCATCGAACACTCGTTTCGACAACTCCGCTTTCGTCTTCATGGGAGTGGACTTCGCATGGTGTTTGACGACCTTGAGGAGGAACTGCTTTTGGCTCTCATCTCGGTGATCGTAGAATTGAACCTCTTTATGAGAACAATTCCTCGCTCAGCGCAGTCGTTGGTCACCTTGAGGCTCTTGGTCCGTTGTAGAGCCAGCATGAAGGTATCGTTCTCCCACTCACTTGGATCCTTCTCCACGAATGTCGGCTCCTTGTCTGAGCGGTGAAGGACACCTCTGACGATATCCATTGTTTGCTCCGTCACGAAATGAGAGGGAGAAACATTAAGGTTGACGGCCTTAACCTCCAACCTCTTCAATCCCTTTTTATACTTCGGATGATTCAGGTTTCGCACCGTGGCTCGCCTCTCCGCCAGATCGATTCGTTCGTCAAAGAGGGTCAATCCGATCATCTGTTCGGAAAGATACCAGAGGTGCCGTTTGATCCCCTTCCCCACCACTGCAGCAACTTCCAGATCAGGATAGCCTTGGAGAGTTCGGATTACTGTAAGTCCAAATCATTTTTGGGGGCCCACTGTGGAACCAATGCTTCGTGCCAGTGGCGGATGTAGATTAGGGTGTGACCGTTGCCCTCCAAAAATCAAAAAAATGGTCCTACAATGCTGTTCAAAGTTTTAGTGTTGTGTATTTATCTAGGAAACACCCCTGTAAATTTTCTTGGAGATCGGTGCATGTTTGAGCTAGCACCATCGTACCAGCAAGTATTGCTATTTCAGCTTATGAACTTCATAAATAAGTGTGAAAATAGCACATTTTATCAGATTTTCATTTCCGGGTCTGGAACGCTGACCCACAAATTTTCCACGTATTATTTTATTGCATTTAATTTTAATGATGCTCTTTTCTTTTCCCTTGACAGTGATTTGATGTTGTGAATAGAGAATTTAATCATGGATACACGGCAAGATGATGAGTATGTCAGAATGTTATTGGGCACCGTACCCCGAGAAGAAGAAAAGGAAATAAAGGGCTGCAAACTGCCAACTAATAGGCAGGTCTTACTATGTCTGTTAGCAAACCTTCGGGATATGCATTGGGACCAGGCTTTATCTGCCACCATTGACAATATGCTTTTGCATTACCAGAAGGCGAATGTCCCGACCATTACAGGCAGGAACAATATTGGCCGAGTGATTAAAACTTACTATGACAAAGACTACATGATGCTTATGAAAAAGAATGAGGATAGAAGACGGGCTGATGATCCTGGAATTATGAAGTTTAAATCAGAATTGAGCCTGACGATGAAATTTTATAAGAACACAGTGTTGAAAGACATGGCGGCTGCGAAAAAGGGGAAAACTCAGGCTGAACAAGATGCCATCGATACTGACATACTCTTTATGAAAAGCATGCTAAGTGACAGAGTAGCTACCTACTCTGGGGTAAACAAAGTACTCACAGAAAAGGTTCAGAAGCGACAGAAAAGGCAGATGCGAGAAGAGAGAGAGAGAGATGTGATCATGCTGAGAATGTACAGGCTGATATTGATTCACCTATTAGCTCTGATGAGGACGATGACATTGATGAGGCCAGCACTGCTGAACCAAAGAGAAAACATCGGAGAACAGTGAAAGAGGGAGTTTCAATTTTTGTGCCCCATGATATTCTGAAGTCGGCAGAACTTGTTTCATGCAGTGTTCGAAACAACATCTCGCCGACCCAGCTGAGTGCAATTGTTGGCCCCACTGGCTTTGTTCTCGTCCCAAGTACAAGAAAGGACAAAAGAGGAGATGAGGAAGGCCCTTCTTTGCCATGAAGGCACTGAAGTTACTAAGAGAGTGGGGCTCAATCATGGGGGCTATGGAAAGCCATATCTTCCCCTGTCCCAGAAAGTGGCACTGCCCTGGTGGACCTAATTGGGCCTGACTCAAGCCGGTTCTTCACCATTTTAGGCATGCCCTATCAGTTTCTCCACAGTCCAGCCAGTGAATGGGCGGATCATGACGACTACCTGAACATGAAACGGGTTGTGGACAAGCTTCAGGTCGTCAATGAGGCTGCAGAGCGTGGTGTAAAACTTTGCCATGACTTTCTTAATGTTGCCAGGGATGAGGAGCGCTTTCAAGAAGTCCTTCAAGTAGTTGAAAATGACAGACTCCGCGTTCCTAATCAGCGCAAACGATCATCTGTTTCCGAACAGAAATCATGGTTTCTTGCTCTAGAGAAATAATACCTTGTGAATATATGATAAAACCCCTTAATGTACCATGAGAGAATAAGAATGATTAACTTTTTTGTGTTAGTGATAACAGCTTTTAATTAAGACAGGCAAATGATTTGTGTTAATATCCCTTATGATGGTTGTGTAATCTCATATATATGCGCGTATGCCGTATAAGCAAAATCGCTATTTTTCAAATTGCTGGTGCTCACTCGAATATGCATGAATCTTCAAAACATTGCACGTGGGTATTTTTTATGTCAATATGCAACACCAAAATTTTGAACAGCATTGTAGGACAAAGTTGGGGCAACTGTCACACCCTAATGTAGATGAGTGACACGAAAAGTGCCATTCGTCTCATGTTTCTGGCTTCACGTTCCGTCATGGTGAACTCATTCTTGAAGATAGTGATCTTCAGGGCATATATGGCCTCAGCCATCCATCGAGCGAGATGATATGCACCACGGGGCCGAAAGGAAACTTTGACAATCGTTCCCCCCAAGAAGATGTAGCAGAGGACCAAGAGTTCCTCATAATCTTCGCGGGGATGATTACCGCTGTGAAGGACGTCGCTCAGGAACGACATCATCATCATCTTTCGAGGTCCATAAATTGGATCAGAAGCGAATAGTTCAACAAGGCCCGAATCTTGTTCCGCATTGACGTACTTGGACTGATCGATGAAGGTCCACTGGTTTTTTAACCTTTTGAAGAGGCCAATACCCGGTCCTGACGATAGTCTATGGCTAAAGTCGAAGATTTCCTTCATGAATGTGATAGCTGCAAGCAAACCAGAGCAGCGGCCTCCTTAACTCCTGTTCAATCCGGATGAAGGCTCCCTGTATCATCCCAGTGTGTTCGATGCTGTCGTGTCGAATCCCATGCCAATGATTCTTGGTTCCACTCCAGCTCCTCGGACCACCTTCATAACCGTCGCAGCTACTTGCTCCCCAGTGCCGTCGGTAGCAGCTGGAACTCCAAGAAGTTCCTCAGTATCCGCCCCGGTCACCAGGACGGCGATACGATCCTGCAAATCCCCCCCCCCCCCCCCCCCCCGGAAATATCGGGGAGTAACTTGCCATCCCAGTGGAGGATAAGTGGTACGTCGGGAATTCCGTCACTCACGAGCTGTGCCGCACAGTGCGCGATTCTTCCTCCGGGTTCGGTAAACCGTGGAGGGGGAGATGACCAGCTCCGAAACATTGTGCCCAAGCCTCTGAGCGACTACGGCGAAGGAAGACGTCGCTTGTCGTATTGACAGATTGTCTCGGTCCCATGCAGCAGTGTTGTTGTTGTCGTCCCAGACACCTTTATTCTTATTGGCTGCAATCCGGAGAAATTTTCGGGACGTCGGGACACGGAATTTTGAAATCTTCATCATCCGTGTTGGAATCGGATACTGAGAAGCTTGATGACGTTTCCAAGACAACTGTCTTCTTGAGCTTTCCTGCATCCTTTCCTTCTCTCTCCTTCTGTTTCATCGTGGCCAACTTCCTTTTTCTCTGCTTTTCCCCTACTTTGACGAACTTGAGGTCAACCCCGGCCATTGATGACGACATGCGATCTTCCCGCTGCTTTTCCAAAAAAGCCTTGTCTTCCTCTGGAATCTTCATCTCCATGGTTTTCGAGTGCCCAATGTCGAAGATCTCCTCCATGTCGGACTTGAATATATCTCGATTCATAGCTTCTCTTTCGGACTTTCTTGATTTCAGCTTCAAGCTGCCATAGGGATCGATCAGCTTCCGGAGTTTCTTCACGCAATGTCAGATGTTGGAAGGTTCGCCTTTGCCCATATCTCTTTCACTAGCTCTGCTGTATCCTTCGCTGCCTCCGGAATGGTCTTCTCCTCCTCCGTATAGAGATAGTAGAAGAGCAAAAGAACCTGCTCACATGAAGGAAGACGGTTCCTTGGAATTTCCGAGGGTTTGAGGGGCTTCTTGTCAAAAAGCCACAAGCTCACGCTACTTCGTGTACTTGCCATATTCTGCGAATAAAGGAAGGAAGCATATAACTTGCATCACTAATAAATAAACTAATGTCATAATGTCAAAAAACAATTCACATACACAATAAAAGTACAGCACTAAACCTGTGTGTGTGTGTGTGTGTGTGTGTGTGTGTGTGTGTCCCTAAACATTGACCGATTTTGATGAAACTTCGTATGTTAACCCTAAACATTGACCGATTTTGATGAAACTTCGTATGATAACTAACCTTACCAAGTGGAACTCGGGCAGCCTGTACTTGTTCATTCAGAGAAAAAAAGATAATTTTGAAACACCCTAATGGGTGGGCGGAAAGTAGCTCCCTAATTTAAATTACATATAAATTATATATAAATTGTGATTGTATTGTTATATTGTTATGGTGTGTTCTCTAAAGTGGTACAATTGTAACGTTCATTTTTTTTTTTTCATTTCAGATTGAAGGGTAACATGGCTGAGCGTTTAACACTGCAGGAGCGTGCCCAGTTGGCGGCACGGTACGAAGTTTGGCAATCTGTCGTTCGAGTTCAAAGATGGTGGCGGGCCATTCACGGACCACGTGCCCAAGTGGACCCGAAAACAATCAAGAACTGCCACTCGAAGCTCATGACCACGGGGTCTGTGGCAGATGTTCGAAGATGTGGTCGCCCTTCGACATCCAGGGCCCAGGAGATGGTGCAGGCAGTTCAGGAAATGTTCGCATGGAGTCCACGAAAGTCAACTCGCCAGGCAGCTCGGGAAAGTGGACTCTCCCGCTACTCAGTGCGAACTGTGCTGAAGAAGGAGCTGAACTGGCGTGCGTGGAAGCCGCATTACTGCCAATCTCTCTCGGACGAGGACTGCGACATTCGCATGGAGTTCGGGGAAATCATGCTGGCTTGGCATGAAGACTGGCCCCATCTCTTCCGCAACATCCTCTGGAGCGACGAGGCGGTGTTCCACGTCGGAGGCTTTGTCAACCGCCACAATTGCCACTACTGGGCAGGAGAGGATCCCATGGTTACCGCTGAAAAACGGCAGAATCGGTTCAGTGTAACGGTGTGGTGTGGTATGACCTCAGATCAGGTTGTGGGCCCGTTCCTTCTGCGCAACACCATGAATGCTGAGCGGTACCTTGCTATGTTGCGAAACGAGGTCTGGCCGGTTGTCAGCACATGGGAGAACATCGACGATCTGATATTTATGCAAGATGGCGCCCCTCCGCACTTCGCTCTTGTTGTCCGTGAGTGGCTGGATGCCCACTTCCCTGGGCGTTGGATGGGTCATCGTGGTCCACATCAATGGCCAGCCAGGAGCCCCGACTTGACACCGTGCGACTTCCTTCTTTGGGGGTGGGTAAAGGAAGAAGTCTACCGCACCAAACCGAGGACATTGGAAGAACTGGAGGACCGAATTCGGGAAGTCATGTCCTCCATCCCGCCGGAGTTCCTGCTAAAGTCAGTGGACGCCATTCCTGGGCGGCTCCAGAAGCTGGTGGAAAGAGTTGGAGCCCACATTGAATTTTAGAGAAAACCTACCATGTATGCCTACCTTTTCATATTATTTCTTCTGAAATAAATGGATAATATAAGCACACCGGACAAAAAATTAGTCACCCCTCTCAGAATGTACCTAATAACGTGTGACGGCGCCTCTGGCCTTGATAACCGCACGAATCCGGCGAGGCAGAGACTCTACGAGGTTGTGCATGTACTGAACATCGATTTGCTGCCACTCGTTCATCAGCCGGTCCCGAAGTTCCGCCAGAGTCCGTGGGTGTCTATTCCTGCGCTTCACTTTCTGTTTCCAGCCTGAACAACACCTTCGACGCATTCAGGATTAAAGGCTTCATTGGACCTGCGATGTACTCGTCGCCTCCCATCATTGGAGAACAAACAAAAACGGGATTCATCGGACCAAATTACACGTTTCCGATCTGCCGCAGTCCAGTTTTTGTGCCTCTGAGCCCATTTATAACGTGCCAATTTGTGACTTGCTGTTAACAGCGGCCTCTTCCGTGGTACCCTGCTCCAGATGTCCATCGCATGCAGTTCTCGTCGCAATGTCCGTTCGGAAATTGGTCGCTGGAGAACCTCATTGGTTTCTTGGAGCAATTGTTCTCTGGTTTGAAAACGATTTGCAGTTACTAGACGAGAAACATGGCGGCGGTCACTATTGTCGAGAATTGTTTTCCGGCCACAGTTACGCCGTCGATTTTCAGTTGATTGCGAACTACACCACTCTTTGTAAACTCGCTGGACATTACGCGTTGACACACCAACAAATTGGGCTACTTCAGATATTTTGTGTCCGTGGGCTCTGCCAAACACGATGGCTCCTTTTTGCCACTGAGTAACGTCTGCCTCACGACCCATTTTGCAGACTATATCCAACACACACTTTGTTCTTCACCACCTCACGAAACAGATCTGATCCTGTGTGCTACGTCACCGCTACTTGTCACTTACCAATGCTACATCAGCGCCCTCTGTGTGACCTTGAACTTCCTACTATCGGTGCTATTAGGGGTGACTAATTTTTTGTCCGGTGTGCTTACGTATTTTTTTACCAATCCAAAATAGGGAGCTACTTTCCGCCCACCCTGTGTATATATATATATATATATATATATATATATATATATATATATATATATATACTGCGTTTAAGGTCCGAGGCATTTCTATTTTTTCTCTGGCTTTCATTTTGATTATCTTTGTAGTGATGCAGAGGGGTTTTATTATATAAAATTAAATAATAGTCGTGAAAGAAACTTGTAACAAAAGTTAGCTACCATCCTTACGACGCTAATAAATAATAACTTAAAAGATAGGTAGTCCATATCTTCTTTTTTCTGAAATTGACGTACTCAAACTGAGCTGTTTTACACGTTACTGAATCATTGTGCTTGGTTTCAGTGATGGACAGAAAACCCAAATAAAGTACAGGTAGGTCTCGTTTTACGCGCGGGTTACGTTCCTGGAAAACAGCGCTACCTAGCGCGATTCCGCATAAAATGAATCCTTATTTCCCATAAGCCCCATGTTATAAATGCCATTAAGTTCCTGAGCGGCGCGTAGCTACCCAGGAAACATTATAATAAGTAAATTTAACCATAAAAACAAAGTCAAATAGTAATAAACGTGCATCATCATACTCCTAGAATCAATTCGACATAATAAATAACTTATAGGTAATATTTAATCCTGTTTAATCGTAATTAATAATGTGCTGTACCCACCTAAGAAAAGGCCTGAAGTCAGCTTACTGCGCGCAGGTTCCAAAAGGGGGGAGGGAGTTAACAAGCGTTTGTACATGTTCAAACTTGTTCGTTCGCGAGGAGCGGCGCAGAGGTTGCGGGCAGAGCGCGTGATATTGGTTTATATAGCGTGTGAAATGAACGCGTTCCCTAAATAATTTAGCGTGTTATAGCGATTCCGCGTAAAGTGGTACCTCGTGTAACGAGAGCTACCTGTATACTCGATCAGAGTACCACAGGAAGTTATATAAGAATCGAGTATACTCGATAGGAGCAGTTGAAGGGTGAATAGTTACACAGTATAATAGCTGTAATGCAGTTTTCACAATAGTTAGTTACTCGGCTGTTTATTGTAAATTATTTTTTTTAAAGTTTTTCCAGGTTCGTAGTTATTTTATATTTAGTTTTGGAAGTTCATCTGTCTTGTTTTGAAAATGGTTTCATATTTTGTTTTGCTGTGTTGTTTTTGAAAGTTACTTATTTTTTTCGTTTAAAGTCGGTTATTTTTTACTCCTGTCATCATTTCATTAAAACTGTTTCGAATTCCAGGTTTTTGCTCACGATTTTTGTTATTTAGATGGACGTTAGGTAGCTCAGTGTTTACGTTGGCAAACTTAGGCAGACCTTGCGAGGCTCTGGTTCGTTCCCATCTGCTGGCCTCCGGGTTGAGTTGAGTTGAGTTGAGTTGGCCACTCGCCCCGCTAATGCTCGAACTGAGGTGACCCATAGGGCACACTTCCCCCTACCCACTTTGTAGGGGAATGAGCTTTCTGATTACCTTTTCATTATTTATTTAAATGTCACCATCTTGTTCATAAGGATCTGCTGTAGATGTTTATTTTATTTTTTCAGGTTTTGCCTCACAAACCAAGTTTAAAGAATTCTCCACATCAGAACACTAATCGTTGTAGTCTTCCAAATGATTCTTCAGAGTCTCCCCATGCCCAGCCCCCTCCCGAGGCCTTCCAAGCGGGTACTTTAGAGGAGCATCTTGAAGCCACGTTAAATCTCGTGAAGAATCCGAATAGGAACTCTGGACAGACTCCCAAAGGTTCTGATGGCAATTCTTGGGAGACGTGGGACTTCGTCTTCAGAGGCCTCGAGAAAAGGGGATACAATAAGGACATCGGCGATAGAGGAGACATTCTGCACGACATGGCGCGACAAAAGAATTACGCAGAAGCCAATCCTTCGTCAGGAAAAAACGTTAACCTGAATTTGAATAACCAACGCAAAGAAGTAGCTAAGAATAGACCCCTTACCATCAACCAGGCTCTACATCAATTCAATTTGCATGAAATGAAAGAGAGAATAGATAGACCGCCTTCGAGCAAGAGCTCGCACTCAATTTCTCATGCGTACGCTCACGAGAACCACAAGAGGAACAGTTTGTATGATAACCTTTCTGGAGGGTTCGAAACCGCCAATCAAGATAGCGAAGACAGTGAAGAGAGGCGGTCAGCCCCGCTTAAGAAGGTAAACAATGTTTGTAGGCAAGATGTTTCACAGCGGTTGGACTCTTTCAACAAGAACTGTGATAATGGATCCGCCTCTCATAACAGCAACAGCAACAGCGACACCAACAAAACGAACGATCTTCCGTCAAAAACTAAGCCAGCAGAACCTCACGACAAGGTTAACAGCAGCGGGGAGAAAAAGACTTGGGCGTGCGTTACTTGTACCTATGAAAACAAAAGTGAATTAGCTATTTGTGAAATGTGTGGCAAGTCGAAAGATCCTGGGCCAGAAATTAAGCCTCTGGAATCAGGGGGTAAACAGTGCCCCCTTTGTACTCTCATTAATGAAAGAAGTGCTGGAGTATGTTCGGCGTGTGGTGTTGATCTTAAAGGTTCTTCTACTTATATATGAATTAACTGTAGGAGCTTACATTATCCCAAGCCTTGATTATTTTCATCACGATAACAAAAAAAATTTTTCAGTCGGTATTTACACTATTGTGCATAGATTATTTGTATAAATAGCAAAATTGGACCTCAAAATGAGTGAAGCGAAGATACCACCATACTACTAGGCCTATTTTAATGAGGATGTTATGGATTAAGTAAGTGTGAATATTAGAAATTAGAGAAAAGTTATTATTTTTCTATCTTAATGAGCCTAATGAAAGTAAAGTACTTAAAGTGGCTATGAAGTAAAGTTATTATTAGCCAGCCTTCACCAATTTGGCACTTTAGGTTAAAAGAGCCTGTGTCACGTTTTGAGCAAAATTAAGGTGATTGATATGTAGGGTACCTTTTCTTAATTTCAATATGAAGAGAGTAATAAATAAGAACGGGTTCTTTAATACGTTATGCATCAATTAATTTACTGGCTTCAAGGGTGTGCAAACTGTTAGTGATACTGTCCATTAAAATAAAACTATTTTTGAAGCTCGTTTAATAATTTGTTTGATAACCTTTCCCACAAATCAATTTCGAAGGAACATTTTCTCCAGGCTAAGATAATACATTTAATATATAATTCGCAAGAAGTATTGAAAGTAGCGTAATTGTCAGGTTTACATTTAGACAAAATTCTCTTTAGGCCATAGGTATTGTCTATTTTTTCTTGTCCCGAGCCTCTCTTAAATTTCAGACGAAGACATGAGCCACGACTAATGTTGTAAAATTCTTGGGAATAATCTCACTGGGGAACAAATTTTAACTTTTTTTTGTTTCTTGGACGTGAACAGGTCGGTCTTATAGGATGTTTTCCGCTGATTCCGAATATAGCCGTAGAATTTCTCTATCACCCAAGGTTACTGAGAAATTTGTATTTTAATATTTATTCAAAAAGTGTATAGAAGTTAGTAAAAATACTTCATAAAAATTATATTAGTGGCAGATTGGCATTTAAAATATTCTTCTTAAAACTTCTTTGTCACTGATTTTCTCTTGTAGTTTTCATTAGGAGCTTCTCGCATCAATGTCCAGCAGTAATCAGCTAACATTGCCGATCCCACCTCCCTTGGTAGCGTTTCTCCATAGTAGCTATATCTTGTGGAACCTTTCTCCATGCTCATCGCTTACGTCGCCGAGGTTTTCAGGGAAGAAATCTAAATGGGAGTGCAAGAAATGGATTTTTAGTGACATATTACATCCCAATAATCTATATGCTTCAATCATGTCCTGCACTTTTTTCATAGTTAGAGGCTTTGATGTTCCCTAGAAAATTTGTGACAACATTCTTCATGGCCTCCCATGCCACTTTTTCTTTTCCTCTCAAGGCATCATCAAACTTTTGATCTTTCATGAGCTCTCTGATTTGGGGACCAACAAAGATCCCTTCTTTTATCTTTGCATCGCTAAGTCGTGAAAACTTTTTCTTCAAATATTTGAATGCCTCATCTTCCTTGTTCATTGCTTTGACAAAATTTTTCATGATGCCAAGTTTGATGTGAAGTGGCGGTAAGTATATTTTCTTGGGGTCAACTAAGGGTTCATGAGACACATTCTTCAGTCCTGGGATACATTTTTGACGAAGTGGCCAATCCTTTACAAAATAATGCGAATCTCTGGCTCTGCTGTCCCATTCACAAAGGAAGCAGCAGAACTTCGTATAACCGAGCTGCATTCCCAGAAGAAGCGCGACGACTTTTAAATCCCCACATATATACCAACGAAACTGGTCATAATTAATCTGCTGAAGGATGAGTTTCATATTTTCGTAAGATTCCTTCATGTGGACAGCGTGCCCTACAGGAATGGAAGGGTATTTATTTCCATTGTGAAGTAGTACAACCTTGAGGCTAAGCTTCGAAGAGTCAATAAATAAACGCCAATCTTCAGATTTGTGCTCATGACCGAGAGCTAACAGCAGTCCATTTACATTATTACAGTAGCATAAACCACCTGACGAGGAGAAATACTGCATCAGATCTTTTTGGCGAGTGCGCAACGCCGATATGCTTGTATCTTTTGCCAGCAAATTCCATTCACGTAACCTGGAGCCCAATAATTCCGCTTTCTTTTTCGGAAGGTCCAAATCTCTCACGAGATCATTCAGCATAACCTGCGTTATCATACGTGGTTTATTTGATTCAGGTTGCTGAAAGTCTGTATCTTTAGTGTCATCAATTTCCATTGGTTCAACTTCAGACTTCATCCAGTGTCCATGACTTTGGGGGAGTTGGAATTGGGTTATCATCGTCATGTAGTACTGGTCTCATGGCAGATGCAAGATTTGGGTATTGAATTTTATGTTTATTTTTGGCAGAGAATCCTGAAACGTTAGTCATACAAAAATAGCAATCCGTTAGGTGATCCTTGGGCTCTCTCCAAATCATTGGTATGGCAAATGGCATAGATTTGCGGGTACCTTTAATCCAACCCCTAAGAGTGACGGCACAGGAAATGCATGAGATATGAGGTGCCCAGGATTTGTCTTGGTCGCCTACCTTACATCCAAAATAAAGTTCGTAAGCCTTCTTCACGAGTGGGGTCATCGTCTTCCTCTGTGCCATTATGGTCAGTTCTCCACATACGTAGCAAAATGTATCTCGGGGATTAATACAGTTTCGATTCATGCTGGCGGAAAATTATTGAAATCACGAAAACCTTTTGGAATGAAAAACCAATTTTTTCTACTATGGAAAATTTTAAAATTTGAGCAAAACTTGAAAAAAAAATTTCTTTTTATTAAAAATCTGTTTGTTTAAATAGCTATATTTTTTTAATGCAAAAAATACTATTAAATATAGTTAACCTGGAAAAAAAAGAAAGTAAAATTAAATTAGTACACTTAATTTTAACTAATATTTTGGGAAAACTCTGAGTAAATGGAAATATTATTTTCTCGAAAACTATGGGTGATAGAAAAATTCTGGAACCATATTTGGAATCAGCATCAAAAGTTCTATAAGAAAGACCAAATAGTTTTCAAGAAACAAAAATGTTGTTCCCTAGTGTCTTTAGGAGAATATTCTCGAGAATTTTCTTGAGAATATTCTCCGAACCGAGAATTTTCGAGAATTTTCTTTTTTAGAACATCTGAGGAGTTTTTCAACTATTCCGATACAACTTAACTTCAGTTCCTGTCAAAATGGAGAAATTCTAAGTCAGAAGTGAATGATAGGATGAGTGAAGAAATAAATAAATTAACTAATGCAAAAAATTTATTGAATCATTGTATAAAGACTGTATTTCAATTCAAAGTACAGTATTTACCAGGGATGGCAGTGATTAAATCAATTGATTTTTTTATTTTTTTTATTTTTTCAAAATTATATAGAAATTAATAAAATATATCAGACAAAACACTTTAGAAACATAAAAATATCCCTTGTAATAATTAAGTATTCAATTTCAGTTTTTCAGTATAATAGCTTTTTATGAAAAATCATGATTTTTTTTTAATTATTTGATTTTTTCAAAATTATAAATAGAAATTAATAAAATATATCACACAGAACAGTTTAGAAAGAAAAAATATCCCTTGTAATGAAGTATTCAATTTCAGTTTTTCAGTATAACAGCTAATAAATTAAAAAAAATGATTTTTATGAAAAAATCATATTTTTTATTTATTTGATTTTTTCAAAATTATATGGAAATTAATAAAATATATCATATAAAACAGTTTAGAAACAAATAAAAAATATCCCTTGTAATTAAGTGTTCAATTTGCCATCCTTTATATACTATTTTCTCCCAATTCCGGAGTATTCTAGAATGTTCTGGAGTCGTCTAGAATATTCTCACACATTCTAGAAAGTTCCATAAGGTTCTGAAATATTCTAGAGAATTCCTTAAAAAGCTGCAAAACAATCTAAAAATGTTTTAAAACTAAGAAAAAAGAAAATTCTCGAATATTCTCAGCAAATAATATTTTGGAGAATATTCTCAGAATATTCTCGCCTCACATCACTAGCCACGACAGCGGAAGGCCTCGGGTTAACATTCCCCAAGTTTTAGAATGAGCAGTTCATAGGAAATAAACAATAACCTTAAGTGAAGTAAAATGTGTTTATGTAATTTTAAACGTTTTAAATACGTACAAGTTAAAATGAAAGACGTACGGAACCCACGTAGAATACAATCTTATTTCAACGCCAGTCCACACTTGTTGCTGTTCGTGAACCCAGCCTTAAATTCAGTGCGTTGGGTGCCAAACTACAAATTCAATCCCGTCTTCTGTGAACTCGCGAATCACTTCATACTTTGCGAGTGTGTGTAGCTTCTCAGCTATAGGTCGGCCACGCTTAATTTAAGACTTTTACTGTCTTTGCCAAACTTAAAGCCAATATATATTTTTTAATAATACAGTTTTAGCCTTCATTGTATAATTTTTTCATCATTGAGGTAGAGTACTTAATAATTCATATACAAAAGCTTGAAATTTTGTAAATTTCGGCTTATAAAGACCAAAACAATTTCTCTTTGGCATGGGAAACCTTGGGATCGCAGTTTGCACATCCCTGACGGAGTCCTAATTTCCATAGGCCTAAGTACGTTTTTTCTTATATAATCATTACAAAATACTTGGATTGATATTTAAATATATGCTCTTAATATTATTAATGAAGAATCTAGCAGGAATTCTGTTATTGAGCAAAATAATGTACATTGACTTTTTACTTTGGAATAATTGCATCATCAAATAATTCCAAGATGTTAAAATTAAGTAATCCTGTGATTCGCATTGAATGTATTAAACGTTTGTTTTGGAATGTTGAAACAGCTTAATAACAAATGTTTACACATATGATGTTTTCTAATTATACTTTAATTATTAATTATATTTTGCAGTATTGTCTTCTTACCTTTTAACGCTGAGGCTTCTGGTTGTTGCATTCATGAATGGTACATCATTATTATTTTATTTGTGCACAATTTATCGTGTAATATCTTTCATCACTCGGTTTGTTATGGGTAATTAAGACTATGCGAGTCATATTAGTGCGTTAAATTCTTGTTGGTTATTGAAATATTTTATTTACTTAACTTTAAGATTAATCACCAATAGATCTAGTTTCCCAGCCTTTGATTCTGGTATTGGTAAGTTTAATTTACTAGTTAATTAGTTTTAAATTATTTTTAAAACTCAGAACTAGTACTCATTTGTCTACAATTGTCTCGTTTAAATTTTATTTATTGAAAACTGTAATTCATACTTGTAAATGTTTTATTTTTTTATTTATGATTTTAACTTTCGTGTATTTTCATTGTTTTCATTTTTAACTCATTGTCCCAAAGTGGAAAATTCTTTTATTCCTGAATATATTAAAACTATCAACCATTTGCGCGGAGTTCATCTAAACAAAGCGAGTTAACCTTTTTCTTGAATTAACTAAATTGTTTTAATTATCCATTGAATGGCCATCTTACATCCTTGAAGATTTTCTTTAGATAAATAATTTAGGAAATATTTGTTAATAATCTCGTATGAATCATTTTTCAAAGCGAGTTTTTCTGATTATTATTAGTTCATCAGGTTTTAGCCCGAGATGAGCACGAGAAAATCTTTTTATGAAGAAGTTGACGATTAGTGAAGCATATTTTGGAAAGTATATATATTTTTGTAGCACCATGTTCATATCTTAATCCACACGTTTTTGACTTAAGTTAGTTGCATGCTCATCATTTGATCTAGAGATTCCAAGTATTATTACATCATAATGTATTAATTTATATATTTATATTGTAAAACCTAAATATTAACTTCACAGATGGTTACCATGAACAATAACACTTCTGTTTGGTTCAACTTCATTAGAAGTTGTAGTATTCGGTTAAAAAAAAAGTGTCACTCTTCTGCGTGATTTGGGTGGTCATGCAAAGTATTTAATACTAATATACGAAGTAACTATCAATAGTTCATGTGCCTTTCACTCAAAACGGGAGAGATTATATATATATATATATATATATATATATATATATATATATATGATGAATAAAACCACGAAGGAAAGGAAACACAAAATTTTGTGTTTCCTTTCCTTCGTGTTTATTCATCATATATATATATATATATATATATATATATATATATATATATATATATATATATATATATATATAATATATATATATAATATATATGAAAATTATTTCACGAAAGTAACACGTGAAAAATATTTATGATGAATAAAACCACGAAGGAAAGGAAACACAAAATTTTGTGTTTCCTTTCCTTCGTGATTAATATATAATATATATATATATATATATATATATATATATATATTATATATATATGCGTACGCGTATAGCTTTAGTCTTGTAAATAGATCCTTCTTTATTCCTTTGTTCTTAAAGTCTACCCACATTTAATTAGTAATTATTTTTTTGAATTATTGTGATTAAATGATTTTTGTTACTTAAAATGTTTCTTTATGTACAAATGAGGCTCCATTTAAAAACGTTTTCGTCCCTAGCACTTGCTAATGGCAAATTCTAAAAAAAAATTACAAAAAACTTGCTCTCTTTTATCATGGTAAGGTCATTCACAGGCAAGCATGGTTTAAGTACTTTCCTTCCATCAATTTTCAATTATGAAATATAGAAGAGAGGAAAGGACCCGTTTTTGACGGAGAATTTTTTTTTTCTCTCTCTCTCTTTAAAGCAAGAGGAACGTTTATATTGACCGAAATAAAATCATCATCATCATAATTTTTAATCTAGTTCGTTGGTTACCATGATGTGATTTGTTGTTGTGAACGTTACTAAGTTCTGATATTAAAACTTTAGTTTGTTTTAGTATTTCGTTGGTGACTACTGAAAGTGACTGAAAAAATAAATTCTACAAATAACCTCTTCACCAACTTTCCGGTCGCATTCTTTTTACTTTCTGTCCACCTTTCTTTCCACTCATTTTCAGGTTTCATCTTAACCTTTAGTATCCTGAATTATCTCCTTCCTAGTATTGATTTCGGGTATTACCCGTTGCGATAGACCTGTCACTACCAGATACTGAAGGTTAACAGAAATCAAAATTGGTGATGAAAGTGCAAAGTAATTCCTGCATTTGAAGTTGGTTTTCACTTTCTTAGAAATTTCCAGACTTTTTTGTTGCCTTTCCTGTTGTTAGTTGCGTTTTTGAGAGTATTCATTGGTTCATTCTTTAGAAGACGGGTTCTCAAACTGCGGTACGCGTACCCCTAGGGGTACGTATTAAGGTTTCCTGGGGGCATGGGAAGGAATGGACAAAATTTACGTTATATATATATATTTCGACATAATTCAAGTGAATATTCTAAAAAAATTTGAAAACGTGAAAATAAAAACCCACTTAGTCAGAGTTTATTTCCACAACAGTTTCGATACCCTCTGGCATCCTCCTCAGGTGGATACGGAAAAACGAATGACGAATGGTTTTTTTTTTCATATTTTGACCTTCACGTAGAAAAAAGAAATTTTTTCGCATTTAATTTTGAAAACGTTTTTTCTACTCAGAGAAACTAGTTTCTACATATCGGGCACATCCCTCACACTGAAATTGAAGAATTATAGCTACCCTAATTTTATTTACATACGTAGTTCGTTAGAACATCATATCTACTTTGTCTAAAATAGTTTGGTTTCATTTCCATTTGGTAGGGAAGATTCAGCCCCCGAATCCAAAGGGAACTTTTGTCGCGCATGCGAGTAATTTTTTAAAAAGTTTTTAGAAATTGTGCCCAAATATACTATCCTTCGTGCGAGTTGTTTGTTTAATGCGTGAAGTAGTTGGAATAGTAGATTTACGTTAGTGCGTGTTGACTAACATTGTTTAACGTTAAAGGGCAATTGCGTAATCACAATGTACGTTTTCCCGTACGATTTAATCCAACTACCGTACATTACTTACCAAATTTGTTAAGTTCGTTTTCTGAAACAAACTGGCTGACTTAATAATGATGATAAACTCTATTTTATATTATACAGTAGTTATCCATAAATAATTATTGGTGCTACCCTTCACTAATGTACGTGAAACAGTAACGTTATATATAAATCGAAAATATGAATTTGTATAATAGAATAATTATTTTAGTTGTTAAGCATTATAATATAGATTAAACTAATTTGTATTATTTGCTTTCACTGTTAAACCTTCTTATACCACTTCTGAGGGGGGGGGGGGGGGGGGGGGGGGGAGCGCGCGCGCACGCACACACACACACACACACACACACACACACACACACACACACGTCGTACCGACTTTTAAAAGCCCTGTATCTAAAAAACTAATTCACAAAACCTAATTTAATTTAATCGAATGTTGAAAGGGTTGTTTCTGGTAATTTATTAAATAGTGAGGTACTCGCTAATCTAACCTACTTTAATTAGGACCAACATATCATTTTTTTTTCTACAAAAAAAATATTTCGAGATTTTTTATATAATTTTTTTTAATGTTCCGAAGGACCAAACGTGTTACCTCGCAAAAAATTACCGCACAACATCTGTGAATAACCACACACCCGACCTCAGTTATGTCCAGTTGCTTACGCTTTCACACGCACGTTTTATTTATATATATATATATATATATATAGGCGGAGCCACCAGCTTGACCTCCGTGTGAAGAGAGACGAAAGCACGAAAGAGAACAAGGTTAACAAAGTATTACTCATCCGTGATTGAGGGTTGTTACGGATAACCCGATTTCACGGTTACTCAATATATCCCGTTGGTGGGTGGGTGGTGCAGCTGCTGCAGGCCGCCGCCACTGACTGGCCTCCCATCTTGCGCGCTTCCACACACAGTACTATTCTGTTACAGTATAATATACAATTCGGTAGTTTATACTGACCACAAGACGTGAAAATAATCAGCTCCCAAAGATTGTAATCCCTCCATTTACTCACATTACGAGCCGTGGATGTAAACACCTCACCACCACATTTCACTCGATATCATGATCAAGAATAAGTGCACAATGGTCACTAGTAAATCACGGTTAACTCCGTTCACTGTTCAGTGAATTACGATAACCGCGTGAGTACTGTATGTCTATACCTTGGCCATGTACTACTTTTTATTGTCAAGGTCAAAGGTCCTCGTCATCGGATGTCACGTAAGAGGTAATTATTTTTTCTCCGCAACAGCGATAAAATTTAAATATTATCAAGCCTGGAAAAGTGTGTTCCAGGTGACTGGACGGCAGCTGTGCTTGTACCATTGTATAAAAATGAGGGGAAAGAAGCGAATCTAAAAATTATAGGGTGTAAGTCTCTTAAGTACAGAAGAAAGGTATTTATAGGTAATGTAAGAGTGATTGTAAATCCTTTGGTTGGACATGAACGGGGCAGCTTTGGAGGATGTGTTGATGAAGTGTTTGCAATGCTTTCGCTAAGTCTGCAGAGGCCTCTGTCTGCTACCTGCGTCTCCACATAGGCCATACTTAAACAACTTTTACAGTGCCGGATTTAGACCTGTGGAGGCCCTGAGGTAACTCAGATTGTGAGGGGCCCCTATCTCTGTTCAAACTGAGAAAATCTTGTGGGAGAGGGAAATAATTTTAGGTGCAGATTTTATTAAGCGTGTTTAATTCACGATAGAAAAATAAAGTAAATTTAAATGTAAGCTTTTCGTGCTCTGATAATTGTGAATTCATTTAGTATGTCTAAGAAGTCAAGACCACAAAGTAAATCACTTTTAATACACATTAAAGAAGGACAATTCAGTCGGTTTTGGGGTCATTGTTATCCGTAAATCATTCTTGATATACTTCAACTTTCAAAAAGACCTTTCACCTGAACAATTGGATATCATATGATATCATGAGTGACATCTACATCCGAAGAAGGATTTCCACATTTACAAAGGTTGATCCGAGATTCTTCTGAATAAGGACCTGCATGAAGTGTGCATTGCTGATGTCATCTTTTATCATTTTCCACCAAAAATAATTCCACAACCGTGCGAAACTGAACAAGCTCATTATCGAAACACTTCACTGGTGTGAAATTGGAAGTTCTGAAGTGGTCTCTTGGAGTCTTGCACTTCTTTACCTCTGATAATCTAATGGATCTAACCTCATTCCCACACCAAGCACGAATCTGTTGCGCACTGTATTCTGATTATAACTTTTTTTTAATCATCGAAACGATCTCGCAGCGCTTGCACAAATGTTACCACTGATTTCAGCAGAATGACAGCTGTATTGAGATTCATTTTTTCGTTTTGTAGTTGCCTGCTAGTCACATTGAACCTTACAAGAATGGTATGCCACAGATCAATGACAATCCCAGTTTTCCAGTTCACACATTATATAATATCCGCCAAATCTGATGCTGTTTTTATTCTCACTTTTCTCATCCTCGTCACTGGAAATATCCTCAAGGACATTCATAATCTTGGCATAGCCAGCCTGTAATGCTTTTGTGGCACCTGCATCAAGTGTTTGATAACTGCTTTGGCATCATGAGGCCCTCAACTTAAGTTCAGAGGTTGCCAACTGCTTGTTGATTTTGAAAAGGTATAAAGCCTCTGCACAAAATCGAAAAAAGCCAGGACTACACCACAATAGTCAACAGCAGCTTGCCCAACAAGATTTAATGAATGTGCAGAACAAAGAATAAATGTCGCCAGCGGACTTTTCTGTGTAATAAGAGTCTGCATTCCATTGTATTGCCCACTCATGTTGGCTGCATTATTATAGGTTTGACCACGGCAGTTTTCTGTATTAATGCCGACCATTTCAAAGAAATCAAAAAGTGGCGGCGCTAACTTCTAACCAGTGTGACCACGACTGTCCATGAATGTTAAAAATCTTTCAAGGTCCATCAGCTTCCAGATATCTAACACAACAAGTGAGCTGATCAGTATTGCTTTTATCTGGAGTAGAATCCACAGATACAGAAGAAAAATATTTTGATGATTTAACCGTGAAAGAATAGTGCAGAGAATTTTCTTGCCCATCGGTTCATTAAATCCCTTAGAAATCGTTGATGACAGATAACTTGTACATAAACCAAATCCTCATCTTCAATATTTGTGTTTTTGCTGGTTTCCAAAGCATAGAGTTTTTGTATAAGTTTCTTTAATCTTCCTCCTGAAGTCTTTACTAGTGCAGACCTAACTAAATTTGCCAACAAACAACTCTTCATTTATGCCAAACTTCCACCAGTGCCTTAGTCTTTCATCCCCAATCATTACCACTTCTCCGACTTTGATACAGTTTGGATTGGAGCCCTTTACATTACGTGATGGATAATAATTTCTGGCAAATATTCCATCTGCCACCTCTTCCATAACTGATCTTGTAACTTTTCAAGGTACTTAAACCTTCTGGTTAACTCTTCTGCAAGTCTACTGGCGAACTGGGGCTTGATGTTAATCGTTTACCACAAAGAAAATGATTTGATGCCAATGGCTCTGCATCTTGCATACTGTTATAAACAAAAGTGATGAGCCTGCTATTCACTATTGCTTCTACTTCACACAAAACAGTGCAGAATTCTTCTTTGCTGAAGTAAGCATTAGCCAAAAGTTTTTTAATGGACACAACTCTTCTCACTAGACTTTCCCAAAATCCTCTCCACCATGGTCCTCTCTCTACATTAAATTCCCACTGTACCCATGAGCGGATCCAGGGGGCATGTGGGGCACGTGCCCCCCCGGCTAGATCTCCAAAGGAGACCAAGTCGAAATTTTATTGATGTCCATAAAACGATTTACACCATTTTCCAAAATTTCTTTATGATGTCTTTAATAAAATAATAATGTATTTCTTTGTCAATACAACTATCACTACCACACCATTGAGAACTAGGGCCTATCCATGCATTATAATATATGGGAGTGTGAGTTTTTGATACTTTTCAACTCACGCACAGTTACAGGAAGCCCGCTTGCTGTTACTACCTCACAGTATGATGGATGAAGCGTATGGTATAAAAACAATATGGATCAATAAAATACTCAGCATGATGTCTGTTTCATGTCACCCCTAGACTATCCTCCCTGGATCCGCCCTGGTACCATATAGTGTGAAAGTAGGATTGGAATCCCTCTTCTTTTAGCAAGAACCAAACTTCGTAGAGTTCCTTTGCAAGGAGGAGGAGGAGTTCCTTTATAAGGAGGAGATTGTAGACACCAATCGACCAGCGAAGTATTCCGAGGGGGAAACGTTAGACAGAAGACATGGAGTGCTGGAACTCCCGTTTCTCTTGTCACTGTCCTCCTTAGCTGATCTTTTTCCGTGTCTCACCCAGAGGCGGATTAAGACACCTCGGGGCCCCGGGGCAATGAAGAATATGGGGGCCCTTTCCTATAGCTTTTTTTTAACAATACATGTACAGTACATAGTACATTTACATGAATTATATGTACAGTGCTTTGGCTAATTGAGGAACCAACTGAAAAGAACCTTAATACAGTGTATTTTTCCGTTTGCCAAAACCAAACACTCTTAAACAAACTTTACTTTAGGGCCTATGAAACAAAATAAAACGGGGAATTTGTCAGTTTGTGTACTCTGTCATATTTAATCAAAGAAGTTTGCGAAATCTCGAATTATACCATCGAAACTCAGTTGATTGGGGGCCCCTCAAGCATGGGAACCTGAGGCTTCAGCCTCGATAGCCTCAGTGATAATCCGCCACTGGTCTCACCTACCCTGTGAGCAGTCCAGCATGCTCTCTGAAACAACGTGGGAGGTATTAGACCCCGCCAGTTATTAAGTTATTTAAATAACAATAAAGGTACTTACAGGTGCTTTGATTTAGATCATCTTTAGGGCCTACCATAGGTGCCAGCGTCCCACAAACGACCTGCTACTAGTCCTACTTTACTAATTTAGAAGCTATAGACATTACCCCTAACTGATATAATAATTAGACAACTTCCTGCTTAAATTAGTCACTTTAGAAACATCACCAAATTAAACTTAGCACCAACGATTTAGTCAGATACAAAACTACATCTCTCTTGTTCAGCCCAAATCAACGAACAGTCCGCGTTCCGCTGTTTATCTTTTTGTGTTGCCATTCAGCTTTCTTTTAGTGAATTTTCCCTTTAGTGACTTTTAGACTATATACATATATATATATATATATATGCACTAAAATCACAGAATAACACGTGATCTTATTAATAAGCAAACAACCACAGGGAAAAGGAAACACGAAGTCCGAGCGCTTTCGTGATATATTCACATCTTCAAGGAGAAACAGAAAATAGCCCTATTTATATATATTATATATATATATATATATATATATATATATATATATATATATATATATATACACACGTCACCTCACTCGCAAACACACTTCTCGCCCTTTTCGTCACTACATATACATGCGTCTTACGTACACTGCCTGATTCACTTTTCATAAACTTCTGCAACATTCGTGGCTTTTCCTCAAATTCTCAATCTGTTCAACACCACCTCTCCTCTGAACCTCACTTTCTCTTTCTCACTAAAACTCAGGTGTCTGGAACGACTGACAGCAACCCATTTTCTATATACTCTTACTTTCTCTATACTCAATTTTACTCCAAAGGTGGATGTTGCATATATGTACGCAATGACACCAACTTGTTCTCGTATTCCCGAACTCGAATTCTCTGAATTCTATACCCTCTGGCTACGGCTTACATGCCAATCTCAAACGAAATACACCAGCGCTGTCTACCTTTCTCTTAATTCTACTGATTATCGAAAATTCTTTGACTACCTCACTTCCAAAATAGAATAAATTCTATCGCACTCTCCTTTTACTGAAATCTTCATTTTAGGGGATTTCAATGCTTACCACCATCTTTGCTTTCCTCTCATTTTACTAACACTTCTGGTGAGCTAGCTTACAACTTTTCTATACTGAATGACCGAGAGCAGATGAGATAGGGCCAACATTCCGGATTTATTTCTCACCTCTCGTTTTTCTTCTTACTCTGTCAAACGTTTTCTCCGTTGGGCTCCTCCGACCACAATCTTATATCTGTTTCCTGTCCTATCGCTCCAATTCGGTCTTTGGATCCTCCCAAGAGGAGACGCCTTTCTCACTTTGGCGCCGCTGATTGGGAGACCCTTGGGCAGTACTTTTGTAATTTGCCATGGAATGATTACAGCTTCTGTGGTCGGGGCTTCTTGGAGTGTGCTGAGCACATCACAGAGGTCATTCTCTCGGGCATGGAGGCGTACATTCCATATTCTATTCCTACTAAAACTACAAAAAACCATGGTTTAACTTGTTCTCATGCTATCCGCAACAGAGAGGAGGCTTTCAGATGGTACCGTCGCCATCCAACTCCTGATTCACTCGGCTTATATTTCTGCCCGGAATCGTTCAAAATCTGTTCTTCGACTCGTCAAAAATTCCTTCATCAGACAAAAATGTGAGACCTATCCAATTCTAATTCTTCTTGCTCTTTCAGACTAAGAGCCTCTTCAACAATTTTACTTCCTCTTCTTTCCCTCCTCTTTCCCATTCCGATGGCTCAGTTGTCATCTCTTCTCCTGACAAAGCTGAACTCTTTGCTCAAACTTTCGCCTTCAACTTAACCCTGAATGAATCCGGTGTTCTTCCTCCTCTCGTACTCCGTCTGACTTTATTATCTCTGGAATTAGAATCTCTTCTAAAGATGTTCTTTCTGCCCTATCTGGGCTCAACTCTACGAAGGCGTACGGTCTTCATTGTGTCCCTCCTGTTGTTTTCAAGAACTGTGCTTCTGTGCTAACACCCTGCCAAAGCAAACTTTTTTCTCTTTGTCTTTCATATGGTACATTTCCTTCCTGCTGGAAGTTCGGTTTCATTCAGCATGTCAAAGAAGGGTGACCGCTCTCAACCCTCCAACTATCGTCCAAGTGCTTTGATTTATTGCCTTTCTAAAGTTTTGAATCTATCCTTAATACTTGCATATATCTCTGACTCTTGGTCATCCTCCGGGATTTCGGTGGAACTTTTGTTATTGCGCTCTCCATATCAAAAGCTTTTGATAGAGTCTGGCACAAATCTTTAATTTCCTAACTGCCCTCCTTCGGTTTCTATACTTCTGTCTGTGCCTTCCCCTCTAATTTCCTTTCTGGCCGATCTATGGCTGCGGTCGTAGATGGCCACTGTTCTTCTAAAGCTATTAACAGTGGTGTTCCTCAGGATTTTGTCCTGTCACCCACTCTCCTTTTATTTATCAATTAATTGCACAGGCCTGCGATGGTTTTTTTCTCCGAAATATTTTAATATTTATATAGTAATTTTTGCACGCTGATTCCGAAAATAATGTTAATTTTTCGCCATCACGTACAGATTTTTCACAAAATGTCATATTTCATATTACATATGCAAGTAATTTTCATTAAAATTGAGTCAATTAAATTTTGATTAAAAACTACTGCCTGTAAATGCTTCCAGATGAGAAATGATGTCATAGCGTCTTCTAGAACATTCGAGAAACGCACCGCTAGTATATAAGTGATTGACAAGCCACGAGATGAGTCAGTCTGTCTAGTGCTGGTGAGGTTATAGTTCTTTATTATTCAAAGGTGCGCGGTAACTATATTTCTCTTTTGAAATTTGTTTATTTGTCGCTATGGCAACTAGAGGGTGTGTAAATAACCCAAACATTTTCTGTTATATTTGTGGAAAATTTACTGTGAAAAAACAAAGGCGAGATATTACAGAATTCGTCAAGAAAGCATGCTATGCGTACTTCAGAATGAAACTTGTGGATCAAGAAAAATCATGGGCTTCACATAAAGTTTACAGTGTTTGTGGTGAACAACTGTCTTAGACTGTGGAGTAAAGGTAAAAAGGATTAAATGCAAAAAACTTCACTTTTTTACGTGAAGGTCAAAATATGAGAATAAAAACCCACTCTAATAGACAGAGTTTATTTCCACGACAGTTTCGACGCCCACTGGCATCCTCCTCGGGTGGATACAGAAACACAAATGAAACAAAACAAGAGGGAAAAACAGTTCAGGGATCGACCGTTAAGAAATTCGCACCTAGGTTGGATTCCATTCTCTCGAGACAGGAGGGGCATTTTCATTAAGTACATTCGCACAAATTTTAAAACTATCTTCCTGTTCTAAACATACAGATTCTATTATTTTTACATAATTATTACATTTATAATTAAATTTATTACATTTAATATTGCATAATTATTAATTACAGAAATTATAAATTTATTATTACATTGGTTATTACATTGTTGTTTATTATACAGAAATTATAAACCGAAAAACGAATGAAAAAAGGCGATTAGGAAATAATCCAGAGACCATTGAGAAATTCGCACCTAGGTTAGATATCGTTCTCCCGAAACCAGAAGGGCATTTTATTACAGGGTCAGCTTATAACTACATTTCCACAAATTAAAAATATCTTCTTGTTCTATACATACAGATCCTAATATTTTGACATAATTACTGCATATATTTTTTTTCCACATTAATTACTTCCATTATTACATTTACTAAAAGCGAGTAAGGAAACATTCCAATCCAGAGACATTTAAGAAATTCACACTTAGGTTCGAACACGTTCCCACGACTCCGTAAGGGATTTATTGACCAAGAATCTCATTAAAGGGTCTAACTTATAAGTACCTTCGCACAAATTAAAATTATCTACTTTTTCTATACACACAGATTCTATTATTTTCTTTTGACGTAATTATTACATTTATAAAGTACCTTACTTGATTCCCAATCTATAGCATGATTATTTTGGCTAGCGTGATAAAAAATGGCATTATTAGTATTACAACTTCTGAAGGCATATTTGTGTTCTTTGATACGGGTTTCAATATTTCTTCCAGTTTCTCCCACGTATACTAAATCACAACTTTTACAGGGAATGCTGTAGACACAGGCTTGTTCCTCTTTTGCAACGTTATTCCTAACCAATTTACTTTTCACGGTAGACGAATATTTGAACGCCAAAGCAAACTTAAATTCTTTCGTCAACGGTTTTACTCTTTCTAAGCCGGCAATGTAAGGCAAACTCACATATTGTTTTGGTTAACTGAAGGTTCCCGAGGGGCATAAAAAGATTTTCTGGCTTTAAAATACGCCTTTCTGATAAACCACTCAGGATATTTTAAATCCTTAAAAATGTTCCAAATCTTTGAATTTTCCGGATCCAGCAAATGTGGGCTACAAATCCTGAGTGCTCTTAGAAACATGGAAGAAATAATTGAGCTTTTAACCCCTTCATCATGATATGAAAAATAATGAATGTACGAATTACAATGAGTAGGTTTTCTATAGACCGTGAAATTGGGCTTTCCGCTTTCGTTAATGACCAAAACATCTAGAAAAGGTAATTGTTTGTCGTTCTCCCATTCATATTTAAATTTAATAGAGGGAACAAGATTATTTAATGACTGAAAGAAAGTGTCAAAGTTGTTCCAGTGGTCAGGCCAAAATGAGAAAATATCATCTACATAACGAAACCAAATTAGATTCCTGGGACATATTGTTTGCAACAATTCCGACTCATAATACTCCATATATAATGTACTCAGTATTGGGGATAAAGGGGACCCCATTCCCATACCAAAACGTTGCACATAAAATTCTTCACCGAAGGAGAAGGCATTATTGGTGACACAGAGTTTTATCAGTTCTAAAAATACAGATGTGGGCATGCCTAGTTCTACGTTACATGTTGGCAATTTTCTATCTAAAAACTAAGTACATCATCAATGGGAACTTTCGTAAACAAGGACTCAACATCAAAACTTATCATTCTTCCCCGTTTTAAATCTAAGGACATAACTTTGTTAATAAAGTCACAGGAATTAGTGATGTGCGAGCCTGAAAATTTACCAACTAATGGGGATAATTTATCTGCAAGAAATTTAGATAACCTGTAACTAAAGGAACCCCTGTGTGAAATAATGGGACGGAGTGGTATATTAATCTTATGGGTTTTGGGTAGGCCGTAAATGTGGGGGAGTTTGGGGTTAATCTGTAGAAATCTTTTAGGATCAATCGCCGGGACATCTTTTAATAAGTTCCTGATGGTTTTGTTGAATTCGGCAGAAAGACGCTTTAGGGGGGACGATCTCACTTTGGTGTAGGTGAATTCATCACTAAGTAACGCTTCCATTTTTTGTTTATAATCACACTTGTCCAAAATAACCACAGTGTTACTTTTGTCCGCTTTAGTGACAAATATTGCTTCATTCTTCCTGAGCTTGTCTAAAGCTAACCGGAATCTTTTGGGAATAGAGTCCAATGAGTTGAAATGTTCCAGAAACTTGCTCAGAATCAAACCATTTAAACACGGAATATCCACCCTGGAATTAACTACGGAAGACACAAAATCTAAAACAATGTTTTTATCGGGTTTAAGCGCAAACGACAGCCCTAAATTAAGAACTTCCTTTTCGGATTTGGACAAGACATATGTCGATAAATTTAAAACGGAACCTTCCACCGCACACTTTGACCAAGCCAGTGGGCGTCGAAACTGTCGTGGAAATAAACTCTGTCTATTAGAGTGGGTTTTTATTCTCGTAAAAAGGATTCTTTACCTTTTGGGATTCCAGTGGTCTGGCGTGAGCCCAGAAATCACAGCAATAACTGCAATTTTTGTTCATGTAACGTGCAAGGCTACAATACTAAAAATAAAAAGGAAATTTCTTATCCAAACTTTCAGTCTGCTATAAGACCTGTTGTTCACGGACCTGGTATACTTGTACCTACTAAACCAAATACTTTTGATATAACTTCATCTGATTCGATGTCTGATGACGATGGAAACGATGATATTGGTTGTTTTCAAACCGAAACATCTGGTGAACCCCAATTGTTTACACAAAGTGAACTTAATAATTTGGTAAGAGATTTGTGTCTCCCGAAGGATTCTTCAGAGATTTTGGGATCCAGACTTCGTACAAAGAACTTGCGTTCTTCCGGTACGTCATTTTACTGGTACAGAAGTCGAGAAAAAGAATTCATCCAATATTTTTCCCAAGAAAATTCACTGGTATATTGCAACAATGTTTCAGAACTAATACTTAAGCTAGGCACTGCAGTCTATGACCCAAATGAGTGGAGACTTTTCATTGATTCCTCCAAAAGTCTAAAAGACGTCCTCCTTCACAACGGTAACTTACATGCATCCGTTCCTGTGGCTCATTCGGTTCACTTGAAGGAAACGTACGAAAATCTTGAGCTTCTTCTAGCTAAGGTTAAATACAAAGAACACGGTTGGCTACTTTGTGGAGACTTAAAAGTGATTTGTATGCTGTTTGGTCAACAACCAGGTTATATGAAGTTTCCATGTTTTTTGGGTGAATGGGATAGCCGAGCAAGAACTCAGCACTGGATAAAAAAGGAATGGCCACGCAGAGTCAACCTGATACCTGGTTGTAAAAACATTCAACTTGAAAGTTTGGTTGACACGAAGAAAGTCCTTTTACCTGCGCTTCACATAAAATTGGGCTTGATGAAGTAATTTGTTAAGGCCTTGGACGAAGATGAAGATTGTTTTAAGTATTTGTGTGATAAATTCCCAACTCTTTCGGAAGCAAAATTGAAAGAAGGAATTTTCGTTGGTCCCCAGATTAGAAAACTGACTTTGGATGAACACTTTGAAGGAACAATGAACAATCTTGAAAAAGAAGCGTGGATTGCTTTTAAGGATGTTATCAGCAAATTTTTGGGAAACAACAAGGACCCAAATTACCAAAACATTGTGAACAACATGCTAAATAAGTTTAAAGAGTTGGGTTGTAATACGAGTTTAAAATTACATATTTTACATTCACGCTTGGATTACTTCCCTGAGAATCTCGGAGCACTCGGCGAAGAACAAGGAGAACGGTTTCACCAAGACATCAAAGAAATGGAGAAGAGATATCAGGGAAAGTGGGACATCAGCATGATGGCTGATTACTGTTGGATGTTGAAACGGGATACTCCAGAATTATTACATAAAAGAAAAGGAACAGCGCGTACATTCGAGACTAAAAGGCATAGATCTCACAAGAAAACTCAGAACAAATAAAGATGAATATGTAATTGATGTTAATAGTCTCCTTTCTTCTTAAAGTTGTTTGCGGGAGTGTTCACCAGGGAGGATACCCGCGTCATCCCCGAGCGTCATCCAGGCCAGCACCTTCGTGCTGGCCTGGATAGTGTTCGATGTACCGCGACAGTCATCGCCGATAGAATAGACAAACGGAGCGCGTTTAAGGCTCCTGGGCCAGACCAGTTTCTCCCCAGAGTGTTGCGAGAAGTGCGCGACCAGGTGGCTCCCCACCTGGCTACAGTCTTCAACAAATCGTTGGAGATGGGCCAGGTGCCTGGTGACTGGAGGGAAGCCAACATGACCCCTATCTTTAAGAAAGGGGATCACGAAAGTCCAGGGAACTATCGTCCCATTAGTCTCACTTCAGTTGTAGGTAAATTATTAGAAGGGATAATAGCTGATAGGATCGTTGACCATTTGGATTCCTACAAGCTGCTTGGGGACTCCCAACATGGGTTTAGACGGCATAGGTCGTGTCTCACCAACTTCCTCGAGTTTTTCCACGTCATCTTGAGTGAGTACGATAAGAGTAGGGCGATTGATATACTTTATCTCGACTTTCAGAAAGCCTTTGATAAGGTACCTCACCACCGGCTAATGGCGAAAGTGCGCGCGCTGGGTATCGGTGGGGAAATAGGTAGGTGGATTGAAAACTGGCTGAGGAATTGGCGGCAGAGGGTGGTAATTAAAGGGGCTAGTTCGGGTTGGGCCTCGGTCAATAGTGGGGTTCCTCAGGGTTCCGTTTTGGGGCCACTGTTCTTTATCATTTACATAAATGATATCGACGGTGGCATCGTCAGTCGGATCGCCAAATTCGCTGATGACACCAAGCTTGGGGCCAATGTTGGGACGCCCGAAGCGATCGAGGAACTGCGTGCGGACCTAGGTAGGATAGGAGAGTGGTCCGAAAAATGGCAAATGCCGTTTAACTTGGGTAAATGCAAAGTGATGCACATTGGCTACGCCAATCCCAAGTCGGACTACTCGATGTTGGGTAGTAATATCGAGGTGACTGATTTAGAAAAGGACTTGGGTGTGCTAATTAGCAGCGACCTTAAGTTTACGAAACAGTGTGTAGAGGTGGAAAAGAAAGCCCAGAAACTATTGGGTTATATCAGGAGGCAATTTCAGTTGCGGAACAAGGAGATTGTGCTCTCACTGTACAATTCCCTTGTTCGGCCGCACCTGGAGTATGCTGTGCAGTTCTGGTCGCCCACCCTCAGGAAAGATATTGAGAGGCTGGAGCGAGTGCAGGCGAGGGCCACAAAGTTAATCCCTTCCGTTAGGCATATGGGCTACAATCGACGGTTACGCGCCCTGAACTTGTTTTCGCTTGAAACTCGGAGGCTGCGCGGTCAACTGATCGAGGTTTTCAAGCTCTTACGCGGGTTCAACGATGTCGATTTTAGAAGTATGTTTAGTTTAAATGATAACCCAACTCGCAACAATGGTTGGAAGTTGGATTTGAAACGGTTTAGGACTAGTGTGTGTGGGAATTACTTTACGTATAAGATCTGTGACACATGTAACAGGTTACCTTCGGAAGTTGTGAACAGTTCCTCTGTGGATCAGTTCAAGAAAAGGGTAGACCAAATGTTGCACACTATTTGAGCGTGTACAAAATTTTCCCTGGCACCCGTTGCCATTGGTACCTCCTCGGTATGGGCCGCAAGGCCTTTTGAGGTACTTCTTTTCCTTGTAACTCTCTCTCTCTCTCTCTCTCTCTCCAACAGCAGGTAGTGACTCTCCTTCCACGTTGGAGGGGGCTCAGGCTCCTGCGGAGATTGTCCCCTCGTTAGTGAGGGGCTCTTCAACTCCCGACAGCTCTGGCTGTTCGGGAAACGGGTCGTGCTAGGGGGCGGTCAGAATAGGGGAAGCTCCCTCCGTGCAATGCTTTTTAATGCTAGGTCGATCAGGAACAAGTTTTGCGAGCTACGGGCGCTCTTAGCATGAGAATACCACGATATCGTTGCTATCACCGAGTCCTGGATTCATACTGATCGTAGGGACTACTTTGGGGAGTTCGAAATTCCCGGGTATAGAATGTTTCGCAAAGACCGCACCCGTGGGGAGGGGGGTGGGGTACTAATATACGTCAGAGACACGTTGAGTCCGGTTGACTGCCAGTTCCGGTCGGAACGGGAGCTGCTTGGCGTCGAGCTGAACGTGGGAGGGGCGAACTATAGGTTAATCTTGGTGTACAGACCTCCGCATCTCCTCGAGGAGGATACAGCCCTGTACACCGAACTCAGTAGCCTGCTAGGGGATAGGGTGTGTGTAGTTTTAGGAGACTTCAACTGTCGCGGCATAAAGTGGGAAAACAGGACTGCCGATGCTGAAGGGAGGAGGCTAGTTGACTTTGCTGATGAGAACTTCCTCACTCAGTGGGTCAACGAGCCTACACGAGGCGAAAGCGTTCTAGACTTAGTATTCACGACCGAAGACAACCTCGTCACTGGCCTCACCGTTGACGAATCATTGGGCGGGAGTGATCACGGTCTTATTAGGTTCCGTGTGTGCGTCCCTCGGGTGAAGCGTAGTAACTCGAGAGGCAGTAAGCTCGATCTCCGGCGGGCGAACTTTGTTAGCCTCAGGGATAGCGTAGGAGAGATGGGGTTAGAGGTTGGCGGCGATGTTGATGGAGTGTGGAGTGCATTCCGGGACGAGTTTATGGTGCTGCAGTCTGCTGCCATACCCTCAAAACCGGTCACCCCTGCTTCAACGCAGCCTAAGTGGTTCAATCGTGACATCGCTTCGGCTATCCGAAATAGGAAAGTAGCGTATAGGAAGGCGAAGGCCAATCGTTCCCACGAGAACACTGAAGCGTATGTCCGCCTGTGTAGGGAAGTGAAGGCGAAGGTTAGGCTAGCGAAACGTAACGAAGAACTACGGGTGGCAAGCCTCTGCAAGGGGAACCCTAAGGAATTCTTCAGTTATGTTAATAGTAGAAAGCCCATTAGAAGCATGATAGGTCCGTTAAAGGACGGAAGCGGCGTTCTGCGGACCTCCGACGCGGGCATCGCTAATGTGCTTAATGAGTACTTTGCGGGAGTGTTCACCAGGGAGGATACCCGCGTCATCCCCGAGCCAGGCTTGAAACTCGGAGGCTGCGGGGTCAACTGATCGAGGTTTTCAAGCTCTTACGCGGGTTCAACGATGTCGATTTTAGAAGTATGTTTAGTTTAAATGATAACCCAACTCGCAACAATGGTTGGGAGTTGGATTTGAAACGGTTTAGGACTAGTGTGTGTGGGAATTACTTTACGTATAAGATCTGTGACACATGGAACAGGTTACCTTCGGAAGTTGTGAACAGTTCCTCTGTGGATCAGTTCAAGAAAAGGTTAGACCAAATTTTCCACACTATTTGAGTGTGTAGAAAATTTTCCGTGGCACCCGTTGCCATTGGTACCTCCTCGGTGGGGAAATAGGTAGGTGGCTTGAAAACTGGCTGAAGAATAGGCGGCAGAGGGTTGTAATTAAAGGTGCTAGTTCGGGTTGGGCCTCGGTCACTAGTGAGGTTCCTCAGGGTTCCGTTTTGGGGCCGCTGTTGTTTATCATTTACATAAATGATATCGACGGTGGCATCGTCAGTCGGATCGCCAAATTCGCTGATGACACCAAGCTTGGGGCCAATGTTGGGACGCCCGAAGCGATCGAGGAACTGCGTGCGGACCTAGGTAGGATAGGAGAGTGGTCCGAAAAATGGCAAATGCCGTTTAACTTGGGTAAATGCAAAGTGATGCACATTGGCTACGCCAATCCCAAGTCGGACTACTCGATGTTGGGCAGTAATATCGAGGTGACTGATTTAGAAAAGGACTTGGGTGTGCTAATTAGCAGCGACCTTAAGTTTACGAAACAGTGTGTAGAGATGGAAAAGAAAGCCCAGAAACTATTGGGTTATATCAGGAGGCAATTTCAGTTTCGGAACAAGGAGATTGTGCTCTCACTGTACAATTCCCTTGTTCGGCCGTACCTGGAGTATGCTGTGCAGTTCTGGTCGCCCACCCTCAGGAAAGATATTGAGAGGCTGGAGCGAGTGCAGGCGAGGGCCACAAAGTTGATCCCTTCCGTTAGGCATATGGGCTACAATCGACGGTTACGCGCCCTGAACTTGTTTTCGCTTGAAACTCGGAGGCTGCGCGGTCAACTGATCGAGGTTTTCAAGCTCTTACGAGGGTTCAACGATGTCGATTTTAGAAGTATGTTTAGTTTAAATGATAACCCAACTCGCAACAATGGTTGGAAGTTGGATTTGAAACGGTTTAGGACTAGTGTGTGTGGGAATTACGTTACGTATAAGATCTGTGACACATGGAACAGGTTACCTTCGGAAGTTGTGAACAGTTCCTCTGTGGATCAGTTCAAGAAAAGGTTAGACGAAATCTTGCACACTATTTGAGTGTGTAAAGACATTTAGGACCTCAGTCTGCGGAAATTTCTTTTCCTGTAAAATAGTTGATATCTGGAACCAACTTCCCTCAGAGGATGTTTCCAGTCATAGTGTAAATCTGTTTAAAATAGGCTAGACAAAGTACAGAACACACTCATAGTTTAAGATTAAAACCTCAGAAAACTCTGCAGGAGTTCGCTTGCTCGGTGTCTCTGTGAGCAAGCTAAATATAGAGCTATTTATATTCTCCACTTTCCTGTAAAATTTCCTTGGCTACTTTTCCAGGGTCAAGGTATTTTCTTCAACCTTTTTCCGTACCTGCCTCTGGCAGGGAGGGAGCGGAGGGTGGGGAGAGAGCCTTCTACTTTTCTATCCAGTTTTCTACTACTGCTAGCATAGTTTGAAAGACAAAATTTTCCCTGGCACCCGTTGCCATTGGTACCTCCTCGGTATGGGCCGCAAGGCCTTTTGAGGTACTTCTTTTCCTTGTAACTCCTTGTAACTCTCTCTCTCTCTCCTCTCTCTCTTCTCTCTCTCTCTCTCTCTCTCTCTCTCTTCTCTCTCTCTCTCTCTCTCTTCTCTCTCTCTCTCTCTCTCTCTCTCTCTCTCTCTCTCTCTCTCTCTCTTCTCTCCTGGGCCAGACCAGTTTCTCCCCAGTGTTTTGCGAGAAGTGCGCGACCAGGTGGCTCCCCACCTGGCTACAGTCTTCAACAAATCGTTGGAGATGGGCCAGGTGCCTGGTGACTGGAGAGAGGCCAACGTGACCCCTATCTTTAAGAAAGGGGATCACGAAAGTCCAGGGAACTATCGTCCTATTAGTCTCACTTCAGTTGTAGGTAAATTATTAGAAAGGATAATAGCTGATAGAATCGTTGACCATTGGATTCCTACAAGCTGCTTGGGGACTCCAACATGGGTTTAGACGGCATAGGTCGTGTCTCACCAACTTGCTCGAGTTTTTCCACGTCATGTTGAGTGAGTACGATAAGAGTAGGGCGATTGATATACTTTATCTCGACTTTCAGAAAGCCTTTGATAAGGTACCTCACCGCCGGCTAATGGCGAAAGTGCGCGCGCTAGGTATCGGTGGGGAAATAGGTAGGTGGATTGAAAACTGGCTAAGGAATAGGCGGCAGAGGGTGGTAATTAAAGGGGCTAGTTCGGGTTGGGCCTCGGTCACTAGTGGGGTTCCTCAGGGTTCCGTTTTGGGGCCACTGTTGTTTACCATTTACATAAATGATATCGACGGTGGCATCGTCAGTCGGATCGCCAAGTTCGCTGATGACACCAAGCTTGGGGCCAATGTTGGGACGCCCGAAGCGATCGAGGAACTGCGTGCGGACCTAGGTAGGATAGGAGAGTGGTCCGAAAAATGGCAAATGCCGTTTAACTTGGGTAAATGCAAAGTGATGCACATTGGCTACGCCAATCCCAAGTCGGACTACTCGATGTTGGGCAGTAATATCGAGGTGACTGATTTAGAAAAGGACTTGGGTGTGCTAATTAGCAGCGACCTTAAGTTTACGAAACAGTGTGTAGAGATGGAAAAGAAAGCCCAGAAACTATTGGGTTATATCAGGAGGCAATTTCAGTTTCGGAACATGGAGATTGTGCTCTCACTGTACAATTCCCTTGTTCGGCCGTACCTGAGTATGCTGTGCAGTTCTGGTCGCCCACCCTCAGGAAAGATATTGAGAGGCTGGAGCGAGTGCAGGCGAGGGCCACAAAGTTGATCCCTTCCGTTAGGCATATGGGCTACAATCGACGGTTAAGCGCCCTGAACTTGTTTTCGCTTGAAACTCGGAGGCTGCGCGGTCAACTGATCGAGGTTTTCAAGCTCTTACGAGGGTTCAACGATGTCGATTTTAGAAGTATGTTTAGTTTAAATGATAACCCAACTCGCAACAATGGTTGGAAGTTGGATTTGAAACGGTTTAGGACTAGTGTGTGTGGGAATTACGTTACGTATAAGATCTGTGACACATGGAACAGGTTATCTTCGGAAGTTGTGAACAGTTCCTCTGTGGATCAGTTCAAGAAAGGTTAGACGAAATCTTGCACACTATTTGAGTGTGTAAAGACATTTAGGACCTCAGTCTGCGGAAATTTCTTTTCCTGTAAAATAGTTGATATCTGGAACCAACTTCCCTCAGAGGATGTTTCCAGTCAAAGTGTAAATCTGTTTAAAAATAGGCTAGACAAAGTACAGAACACACTCATAGTTTAAGATTAAAACCTCAGAAAACTCTGCAGGAGTTCGCTTGCTCGGTGTCTCTGTGAGCAAGCTAAATATAGAGCTATTTATATATTCTCCACTTTCCTGTAAATTTCCTTGGCTACTTTTCCAGGGTCAAGGTATTTTCTTCAACCTTTTTCCGTACCTGCCTCTGGCAGGGAGGGAGCGGAGGGTGGGGAGAGAGCCTTCTACTTTTCTATCCAGTTTTCTACTACTGCTAGCATAGTTTGAAAGACAAAATTTTCCCTGGCACCCGTTGCCATTGGTACCTCCTCGGTATGGGCCGCAAGGCCTTTTGAGGTACTTCTTTTCCTTGTAACTCCTTGTAACTCTCTCTCTCTCTCTCTCTCTCTCTCTCTCTCTCCTCTCTTCTCTCTCTCTCTCTCTCTCTCTGAGTCCGGTTGACTGCCAGTTCCGGTCGGAACGGGAGCTGCTTGGCGTCGATCTGAACGTGGGAGGGACGAACTATAGGTTAATCTTGGTGTACAGACCTCCGCATCTCCTCCTCGAGGACGATACAGCCCTGTACACCGAACTCAGTAGCCTGCTAGGGGATAGGGTGTGTGTAGTTTTAGGAGACTTCAACTGTCGCGGCATAAAGTGGGAAAACAGGACTGCCGATGCTGAAGGGAGGAGGCTAGTTGACTTTGCTGATGAGAACTTCCTCACTCAGTGGGTCAACGAGCCTACACGAGGCGAAAGCGTTTTGGACTTAGTGTTCACGACCGAAGACAACCTCGTCACTGGCCTCACCGTTGACGAATCGTTGGGCGGGAGTGATCACAGTCTTATTAGGTTCCGTGTGTGCGTCCCTCGGGTGAAGCGTAGTAACTCGAGAGGCAGTAAGCTCGATCTCCGGCGGGCGAACTTTGTTAGCCTCAGGGATAGCGTAGGAGATATGGGGTTAGAGGTCGGCGGCGATGTTGAGGTAGTGTGGAGTGCATTCCGGGACGAGTTTATGGTGCTGCAGTCTGCTGCCATACCCTCAAAACCGGTCACCCCTGCTTCAACGCAGCCTAAGTGGTTCAATCGTGACATCGCCTCGGCTATCCGAAATAGGAAAGTAGCGTATAGGAGGGCGAAGGCAATCGTTCCCATGAGAACACTTTAGCGTATGTCCGCCTGTGTAGGGAAGTGAAGGCGAAGGTTAGGCTAGCGAAACGTAACGAAGAACTACGGGTGGCAAGCCTCTGCAAGGGGAACCCTAAGGAGTTCTTCAGTTATGTTAATAGTAGAAAGCCCATTAGAAGCATGATAGGTCCTTTAAAGCAGTGGTTCCCAACCGGTTTTGGCTTATGGCCCCCCTTAGGAACCTTATTTTTTCCCGTGGCCCCATAAGCATTATTTTCAGTAGGTAATATGCAGATTTAACTCTAATTTTACAAAATAACATTTTCCTGTGGCCCCCTTCAAATGTGCCATGGCCCCCAGGGAGCCATATGGCCCCCGGTTGGGAAACACTGCTTTAAAGGACGGAAGCGGCGTTCTGCGGACCTCCGACGCGGACATCGCTAATGTGCTTAATGAGTACTTTGCGGGAGTGTTCACCAGGGAGGATACCCGCGTCATCCCCGAGCCAGCTGTGAGGCACGAAGGTGCTGGCCTAGATAGTGTTAGATGTACCGCGACAGTCGTTGCTCATAGAATAGACAAACTGAGCGCGTTTAAGGCTCCTGGGCCAGACCAGTTTCTCCCCAGTGTTTTGCGAGAAGTGCGCGACCAGGTGGCTCCCCACCTGGCTACAGTCTTCAACAAATCGTTGGTGATGGGCCAGGTGCCTGGTGACTGGAGGGAGGCCAACGTGACCCCTATCTTTAAGAAAGGGGATCACGAAAGTCCAGGGAACTATCGTCCTATTAGTCTCACTTCAGTTGTAGGTAAATTATTAGAAAGGATAATAGCTGATAGAATCGTTGACCATTTGGACTCCTACAAGCTGCTTGGGGACTCCCAACATGGGTTTAGACGGCATAGGTCGTGTCTCACCAACTTGCTCGAGTTTTTCCACGTCATGTTGAGTGAGTACGATAAGAGTAGGGCGATTGATATACTTTATCTCGACTTTCAGAAAGCCTTTGATAAGGTACCTCACCGCCGGCTAATGGCGAAAGTGCGCGCGCTGGGTATCGGTGGGGAAATAGGTAGGTGGATTGAAAACTGGCTGAGGAATTGGCGGCAGAGGGTGGTAATTAAAGGGGCTAGATCGGGTTGGGCCTCGGTCTCTAGTCGGGTTCCTCAGGGTTCCGTTTTGGGGCCACTGTTGTTTATCATTTACATAAATGATATCGACGGTGGCATCGTCAGTCGGATCGCCAAATTCGCTGATGACACCAAGCTTGGGGCCAATGTTGGGACGCCCGAAGCGATCGAGGAACTGCGTGCGGACCTAGGTAGGATAGGAGAGTGGTCCGAAAAATGGCAAATGCCGTTTAACTTGGGTAAATGCAAAGTGATGCACATTGGCTACGCCAATCCCAAGTCGGACTACTCGATGTTGGGTAGTAATATCGAGGTGACTGATTTAGAAAAGGACTTGGGTGTGCTAATTAGCAGCGACCTTAAGTTTACGAAACAGTGTGTAGAGGTGGAAAAGAAAGCCCAGAAACTATTGGGTTATATCAGGAGGCAATTTCAGTTTCGGAACAAGGAGATTGTGCTCTCACTGTACAATTCCCTTGTTCGGCCGCACCTGGAGTATGCTGTGCAGTTCTGGTCGCCCACCCTCAGGAAAGATATTGAGAGGCTGGAGCGAGTGCAGGCGAGGGCCACAAAGTTAATCCCTTCCGTTAGGCATATGGGCTACAATCGACGGTTACGCGCCCTGAACTTGTTTTCGCTTGAAACTCGGAGGCTGCGCGGTCAACTGATCGAGGTTTTCAAGCTCTTACGCGGGTTCAACGATGTCGATTTTACAAGTATGTTTAGTTTAAATGATAACCCAACTCGCAACAATGGTTGGAAGTTGGATTTGAAACGGTTTAAGACTAGTGTGTGTGGGAATTACTTTACGTATAAGATCTGTGACACGTGGAACAGGTTACCTTCGGAAGTTGTGAACAGTTCCTCTGTGGATCAGTTCAAGAAAAGGTTAGACCAAATTTTGCACACTATTTGAGTGTGTAGAAAATTTTCCGTGGCACCCGTTGCCATTGGTACCTCCTCGGTATGGGCCGCAAGGCCTTTTGAGGTACTTCTTTTCCTTGTAACTCCTTGTAACTCTCTCTACTATCGTTATTATAATGGACATTGCTCTTCTGAACTCTCTAACTGCAGGTCTCCTCCTTTAAGGAGAGCACACAGTACCAGACTTTCTACACATTCTCATTCCTTTTCTGTCCAACTCTCTAACGCAAGGTTAATCAGTATTTTCAATCTTTCATCTACTCAACCGGTGAACTCTGGAACAATCTTCCTCAATCTATCTTTACCCCTGTCTTTGACCTCCAATTCTTCAAACACAGAATGTCCAGGAATCTCAAATCTCTAGACTTTGATTTTGGCTCTTTTCTTCTTCTACTGGGGCGGGGGAGGAGTGCGTTTTTGCGGGCATTCGCCCTTGTCCTCCTTCGTGCATAAAAAATAAGCCGTTTTGAAGGGTTTTGCATTATTAGAAATGATTTTACTTGGGAAACCCCTTCTGTTCACAAATCTTTTAAAGGGCAAAAGAAATACATTCCTACCTAAGTTGCTTACCAACTCTAAATGGATTGTTCTGGTGGTAGCACAGGTGAAAAGACATGTATAACCTTTGTTGGACTCCCCTTGCTCATAAACATAGACTGGACCCACGAAGTCTGCTCCAACTACATCAAATGGAGCAGTATAGACACACCGTTCTCTTGGAAGTGGAGCCACTTTTTTATGATAAGACTTTGCACTCCAACGTTTGCAAACCACACATCTATGCAAAACCTCTTTTACTACTTGTCTAATTTTGGGAATCTAAAGCTACTGGCTGATTTCTATTATCAGTTCTCTAACTCCAGCGTGCAACAACTTATCCTGAGTATCCAGGATTAAAAAGCTCCACAAAGGTACAACCCTTCGTGTCTGAACAATCTTTGTAATTATAATGATGGTCAGTTATATAATCATTCAGGATAACGGATATGATCGTGATCACATTCTGTTTTATATAAGGTAATTAATAAAGTCATCAAACAGGAATTGAATGTTATATTTTTTGAACCTCTTTAGGGTTTTTATTTTTTTTACCATCTTCGCCTTCTTTGCAATCTTCAAAGTCTTCTACTACCATTTCAGATACTTCATCGTAATTCTTGCCTGTGAACGCTGATTGAAGGTCAATATGAAGTATAACGTCGAAATTCGAAATACTCCACTGTTCGTTCATCTTTGCGATCCATAAACCATCGTGGTAGGCTTCGACGCCCATACAGACATACGAGTCAGTTAACGCTTCTATAAAATCTTCGATGGAGTACAGTATACGGCGATGCGCACGCCCTCGTTTTCGAGCCGAGTGATGACTGTTCCTTTAATATCGGATTTTTTTTTATGCAGGAAAGAGGAGCCAAGGGCGAATGCCCGCAAAAATGCCCCCTCCATAGAAGAAGATAGCCCAAATCAAGGTCCAGGGTTTTCGAAATGCCTGGAGGATTGGAAGTCATGGACAGAGGAAAAGATAGATTGAGGAAGATTGTTCCAGGGTTTACCGGTTGAGTAGATGAAAGATTGAAAGTACCATTTAACCGTTGCATTAGAAAGTTGAACAGAAGGAATGAGAATGTGTCGAAACTGGGTACTGCGTGTTCTCCTTAAAAGAGGAGGTATGCAATTAGAGAGAGAGGCAACATTGCGGCGAAGAGAGCGAGATTGAAGACAGTGAATAAGAGGAGGGGGAATTGATGAGACGAAAAGCCTTTGATTCCACCAGGCCAAGTAGAGCTGTGTGGGTTGAGCCACCCCACACATAAGAAGAGTACTCCAAACAGAGGCCCACAAAACCCCTGTGCAGAGACAGCAACTGAGAAGTGGTGAAGAAACCGCGGAGCCGGTACAGCACACCTAACCTCTTAGAAGCTGTTTTGGAAAGAAAGCATATGTGATCTTTCCAGGAAAGATCACGAGAAAAGGAAACGCCAATAATGTTAAGAGAAGAGAAAGGATTGAGTTGTGTATTGTTGAAGGTAAGGGGATAGGGAGCCCATACTGACGATCTGAAAAGGACGAATACGAGTATAACTGAAATATTTCTCTGTACGAATACTTATAAGCGCTACTATATATACCGGTGTTCCAGAAGTAGTGTACTTATTTTGGCTTCGAATATGTTGTTGATTTTAACTTCTAACAATGTTTTTCTTTTTCAGTTTACAGCTTGTGGTCTTGGAGACTCAATATGAATAGGTGGACGGTTCAAGAACGTGCTGTGATTGTTGAATTATACTTCGAAAATAGGAGGTCCATTATTCGAACACAGCGTGCATACCAACGAAAGTTTGGTGTTCGTTCAGCTTCTTCGAGGCATGTTATTAAGAGAAGTGTTGAAGGTTTCCGTGCAAGAGAAAGTGTCACAGAGAAGCCACGTGCAGGTTACCCATGTTCTACTCGGATACAAGAAAACAGAGAAGCTGTGCGACTGGCAATTATACAAAGTCCTCAAAAGTCTGTGCGACGTCTCTCACGGGAATTGGGAGTATAAAATTTCATTATAACGCATTTTGACGAAGGACTTGCATCAATATCCCTACAAGATACAGCTTGTCCAAAAATTTAAGCCAGATGACCATGCCACCCGATTACAGTTCGCCAACCACTTGTTATGGTGGAAGATGACAATGAGTTTCACAAAAAAACTGTTGATGACAGATGAAGCTCACTTCCATTTGAGTGGCTTTGTAAACAAGCAAAACTGTCGAATATGAGCTTCCCATACTGCAAGGAAAACAATGGCCTTGCTTCGTGAAATGTTTCCAAATCGTGTGATTTCACGGTTCGGTGATGTTCACTGGCAACCACGGTCTCCCGACATGTCAGCACCAGATTTCTTTCTTTGGGGATACCGGCTTAAGGAGAGAGTTTACATGAATAAACCAAGATCAACAGAGGCTCTTAGAGAGAAGATTCGGAGGGAAGTAACCGACATAATCCCTGATGTGCTTGAAGCAGTAATGCAAAGTGTTGTGCTTCGAGCGAGACGGTGTAGAAATGCCCGTGGCGGTCATCTCAAAAACATTATCTTTCATAAATAAATGACTTACTAATTTTCAGGTCTTATGGAATGTTCTGTTAAGATAAAGTTGCTATATTCTTTCCCACTTTTGTATTGTCCGTAAATAAAATAGGTACACTACTTCTGGAACACCCGTTTTATATATATATATATATATAATTATAAATAATATATATATATATATATATTATATATATATATATATATATATATATAATATATATATATTATATATATATATATATGATACACACAGACAGTGCATGGAACAAGGAACTCTTCTGGGATAATTAAATCCACTATAGTCCGAATAAGTAATGGTAAATGACAAATACCATAGTTTTTCTTTTTCATGATGCTAGCCCGACGCGGGCAACGGGTCACTCGCAAAGAGGTCCCATAAATATAGCTTCCCTCACCAACTATCTGCAAAGCAGACAGGATCCAGCTTTGGGACATGGATCTAGGGTTTAAAGCAGCCTAGCCCTGCTACATTTAGAACCTCAATATAAGCAAAAGACTCGCTGCCTTCACGTCAGATTGAATACATAAAAGAAAAAGGGGTAACTATTATATTTTTAGCCAAAAACCAAAACTTAAACCTCAATTATCCCAGAAGAGTTCCTTGTTCCATGCACTGTCTGTGTGTATCATAAAAAACTCAGGGGACCATTCTGAGTTCATTCCCATATATATATATATATATACAGGGCGTCCCAAAAAAATGTATACACACTTTAAATAATTTATAAGGCAGTGTTTATTAAAATACATTTCATTTTCAAAATGTAATAGAATCTACAGACATTATTTAATTGTTTTGTCAACGCCTGTTTTCAAACTGACGTCCGTTCTGGTCCAGGCACTGCTGATAACGCGAAGCAATGGAATCGCAAACATCACGAAACATTTCGTTTGGTATTTGTGTGCATTCTCGTTCAATGGCTGCTCTCAATTCAGCGACTGTTGCAGGTTTTATAGCGTAGACTTTGTCTTTTAAGTATCCCCATTAAAAAAAAGTCTAGTGGTGTGAGGTCTGGTGAACGCGGAGGGTATTCTACGAAACTCCTTCGTCCAATCCACATCCACATCGTGCCAAGTACCACTCGCAATACTCCACTCTTCGGTCCGGATCATCTTCATTAATAGCATGGACTAATCTTGGAATGTAACTTTTCCATTGACAGCGCTTCAAAATGCGTTGGACAGACGATTCTGAAATTCCTACCTCACGACTCGCTTGCCGCACAGATTTTCTTGGACTTTGGTGATACGTTTCCAGTACTCTTTCTTGCTTTGTGGGGCTTGTCGATGTCCGTGGTCTTCCGGAACGCTTCTTGTGGACATTCTGAACAGTTCCATCGGCTTCAAACTTATCTCTAATTCGAGTGATGGTAAGTCGCGTTGGTGGATCTGTTTGAAACTCCCTCCTAAACTGTCTTTGCACTTCAACTGCGTTTTCACACTTCCAGTAGCATTTTAGAATGAATTTCCTTTGTTCAAAGCTTAGTCTGACTGCCATTATTAATTCTAATGGGTTTTAACTTGGAAAGAAAGAAACCAATTGAGCTATCAGCTGTTAAAGTGTGTATACATTTTTTTGGGACGCCCTGTATATATATATATATATATATATATATTATATATATATATATATTATATATATATATATATATATATATATATATATAACTGACATAGATGAGGACGTTACCAGAGACAGCACAGTAACATCCTTTGCGGATGACACAAAGATCAGTAGAAAAATAAGAAACCCAGAAGACATAGGATCGCTACAAACCGACATGAACAAAATCTACAAGTGGACTGAAGACAACAATATGAAGTTTAATACCGAGAAATTTCAGCTATTACGGTACGGAAAAAGAGAAGACCTAAAGTGCATGGAATATTATACCCCAAATGGACAGGAAATTCAGAGAAATTCCAGAGCAAAAGATTTAGGGGTTGTAATGACAGATGATGCGAAACTTGAAACACAAAATAAGATAGCAGTAAACAGAGCAAAGAGAATAACGGGTCAGATATTGAGAACCTTTAAACGAAGGGATAGGAATGTAATGATTCCTCTACTGAAAACCCTGATCATACCCAAATTAGAATACTGCTCGGTCCTAACTTCCCCATATAAAAAAGAAGACATTAGACAGCTGGAGGGGATCCAAAGAAGCTTCACAGCTAAGATCAATGGGTGCAAAGAACTAAATTACTGGGAAAGGTTACGAGAACTAGACCTATATTCACTGGAAAGGAGAAGAGAGGATACACCATTATTTACACTTGGAAAATAATGGAGAAACTAGTCCCTAATCTTACTCTGAATCCCATAACTCCCCAAACAACGATGGAAAGTAGAAGCGGTAGACTGTGTCGTATTCCCAAATTGAAGGCGAGACAGGGAACATCCTTAACCCTGAAAGAAAATAGTTTTGTAGTGAGAGGACCAAAACTGTTTAATCAGTTGCCCAAAGACCTAAGAAACACGAAAGGAGTTGCAGTGGAAATCTTCAAAAGAAGACTAGACGCCTGGCTCAGAACAATCCCCGATGAGCCGGGCGTACCTGGCTATGTGAGGTGGAGAGCGCAAGAATCCAACTCACTACTTCACCAGGCCAACTCGAGAGGAGGGGCGACAAGCTTGACCTTCGCGAAATGAGAAATCATCGCGCGGAACCTTTGTAAGGTAAGGTTATTTATATATATATATATATATATATATATATATATATATATATATATTATATATACCGGTACATATATATATATATATATATATCACTGGCGTAACAAGCGTGGTTCAGGTGGTTCACCTGAACCAGGGCCCCAAGCAATCTTGGGCCAAAATGCCACATGCTCTGCTATCAGAACATCAGCAGTTTATATTATATAAATACATAACAATTTTGCTTGAAATCTATTAATGACTATTTATTTTTATAGATTATATTTAAAATGTAAAAAATATTTAAACATTTTATAAAATTTCCAAATACGTAATTATTAATTAAAATATTTATATTATCAGTTACAGAAGTAATCAATAAATGGCCTGCTTTGAAAATAATTTAATTTTTATGTCGATGGCCCCCATTCGGATGTCCTGAACCAGGGCCCCCAACCTGGTTGTTCAAAAACCCTCCAACATCATCATCATACTAACGTTGAAGACGTTAGTAATTTGAAGGGTGAGGTGCGTAACCTAGTTTCTAGTTTAGGTAGCTTATCGGGAAGGTTGGATGGAGTTGAGGAAGGGGTTAAGGTTGGTCCGAGATTAGTAGATGGGGAAGGATTTAGAGAAGTTAAGGGTGGAGCTACGCCGCGTACGTTAGGTGATAGGAATCTCCCCCCCTATCGAGGTTTCGAACTCTTTCGCCCATTTGGATAGGGACGTGAACGAGGGGGAAACTATTTTAATTGGGGACTCTTTAGTGCGCCATATGGACACAGAGTTCGTTGAACGGAATCCAACCAAGAGGAGGAGGGTCTATCTCCCAGGGGCCAGGGTTGACAGAATTAAAGACGAAGTGGATAGGATTGATGTTTCCTCCCGTCACTCGATATTGGTGACGATGGTAGGGGGCAACGACTCGTATAGGCCCGATACGAGAGTGCCTGACCTTTTGGGAGATATAGGGGGTTAATTAGGTCCCTGAAGGCGAGGTCAGATAGGTCTTTAGTTCTAGGTATTACCCCTAGGCACGGTTTGGTTCTTAGGATTACGTCAAAAACGATATTTTTTAATACTAAATTAGAAGAGATTTGTGCTGAGGAAAATGTACCCTTCGTAAAGCTGTGGTCAGAATTCAGTGATCCTAGCCTTTTTATAAAAGATGGGGTGCATTTTAATGAAATAGGTAATGCTAGGCTAGGTAGGTTAATTGACGAAAACGTGCGAAAGCTGTATAGGTCGAAGCCTTCTTTAAACGTTGTGGGTCCGGGAACGCGGGCCCGACGTGAAAAATAGTTTAAAACGCCGGCCCGTGGTAAAAAATAACTTAAACGTCTTTTATTGTAACGCGCGTAGTATTAGAAATAAATTAAACGAATTTAAGGCGATAATTTATTCCGGCAACTACGATATAGTTGCTATCACTGAAACTTGGTTAAATGCCGTGACTCGGGACTTGTTGGGGGAACTTGATATACCGGGTTTTAAACTCTTTACTAATGATAGGTTACATAGGTTTGGTGGCGGCGTTTTGCTGTACATTCGTAATTTTCCGGCAGCAATTAATGCGATATGTGTTGAAGTTAGGGCGCGTAGTATTAGTTTTAATTTTGTTGTTGTGTATAGACCTCCCGTTCAACCCCTAAATACCGATACTAGATTTTACTCACTTGGTAACTTTATTGACAATCGGAATAGTATAATTGTCGGAGACTTTAACTGCCCTAACGTTAATTACGAGACTTACTGGTAACGATGAGGGTTTCAGATTGATTGAGTTCATGGAAGATAATTTTTTACGACAGATGGTTACCGAACCAACGCGCGGTGACAATATTTTAGACGTGGTGATGACAAACGGCGAAAATATAGTCGAAGGTTTAGAAGTAGGCGAGAGTTTAGGATGTAGTGATCATCAAATTATTAGGTTTATGCTATTGATAGAAAACACTAAGGATAGTAACGTAATAGAAGTCCCTGATTTTCGTAGGGCCAATTTTGATAGTTTTGCTGATAGGATGAGAGTAGTGGACTGGCATAACTTATAATGACGCAATAACGCAATGACGCAAATTTGCATTGGGAGGCGTTTAAAGATAGTTTCTTGAATATCGAAAGGGAATTTATTCCTCGTAGGCCCAAGTGCGCTAGAAATCATGATAGGCCCAAGTGGTGGACTAGGGAAATAGGTGAGTTCATAAATAAGCGCAATGGCACGGTAGCTAACTTAATAGATATATCGAGCTTCGACGTCAGGTTAAAAGATCAGTTAGGAATGCTAAGCGTAATTTAGAGATACTTATAGCTGCGGATAGTAAATATAACCCAAAAAAGTTTTTCGATTACGTGAATAATCGTAAGCCAATAAAAGATAATATAGGCCCTCTCGTGGACGCTAATGGTGCTCTGGCTTCCGACGCTCAGGCGATGGCAGGTATTTTTAATAACTTTCTTGCGACAGTTTTTACCGTAGAAGACGTCAATAATGTTCCCGTTGTGGACGATATCGTTCCATTTAGCAGCAAGACTATTTTGGATGAAATAACTGTTTACGAGGGTGAGATTGCGCATTATATCGATAGGCTAAAAGTTAGCAAGGCTCCAGGCCCTGACGCTTTTTATCCCAGACATTTGAAAGATGTTATCGTAGGCCCCTTAACGAAGATTTTTAATCAGTCACTCGAAACGGGGATTATTCCTGAAGACTTCAAATTAGCTAACGTCACGCCTATTTTTAAAAAAGGCGATCGCACAGTAGCTAGCAATTATAGGCCCATTAGCTTAACGTCAATTGTCGGTAAACTTTTGGAATCCGTAGTTAGGGATCGTATCATCGATCACTTAGAAAGTCGCGATTTGATTAATAGTAGTCAGCATGGGTTTCGACGCCATAGATCTTGTTTAACTAATTTGTTAGAATTTTATAACGAAATAGTGCGCGAATACGATAGGCATAGAGCGGCTGACGTTATTTATTTAGATTTTAAAAAGCGTTCGATACAGTTCCGCATAGAAGATTAATTGCGAAGGTTAAAGCGCACGGTATACGCGGTCAGGTAGCTAACTGGTTAGAGGAATGGCTTCGTGCTAGGAGACAGAGGGTCGTTGTTAATGGTAGTGAATCGGGGTGGTTGGATGTAGGTAGCGGTGTCCCACAGGGTTCAGTGTTAGGCCCATTGCTATTCGTAATTTACATTAACGACATAGATGTAGGATTGACTAGTAACGTGTCAAAATTCGCGGACGATACTAAAATAGGCGGTAAGGTTGTTAACGAGGACGATGTAAATAGGATTATGGAGTGGACGGATAAGTGGCAGATGCAATTTAACGTAGACAAATGTAAAGTTTTGCATATAGGTTCTCGTAACAATAATTACACGTACACGATGATAGAGAGTTAGCGAGCGTTGACGAGGAAGTAGATTTAGGCGTACACGTATCTAAGGATTTAAAAGTTAGGAACCAGTGCCTAGAGTCTTGCGCAAAAGCTAATAGGATGTTAGGCTTCATAGCGCGTAATTTCGAATTTAAATCGAAGAATATTATATTGCCCCTTTACAAGTCCCTAGTCAGGCCTCATTTAGAATATGCCGTTCAGTTTTGGTGCCCGTATTTGCGTGAGGATATTGATAGGTTAGAAAGGGTTCGGCGTCACGCCACGAAACTAATTCCGTCATTGCGCAACAATCTTTATGAAGATAGGATTAAAGAGTTAGACTTGTTCATTCGAAACTAGGAGATTAAGGGGTAGCTTATTGAAGTTTTCAAAATTGTTAATAAAATCGATAACGTAAATTTTGATAAAATGTTCACTTTCGATAATAGCAATACTCGTCATAACGGATTTAAGTTGCGTGGCAGACGTTTCATGACTAATATTGCTAAAAACCTTTTTACGTTTAAAGTAAGTGATAAATGGAATAATCTTCCCGCGTCAGTCGTGAACTGTACCAGCGTTAATGTGTTTAAGAACCGTTTAGATAGGCATTTTAAAAATATTAACGTTGTTTAATATAATAATAAAACAATTAGTAACAGGAGCTCTAGGGGTGGTGATCGGGGATGAGTCTGTTGACGACTAATGCCAGCTTGTGACATGGCAGCGTGTGATATGCCAGAAAAAAAAGTTAGACTAACACGAGCGTAGATGTAGCTCGTCGCGTAAACTAACTCACTTTTTATTTTTATTTTTTTTCTCTCTCTCTCCTTATTTGCATGTCTGTAGTTTGCATGGTATGATAGTGTTTGAGTTAAGAATGTGTTGCATGGTTTGTAATGCGTTTTTATTTTACTTCTTTTCATCTTCCACCCCTTTCCGCCAGAGTGGGCTGCATCCTTTACCTCCCTATGGAGTGGAGGACCGGTCTGCAACTGCTGGAGGTATGTGTTGCTTTGAGTTAAGAATGTGTTGTTCTTGAGTTAAGAATGTGTTGCATGGTTTGTAATGCGTTCTTATTTTACTTCTTTTCTTTCACCCCTTTCCGGCAGAGTGGGCTGCATCCTCTACCTCCCTATGGAGTGGAGGACCGGTCTGCAACAGCTGGAGTATTCTCTTCGACTATTTTTCCGACTTGTCGGCAGTGGCCGGCGGATGATGATGGTGTCTTCTTTCCTTTTTCTGAATGAATTTTAACCCACGAGTGATAGGTTTTGCTACTTACTTAACCCCTTACTTTCTTCTTTCTCTCGGGCTAACCTTAGAGTGGATCTTAGGGTCTTTGTTAGCCTTAGCTTCTGTAGATCTGTGTATATATATATATATATATATATATATATATATATATATATATATAGATATATATATATATAGATATAGATATATATTAGATATAGATATAGATATATATATATAACAGAAAAGAAATAGAAGGAACGAAGATAGTACGAGAGGAAACTGCGAAAAGCGGACAGGAAAAGAAAACAGCAAAAGCAGAAATAACAGAAATAAAAGAAGCACCAACAGAGGAAACAGAGGTACAAAACTAAATCCAAAGTTTTCAAACAAAGGGCATTAGCAGCAATAGGAAAAAACAAGTAGACAATAAAGAAATCATACTGAAACCACCAAAAGCAAAGGTCCCAAGTAAAAATGGGGAAGAATATATATGTAAATACTATGTGAAAGGAATATACAGATATAAGGTAGGAGAATGTATTTACGAACACCCTCCTGTGTGCAACTACTTCCACAATAATGGTCACTGCAAATTTGGTGGAAAATGCAAATTCTACCATCCGGACATTTGCAAGACCTACGCGACATATGGAACCTGCCAGTACGAGAGAAAATGCTACTACCCTCATCTCCCGACAAGTTCAAAGGACAAGTCTCAAATGACAACAGAAGGAATGTGAGAAAAAAGAATATGTACCCAAATAGCAAACAAAATACACATAGCACACAAAATTTTTTCAACATCTCGGACATAATACGGCTGCTAAGTCTTATACAGCACATGCAGCTGACACAGCTGGGAACCCTCGAGCCGGACCGCTACATGGCAAGAAGCTACCAGAACAGGTAGGAGGGAACGGATCCATCTCGGAGGACCACAAGGATACAAAACACGCGATATCAAAGGACAACGAACTTAAAATGCACAAGGGGCAATGCAAAACAAAGAACATAAACATTGTCCTGACAAATATTCAAGGAATAAAACCGAACAATTCGCTAAACAAAGTTTCGTACCTCAAAGGTGTTATGGACGAAACAAGGGCGGACATCACATGCCTCACAGAAACACATCTTAAAGACTGCCAAGGAAACTGCGATAACTGCGAACAATGTATCGATAAGAAAAAATTGCATATTGATGGTTTCAACTTACTAAGAGCGGATAGAACAGCGAGACGTAAAGGTGGTTGTACTATTTATATACATGAGAGGCATATGACAGAGACGGCAATAAGTAAATCCAACAGTTTCGTGGAAACCCTTGCAGTGAAAATAGAGAAACTAAACGTGGTACTGATAGTCATCTATAGACCTCCAAACGCTCCAAATGAAAAGTTTTCGGATGCCATTGAGGATATCAGAACCTTAATAAAGTCTGTAAACTCTCCATCCCCTAATATAATACTCTGTGGCGATTTTAATTTCCCATTTATAAAATACAAAAAGGTGGTTAGAAATATATTTATACAGCAAGATAAGGAGGGTACAAGAGAGGACCAGGAGCAAGTAAGAATGCTGATGGCTTTCACAAACGAGTTTATGCTGACTATGGAAAACTGATGAGTGGGTAGTTGGGAGGTAACGAAAATGGTTCACTGAGTAAGTAGGTAGTTAATCTAACAATTATTAAATTCCTTTTATGTCAATAACTGGGTGGATGAAACCAATTGGTTGCTCACCAGTTATTCTCCACACTAGTATTTATATACTGTGTGACAAGAGCGTGCTCGGTAATAGATATACATTACCGATCAACCAACCGAAGAAAAAACTAAGAGGACGCTGGTGGAAAAAGCCCCGCGAAAAGGAGAACAAGCGAGAACGAAAACGAGGAACGGGGCGAGAAGACGGAACGAGAGAAGGGAGAAGAACAGACAACGGAAAAAGATCCCCACCAGCAAGTACGCTCTCAACAATTAAACAAATAAGGAGAAAAGGGACTCTAATAACTAGCAGTAAGTGACTAATTGTGTTTTTAACCCAGTTAGAAGTAAACGCATTAAATTAAGCTCGGTCAGACAAATTAGGCCTAAAACCTAGCATCAACTCATAGCTTAACAAAGGTGAAGGTAGATTGCCCTAACCTAATTTGGTGAGGAATCCTACTGTGGACCTCAATTTATCTGCCCGCTCTGGACCATTTCCGGAATCTCTAGGCTGACCCCTACAAGGCTAGACTTAATCTACTCTATAGTTAGACTGGAGATATAAGGGGTGGGTTAATTGGGGACCAATTCATACACACAGCATTTTTCACATTGTGGTCCGTGTGTGGGGAATTTACAAACCTTAACCTTACTTAACAAAAATTGCAGAATTAGGCTAAATGGTCTAGCCTAAGCCTAACCTAATCAAGCCTAATTAGGTCTACAACCTAGGGCCTAACTAGGAAACATTTACATTTAAGGAGTCTCATTCTCTTATAAGCTTAGACCTGAGTGACACATAAGTACTTGGGGGGATTAAACCAAATTTAAAACTTGACTGTTTTGTCTGTGATCTCTCTTCTCTGGTAATTTCTTCTTGTCCTCTATTTCATTACGATCCCCAGTTAAACAATTTTGACTTAAACATGGACAGTGAGGAATTGAAAAAGTTAAAAAAGAAAAGGGGGGGAAAGTTGGGTGCTGTTACAAAGGCCGTGAACACTTTTAACAATATTACACAACCAGGTAAGGAAGATTTAGAGTGCGTAATTCTTAAATTGGAAAAGAAAAAGAAGGAAATAATAGCCATTGATGAGAGTATTTCAGAGTTAGTTGAATCCGAAATGGCTGAAGAACAACTGATAGACCTTTACGCTGATAATGATGTTCAGGTAATCTCAATTGAACAGCAAATAAGGAGACTACAGTCTCGTTTGACTGACTTAACACCAAATAAACCTACTTCTGATTTTAATCAAAGTAGAGCTAACTTTCAACCAAATTTAAGTGGCATGCCAAATCCTGAGTCACAAGAATTTAGGGCTACTTTACCCACTTTGCTAGTACCAACATTTGAAGGGGACACGGTACAATTCCCATCTTTCATTGAAAAACTTGAGAGTTTAATAGGTAATAAACCTTATATTTCAACTGTTGATAAGTTTAGCTACTTAACTAGTTTCCTTAAAGGCCCAGCCTATAACCTGATAGCCTATTTACCAGCCGTAGGGAATTCATATGAAGTAGCTATTGATCTCTTAAAACGTAATTACATTAATAAAGATGAGATTGTATTTGAATTATCTCACAAATTATTGATTTTGCACCCATAAAAGATAACCATAGTGATATGGAAAAATTTTATTCAAAATTAGAAGCTATTATAGGACAACTGGTTAGCAATGAGATAGATGTTAAAGCTTCATCTTGGATTATACAAGGCATAATTCTTAGGTGCCTTCCTTTGAGGGTTAAAGATGTTTTAGTTCTAAAGACGGGAGAAAATTATCCTACTCTTGAAAATATCAGAAAACACTTTCCAACTCTCCTAACTAATTACAAACAGAAATATTGTAACACAAAATAAGACCCAGACTATGGATAAACCGAAGACTGTACCCAGAGACCAACTAGCTACAGCCAAACAGACAAAACTTGATGCTGTAGAATCAAATGTGACCAACTGTAATACACGAACACCTACATTACAGAACTTTAATGTAACTGCTGCCTCAACTTACACACTACATTGCAAATTTTGTGCAAGTGATGAACACAGTAGTACTGGGTGTGACAAATATTCAGACTTTAACTCAAGAGCTAAAAGATGTGAACAGTTGAACCTATGTAAAAAGAGTACTGGCCAGGGACATTATAAGAAAGACTGTAAATCTAGGTTAAGATTCAAGTGTAAGTTTTGTAAAAGTTTACGACATGTCTCATCAATGTGTGATTCACCAAAGTGTCCAAACAATAGGACTCAAACTCAAAAGATACCTCCACCAAACAAAGGTAATCAAGAAAATGCCACTTTCATGGGACATTCTGTTTGTTCAAACAACGTAACAAGAAACACAGATTCTTTTACCAACTATTACTTTGGACTTAGTGAATAGTGAGGGTAGCACCACTCCAGTGAGATGTCTTATAGACTGTTGTTCTCAACAAACATTTGTTTCGCAAAATGTAGTTAATAAATTGGGTTTGACACCAAACCCGAATGAACAAAATCTCAATATTGCATCCTTTGTTAAGGATAACTCGGACAAAAATAGCTATAAGACAATTGACCTGGAACTACATTTAGAAAATAAATTACAGAAAATTGAAGCAGTTATTATTTCTAAAGTAGGACAAAACAAACTGGTTATACCCAAACCAGAACAAACCATAAATCATTTGGGAAAACTCTACAAAATAGCTGATAGACATATCACAAACAACACAGTAGCTAACATTGAAATGTTAATAGGGGCAGATTATATTAATCTTATTCATAAGGGCATAGTAAAGATAGGTAATGGTATAGCTTATCAGACTATATCAGGGATAGCCCCTTTGGGTGACCTATCCAAATACAACCTAGACCTAAACCAAAATAGTTCATGACTAACAAATACTATGTGCCTCAACTCAGTCCTACATAACACCTGTAAGAATAGCAACACTTTGAATAATATTATATCAACTGAGAACATTAATTCATCACTATCAAATGAAACTCTGGATGAGGCAATTCAAACTTTATGGTTGCTAGAATCTGTGGGTATACATGACACAAATCAAACTTCAGAAGATCAGTTAATGGTAGAAAGATTTGAAGACACCATTCAGTGCAAAGACAATAGTTATTTTGTTGAGTTACCTTGGAAAATAAATTGTCCAATTTTAAGAGATAATCTCAAAGTAGCTAAAGGACATTTATATAAAGTAATGAAAAAACTCAAACAAGATAATAATATTAAAAAGTACAGTGATGTCTTCAAAGAAAACAGCTACAGAAAGGCTTCATTGAAGAAGTAACAAATAACCCTTTTAAAAAAGATGGTTGTCATTATTTAACCCACAGGGGGGTTTATCGACAAGATGCCCCAACAACAAAACTCAGTAGTATATAACTGTAGCCTCAAAGACAGTGATAAACACAGTTTGAATGATTGCCTGATTGAGGGTCCTAATCTCATTTCTGACCTTGTGAAGATCTTACTGAGGTTCAGGTTAGATAAATATGCCGTACAAAGTGACATTTCAAAGGCATTTTTGAGAATAAATCTTAAAAGTGAATATGATAAGAACCAAGTTAGGTTCTTATGGTTCAAGGATCCATTTGATTTGAATAAAGGGTTCATAACCTATAGATTTAATGTTGTGTTGTTTCGAGCCAATTGCTCACCTAGCCTATTAGCATTGACAATTAGACATCATTTGAACCAGTTTAATAACTCTTTAACATTGAACTTCCTTAAGGAACATTTTTACGTAGACAATCTAATAGGCTCAACAACAAAAAAATCTGAATTATCTGAAGTCTATGAACACTCTCAGAACATTATGCAACAAGGTAACTTTGAACTTAGAGAGTGGATTTCAAATGATGAGGATTTAAACAAAAGGATTTTGAAGGATAATAATGGTCTTACTGAGCCATCAGACAGAGTTAAAACTTTAGGTATGAACTGGTATTTGGATGCAACTTCTAACAGTCATGATTCAATCTGTACTAAAGGTTTTAAATTTGATGAGGAAGCAAATACTAAAAGACAAATATTATCAGAGGCTTCCAAAATTTTTGATCCCATGGGTCTATTCCTGCCTTCAACAATAAAATCAAAGATTCTCGTCCAAGAAGTTTGGAGGACAAATGTTGGGTGGGATGATCCAATAACAAATGAAGATCAAAAATCTTGGAAGAAGTTAGCTGCTGATTTAACAAAAGTGCAGAACATTAAAATTCAAAGGTGCTGTGGGTTTAGGGATAAGCCCCAGAGACTTCATGTGTTTGCTGATGCAAGCACACAAGCTTATGGGTGCTGTGCGTATCTTGTAAGTCCTACAGAAAGTCATCTAATTTATACAAAAGGGAAAGTTGCACCTCTCAAACCTACCCGAACCATACCTCAATTGGAACTATTGGCTGCTGCATTAGCCATTAAAACCATTTCATTGCTTAAGGATGCTTACCATGATGTGAACATAACTGATATCCACATCTGGCTTGACAGTCAGATTTGTCTTGCCTGGATACGGAATGATAGCATTAATAGTAAGAATATCTTTGTAAGAAATAGGCTAAAAGAAATAGCTGAAGCTAATGAAAGCCTACAAGTAAACTTTCACTATGTTCCAACTAAACAAAATCCAGCAGACTTTCTGACCAGAGGTTTATCCTACAAGTTGTTGAAGTCAAACAAAACTTGGTTCATGGGACCTAAGTGGCTCTGTAATACAGACCAATGGCCTGTGGAACAAGTTAACTTGACATTAAATTTAATCTTTTCAAATGAAAAGGTTGAACCAATCACTAATTATGAACGTTATTCTGATTTCAGTAAACTTGTCAGGGTCACAGCCTACTGTTTGAGGTTTGCTCACAACTGTTTAACTACAATAAACAAACAGCTAAATAAAAACAATCATAATTATACAGAAGTTGCAACCAAGTACTGGATAGGGCATGCACAACAAGAGGAGTACAATAAAGAGTTAGAATTCTTGACTAATGGGAAACAAACAAAAGAACCTGTACCATCAGTAGTTGTGGATCTAAATTTGTTAAGAGATGAGGAAGGCCTTCTAAGGTGTAAAGGGAGATTAGACAAATCAAAACTGTCATACAAAAGCAAACATCCAATCCTTTTACCTAGATTTAGCTATTTGACCACATTAATCATCAGACAAACACACAATGATGTACATCATATGGGGGTACCACAGACACTAACTACATTAAGAAAAACTTATTGGATACCCAAGGGAAGGATCACTGTTAAAACAGTCCTGAGTGAGTGTGTCACATGTAGGCGTATTCATGCTAGGCCCTATAGGAAACCAAATCCTCCTGCTTTGCCAGAGGAGAGAGTTACTCTCAACAGACCCTTTGAGACTGTAGGCAATGACTATACAGGAGCATTGACTGTAGGGGTGGTTGACACTGAACAAAAAATGTACATTGTACTGTTTACATGTGCTGGCTCACGAGCTGTTTATCTGGATGTTGTGGAGGACCTTACAGCAGAATCTTTTGTTGCTGTCTTTAAGAGATTCTGTGCACGACATTCAGTACCCAAGACAGTTTGGACTGACAATGCTACATATTTCAAGGCTGGTGAACAAGTCATCAACGACTTGTTAAGCAACGAACTCTCACAATTATATATACAAAATTCAAACATAAAGTGGAAGTATATTCCAGTTGCCTCTCCTTGGTATGGTTCTATCTGGGAGAGGAATATACAAACAGTAAAGAATTGCTTGAAGAAAGCAATTGGTAAAAAACAGATACACTTATTTGAGTTGCTCACTCTCCTGGCTGAGATTGAGAACATCATCAACAATAGACCACTCACTTATGTGAGTGACAACATTAATGACCCGGAACCATTAACTCCAAATCATTTGATTCAGGGAGAACAAGTTAGTCTCCTGCCGGACTACAATATAGACTCTTCAGAAGACCCAAACTGGACTCAACGACACGATGAACTCCAGACTAAGTTACAACACTTAACGAGTTAAAGCTCATTTTATTAAACAGTGGAAAACTGAGTACTTGATGGGTCTAAGGGAGAGACATAAACAAATGACTAAGAAGGATTGGTCTGACACAATTAAGGTAGGGGACCTTGTTCTCATACATGACAGTACTCCAAGACAATACTGGCCTCTGGCTAGAGTTTTAGAACTCAGACCAGGGCAGACGGGGTAACAAGAGTGGTCAAATTAAGGACTTCAACGGGTGACACAACAAGAGACATTTCTCTTTTGTACCCTTTAGAGTCTGGACCCAAAACAATGGACTTTGGAGAACCTTCTCCACTGACAGTAACAACTGGAGACACTGAACTTCCAGTAACTATTCCTTTGACAGTAGGAGTGGTAACGCATCCTACTACAACATTGACAGACACAAGACCTCAGCGACAAACAGCATTAAAGGCGCGACTAGTTTTACAACAAAAAATAGATGCTGGGGAATTGTAATTTTATCTTCTAACTTTCACTTTTTCTTTTCTTATGGTAAAGACCATAGACAGTTTCATCCTATGGATGTATATTTTCTCTTCTAATTAAATGCTACACCTTCTCCATGAGAAGGTGAGGATAGTCACTGTTAATCAGATTAACAGGCATTTACAGTCAAATAGTTAGCTAGTCTACACTCAGACATAAAAATTGGTGACAATGACACCAAAATTTTTATCTCCCGGGGCCCCCAGTATATGGAAAACTGATGAGTGGGTAGTTGGGAGGTAACGAAAATGGTTCACTGAGTAGGTAGGTAGTTAATCTAACAATTATTAAATTCCTTTCATGTCAATAACTGGGTGGATGAAACCAATTGGTTGCTCACCAGAGTTATTCTCCACACTAGTATTTATATACTGTGTGACAAGAGCGTGCTCGGTAATAGATATACATTACCGATCAACCAACCGAAGAAAAAACTAAGAGGACGCTGGTGGAAAAAGCCCCGCGAAAAGGAGAACAAGCGAGAACGAAAACGAGGAACGGGGCGAGAAGACGGAACGAGAGAAGGGAGAAGAACAGACAACGGAAAAAGATCCCCACCAGCAAGTACGCTCTCAACAATTAAACAAATAAGGAGAAAAGGGACTCTAATAACTAGCAGTAAGTGACTAATTGTGTTTTTAACCCAGTTAGAAGTAAACGCATTAAATTAAGCTCGGTCAGACAAATTAGGCCTAAAACCTAGCATCAACTCATAGCTTAACAAAGGTGAAGGTAGATTGCCCTAACCTAATTTGGTGAGGAATCCTACTGTGGACCTCAATTTATCTGCCCGCTCTGGACCATTTCCGGAATCTCTAGGCTGACCCCTACAAGGCTAGACTTAATCTACTCTATAGTTAGACTGGAGATATAAGGGGTGGGTTAATTGGGGACCAATTCATACACAGAGCATTTTTCACACTGACACAGGAGATAACAGAAAATACCAGGAAAAACAACTGCCTAGATCTATCAGGTCCAGTGGCGGCTCGTCGGTAGGAACTGCGGTACCCCTAAATTTTTTATTTACAATTGAAATAATCGAGAACAATATAAGGATGAGTTCACTGAATAACTTTTTCAATAACTTTTGAAACTTTTATTCATTACTCAATGCTAATCCTTTTATTTCAGTAATTATTTCAACCCATTCTTAGAGACAGCACCCCTAGAATTTTTAGTCACGAGCCGCCACTGATCAGGTCATCCCATAAGTAATGTCCTTTTTTAGATCGGAATTTGAAGGACAAAAAAAAACGACTGAAACTTTTTAATCTAGTATATATTTTCCATCGGAACCTATGACACTCTGCCAACGTCCTACAAGCTTTTCAATGCCATGTTTATAAAATTCAGGCAGTTTTGAGGCAAAAAACGTACAAAGACTGGTGTGCAGGTCATCTAAAGAAGTATACTGTTTCTCGTCAAGATAGTTTTGCAGACAACTGAAGAGATGATAATCTGAAGGCGCAAGGTCTGGAGAATATGGAGGATGTAGAAGTTTTTCCCACCCAAGCTCCTCAATTTTTGCAGAAATGATCCGAGCGGTATGAGGACGTGCGTTGTCGTGGTGGAACCAGAGCTGGGCAATAAATACATTGAATGTATTTAAATACTAAATACTAAATACATGGGAGAAATGTATTTAAATACTAAATACTAAATACATTTTACGAATGTATTTAGATACTAAATACAAAATACATCAATTGTATTTAAATACATTTGTAAATACATTTTAAATACATACAAATTTTAACATATGCATTCACTAATTCATGAGTAACAACAATATAAAATGCTTGATAAAGGATAAAGAAATAGTACAATCTAATTTCTGATTATATATTTCCCTTTTTAGGACAAAACAAAAACAAAAGAACTTAGAACTTACGATGTTCAACCAGTGACATATTATACTCAACTTTTGCACAGTTTGAATCATGCCAGGGTGGACACGCTGTGAAAAAAATAAACATGAATTACCTAATGAATAATGATCGATAAATAATTAATGAATCAATAATTATAATCATTGATATCAATTTTTGATAAATTTCTACTTTAGGGGACACGGTGAATTTCGAAATAAATACACCACTCGATAGATCAGACGATTTTAAAAGCTTTTTCATCAATGAATTTTCCATCGCAAATTGGATTGATTGCAACGAGTTAGTTACACAGGCCCACTTAAGGCAGAGCCGTTTTGTACGATTATTCGGTCAATTTCAAGATAATTTTGATGTCTAAAAAAACACTTACCTTCAGATGAGTGTACAGATTCGTTGTAGCATTGCTTGCAGCAGAGACTTCGTGTTTACACAGCAAGCAGGTGCACTTTACCTTATTACCGTCTTTAGATTTAATTTTAAAGTATTTTCCATCAAACAGAGGGTGCACTAAATTGTTATCTGCAGATATATCACTGTTTGATTCACCGGATTTGCTTGTTGAAGCCATGACACGCACACGATAAAGAAATCAACCGCTTTCGACTAAGAGTGGCACACAACTGATTGAACTGACACGTTGAAACATGAACCATGCTGTACTACACTGTCGACGCGTCGTACTGAGCTAGTACAGAACGTGTATTAAACCAGTAAAAGTATTTACATTTTTATATTTTGAGTATTTAAATACATTGTATTTAAATACTCATTAAAGTATTTAAATACTATATTTAAATACATGAAAAACAATGTATTTATAAATACAGTTCTAAATACACAAATGTATTTAAATACTGCCCAGCTCTGGACCGTGGAACACGATTCCTTTCCGATTAACCAAAGAAAGTGTCTTTTCTTTTAGTGCAGTGTTCAATCGATCCAGTTGTTCAAAGTAGACTTGAGCGGTGATTGTTTGGTTGTGTGGTAAGGTTTCAAAGTATATTACATCACCTTTATCCCACCAAACACTAAGCAACACCTTCCGAGGGTGAAGATTTGGTTTTGGCTGTGGTGTCGCTGGTTCTCCGGCACAAACCCACTGTCGACGGCGCTTAACATTCTGGTACAGTATTCACTTTTCATCACCAGTCACTAAACAGTACAAAAACGGATCTTGGAGTTCACGGAAATGAAGAGCTGTGCTAATGTTTACCCGCACCCTCAGATTGTCGACCGACAATTCATGTGGCACCCATTTTCCTAACTTAAGCACTTTCCCGAGTTATTGCAAATGTCGATGGATGGTGGACGGGGATGAATTGAGTTTCTGGACCAATTCTTCGACAGTTGTTTAACAGTCTTCTTCAAGTGCGGCTAACAGCAGGTCATCATCAAACTCAACATGGCGTCCAGAGCGTGCTGCATCTGTCAAACAGCAGCCACTATTCCTAAACTTTTGAAACCATCTTTGACATTTCCTCACATGCAGAATATCGTTGCCATAAACGTCCTGAATGTTTCGCGTTGCTTCAGTAGCACTATTCCCTTTTTTGAACTCGTAAAGCATTATATGCCTGATATGCTGTTCTGATATCGCCATGTTTATGAGGGGTTCACATAAAGCAAAACACCCGTCTTCACTGGTCAAGGTCTGTAAAGTATGTGGCGAAACATGATAGATCTCCTCTTAGCTATAACCTTCGGAAAATTTATGCTTAAACCGAGTAGGACTAGTTTAAACTTAATCTATCGTAAAAAAACAACATTACTTCCCGGATGACCTGATAGTATTCATAGATAACACGAACTTGATTGCGGATATAAAAATAACAACAACTATTATCTCAGACCACAATATAATCGAGTTATCAACAAATATGGCGATAACTTTAAAAGACAATACTCATACGGAGGGAAGAAGCAAATTTGGGGCTTTTAACTTAAACTCCAAGACCATAAATTGAGAAGAAATCAGATCACACATGGCCCAAATAGAGTGGAGAACAGTTTTCGAGAATAAAACAACTGAGGAAATGCTAACAACCTTGGAAGAAAATGCAGTGAGAATTCTGCAAAAATATGCTCCGAAAGCACAGCCAAAAGGAAAGAGGAACTGGCCAGAGAGGCATAGGAGAAGAATATTCCACAAAAGAAAGAGAGTAGCAACGAAGTTAGCTAATTGCGGAGACAACAATGCCAAGAAAGAAATACAAGAAGAACTGGAGAGAATCGATTGGGAAATACAAACTCTGATAAAAGGCCATACAGAGAGGGAAGAGGACAAGGCGGTTGAAGCAATAAAGGAAAATCCAAAATACTTCTGCAGCTTTGCGAAAAGGAAAACAAAAACGCCCGTTACTATCGGGCCCTTAAGGAAAGGAAATAATAAACTAACAGACGATCTAAAAGAAATATCTGAAACATTGAGAGCCCAGTATGAATCGGTATTCAGTACCACAAAAAGTGACAAAGCGATACCTGACACAGATGCATTTTTCAAAGAGAAATTGCAAGGAGAATGTATAATTAGGCTGACCATACGTACCGTTTTGAACGGGACAGTACCGTTTGTTTTATATTTCCTGGCCGTCCCGTCGTTTTAATAAAAATGTCAATTTTGTCCCGGTTTATGTAGTACAGGGTGGGCGGAAAGTAGCTCCCTAATTTAAATTACATATAAATTATGTATAAATTGTGATTGTATTGTTATGGTGTGTTCTATAAAGTGGTACAATTGTAACGGTAATCTTTTTTTCTCTAAAGTGTTTTCTTTGTGTTCTCTAAAGTGGTACAATTGTAACGTTCATTTTTTTTTTTTCATTTCAGATTGAAGGGTAACATGGCTGAGCGTTTAACACTGCAGGAGCGTGCCCAGTTGGCGGCACGGTACGAAGTTTGGCAATCTGTCGTTCGAGTTCAAAGATGGTGGCGGGCCATTCACGGACCACGTGCCCAAGTGGACCCGAAAACAATCAAGAACTGCCACTCGAAGCTCATGACCACGGGGTCTGTGGCAGATGTTCGAAGATGTGGTCGCCCTTCGACATCCAGGGCCCAGGAGACGGTGCAGGCAGTTCAGGAAATGTTCGCATGGAGTCCACGAAAGTCAACTCGCCAGGCAGCTCGGGAAAGTGGACTCTCCCGTTACTCAGTGCGAACTGTGCTGAAGAAGGAGCTGAACTGGCGTGCGTGGAAGCCGCATTACTGCCAATCTCTCTCGGACGAGGACTGCGACATTCGCATGGAGTTCGGGGAAATCATGCTGGCTTGGCATGAAGACTGGCCCCATCTCTTCCGCAACATCCTCTGGAGCGACGAGGCGGTGTTCCACGTCGGAGGCTTTGTCAACCGCCACAATTGCCACTACTGGGCAGGAGAGGATCCCATGGTTACCGCTGAAAAACGGCAGAATCGGTTCAGTGTAACGGTGTGGTGTGGTATGACCTCAGATCAGGTTGTGGGCCCGTTCCTTCTGCGCAACACCATGAATGCTGAGCGGTACCTTGCTATGTTGCGAAACGAGGTCTGGCCGGTTGTCAGCACATGGGAGAACATCGACGATCTGATATTTATGCAAGATGGCGCCCCTCCGCACTTCGCTCTTGTTGTCCGTGAGTGGCTGGATGCCCACTTCCCTGGGCGTTGGATGGGTCGTCGTGGTCCACATCAATGGCCAGCCAGGAGCCCCGACTTGACACCGTGCGACTTCTTTCTTTGGGGGTGGGTAAAGGAAGAAGTCTACCGCACCAAACCGAGGACATTGGAAGAACTGGAGGACCGAATTCGGGAAGTCATGTCCTCCATCCCGCCGGAGTTCCTGCTAAAGTCAGTGGACGCCATTCCTGGGCGGCTCCAGAAGCTGGTGGAAAGAGTTAGAGCCCACATTGAATTTTAGAGAAAACCTACCATGTATGCCTACCTTTTCATATTATTTCTTCTGAAATAAATGGATAATATACGTATTTTTTTACCAATCCAAAATAGGGAGCTACTTTCCGCCCACCCTTTTTCATGAATACAGAATATTACATAACCCCGTCCCTTTTTTGCCATCCCAATGTCCCGTTTTTGTCTCAAGGAAATATGGTCAGCCTATGTATAACAGCCTTTGATTTTACTCCAGAAGATGTAGCGAGAGCTATAGGCTAAATGAAATCACATTCAGCTACAGGTCCGGACAAATGGAACGCACTATTAATTAAAAACTGTAAAAATGAAATAGCTACACCCTTATACTGGATAGGGAGAAGATCCTTAGACACGGGGGAAATACCGAGCATCTTGAAAAGAGCAAACATCGCCCCTATATATAAAGGAGGAGATAGATTTCAAGCAAAGAACTATAGACCAGTGTCCTTGACGTCCCACCTCACCAAAATTTTTGAAAGAATGGTCAGAGAGAAAATCTATGACTTCTTGGAGACAGTGGAAAGATTCAACGAAAATCAACACGGATTCCGATCGGGAAGATCATGCCTATCACAACTTATAGAGCATTATAACAATATCCTAGATGCACTTGAAGGCAATGAAAACTATGATGTCATATACACGGATTTTGCTAAAGCTTTCGACAAATGCGATCATGGTATAATAGCATATAAAATGAAACATATGGGAATGACAGGCAAAGTGGGAAAATGGATCTCCAACTTCCTCAGAAATCGACTACAGGTGGTCAAAATTCAAGGTGTATCATCATCATCAGAATCAGAAGTACGCAGCTCAGTACCATAAGGTACAGTGCTGGCCCCACTCCTGTTCATTATCATCAGTGCTGGGCACTTGCGCAAACACTTGCGCAAAACGCAAATTGCGCAATTGCGCAAGTGTGATTTCGGTTGCGCATTTGCGTTTGCGCCAATTCTTGCGCAAACTTGCGCATTTACGTTTGCGCAAGTACTTGCGCAAACGCAAACTTGTGCGCAAACGTGAAAAAAAACAAATATTAAAAATAGTGGATTTAGCTCATAAACACGTGACTGCCAGACAGGTGGCGCCGCCAGACAGCAGTGAGCACTCAGTATACCAACAACGCTAGTGAAACACGTTTGTTTGATTAGTTGATTTTAATTTTATTTCAGAGTTCAAACTACTAACTACTCTAGTAACTTCTAGAAACTTCATAAGTCATAACTACTGTCTATACTGCTGGAGCAGGGGATGTTCCCCGCCCTGTACCGCGCCGCCTGGGTTGAGGTCTTTCTGAAGTACAACACGGCCATCCCCAGCTCTGCAGCTGTGGAGAGGGTGTTCTCCCAGGGGTCTGACATCATGAAGCCCAAGAGGTCCAGCCTGACCTCTGAGAACTTTGAGAGGTTTGTGTTCCTGAAGGGCAACATGGACCTGCTCACGATGGAGTTGGAGGAGGACTCTGAGGAGCTTTGAAGTGTTTTTTTTGCAATATTGTAATTTCTTTTTTTTTATTATTATTTATTTAACATTGTAATTTTGTATCTATTCTTTATTGATATATCTATGGATCGTGTGTCTGTTAATAAAGTCTTTTGATTTGATTTGATTTGATTTACTATAAATTTAATTTTATACAGGGTGTCCCAAAAAACCGCACCTATTTTTTTTTGGAAAACCCTGTATATATAAATAGTTTGCGTTTGCGTTTGCGCAAGCGCAAGTTTCGAGAAGTTTGCGCATTTGCGCTTGCGCAAGGTATGGGTTTGGGTTTGCGCATTTGCGCTAGCGCAAGTGAATTTTCGTTTGCGCTGCCCAGCACTGATTATCATGCTAACAGACATAGACAGTGGGGTAAACAGCAACAGTATAGTAACATCATTTGCGGACGATACAAAGATCAGCAGAAAAATCAACGATGTGAACGAAGTAGAGGCCTTGCAGAGAGAGACAAACAAAATATACAAATGGTCAGAAGACAACAATATGACATTTAACACCGAGAAAATTCAGCTCTTGAGATATGGTAGAAATGAGGGACTAAAAAAGACTGCATATTATGCTCCAGATAGACAAGAAATTCAGAGAAGCACGAAAGCGGCCGACTTGGGATTAATAATGACCGAAGATGCCAAATTCGAGACACAAAATCAGATAGCAATAAACAAAGCAAAAAGAGTCGCGGGACAGGTACTAAGAACGTTCAAAAGGAGGGACAAGACAGTAATGATTTCCCTGCTGAGAACACTAATCATACCAAAACTTGAATACTGCTCAGTTTTGACGTCCCTATATAAAAAGGAAGAAATTAATAAACTAGAAGAAACGCAGAGGCATTTCCCAGCCAAGATTGATGGCTGCAAAGAACTCAACTACTGGGAAAGACTACTCAAACTAAATCTGTACTCCCTGGAAAGAAGAAGAAGAGATATACCATAATCTACATATGGAAAATTATCGAAAAACGGGTACCAAACCTCAAACAAAACCCAATTACCACCCAAACAACGCTGGAAAATAGGAAAGGCAGCATGTTTAGTGTTCCCAAATTAAAGACCCGACAAGTGACCTCCTCAACTTTAAAGGAAAATAGCTTGGTTGTCAGGGGGCCAAGAATTTTCAACCAGCTTCCAAAGGACCTCAGAAACATATCAGGGGTCAAAGTTGAAGTCTTCAAGAGAAGACTAGATGCCTGGTTCAGGACGGTATCAGATGAGCCGGGTGTACCTGGCTATGTACGATGGAGAGCGCAAGAGAGCAACTCGCTCCTCCACCAAGCCAGGACTAGAGGCGGGGCCACCAGCTTGACCTTCGTGTGAAGAAAGACCGACGCACGGAACCCAAATAAGGTTAACAAGGTGTATATATATAGAGGTATATATTGTGTGTGTGTGTGTGTGTAGCGATTCTGTCTTATTTGGGTTATTAGTGCCTGGTCCTGACATCTAGTGCTGATGAGGTTCAAAATTATGTATAAGAACCTGTCCACCCGTTTCTTAAAATCATTTTTCACTTTCGTATGTGATGGAGATTGAACTGTTCTTTTGGATGTACATTAAAAAGTTTTGGTCTTCATATTCTCAGGGTATTTTGCATCCTCGTTTAAACTGATGATGGACGGAATTACCATATATATATATATATATATATATATATATAATATAACTATATATATATATATATATATATAGTATAGATATATAATATATATATATTATGGAGAATGGATAATGGAGAAACTAGTCCCAAATCTTACTCTGAACCCTGTAACTCCCCAAACAACAGTGGAAAGTAGAAAAGGAAGACTGTCGTGTTCCCAAATTAAAGGCTAGATAGGGAACATCCTTAACCCTGAAAGAAAATACTGTAGTTGCAGTGGACATCTTCAAAAGAAGATTAGACACCTGGTTCAGACCAATCCCTAGGCCTGTGCGATTAATTGAAAATGTCGATTCGGGTCGATTCAGTAAAAGAATCGAAACCCGACCCGACTTAGAGCTAAAAAATTTCGATTCTTCGATTCGCTAACTGTAACCTGTCGAGACGATAAACTGGCACTACCCTAAAACTATGGAATGTCGAAACCGTGGAATAACAATTGAAAAAATAAATAATTATATATATATATATATATATATATATATATATATTATATATATAATAACGTTATAAAATAGTTGGATATTTGAGGGATTACGCTTTTATAAAGATCTGAGTGCGCTCAATGTGCATGGTCAGCTTTTGATTTTGTGATGTCACAGAATCACGTGCGCGCGCCTTGCGGTGTGACAAATTTGGACCAGTTCTTTGGGTTCAGTTGTTTATTACGCTTTTCAGTATGTTGTTGCTGGTGCATGTAAATTGCAAAGTATAGGAAAGTGCAGAGCACAGTCGCAGTTGAATCGAATCGAGAATCGAAAACAAGTGGCCAAATCGAATCGAAAATCGAATCGAAATAAAAATATCCGAATCGCACACCCTTACCAATCCCCGATGAGCCCGGCGTACCTGGCTAGTGAGGTGGGAGAGTACAAGAAAACGAACTCGCTACTTCTCAGGCCAACTTTGTGAAATGAGAATCATCGCGCGGAAACATTTGAAAGGTATATATATATATATATATATATATATATATATATATATCGGGTGTGCCATTAAAAAAGGGGTATATTTTAAAAACTGCTATAAAATAAAAATTTGTCATTTAATTTTAAACTTCTACACAATAAACCTATGTATTTATCTATATGCAAACAAGTTTTCAGACTAAAATATCAAATATTCAAATTAATCAACATTTAACGAAAGAGTTAAGAGTATTTTTCTACTTAACATGCAAAATTATTAAACCTTTTTAATATTTTTTATAAAAATAATTTTCAACGTAAAATTTACCTGAAATTAAAAAAAATTGTTCGAAATGCTTTCCTTCCATTTCAATAACTTTTTTATTCTTGGCCGTAATTCATCGATGGCTCGATTTACTTGTTCCTGTGGAAGCTTTCCCATTTTGAATGATGATCTAGACGTAAATGAGCGACATCTTTTATCCTATTCCTGAAGACTCGCTCTGTTAAATTCTCCCATATTCCGTAATCAACGGGGTTTAGATCTGGGCTGTTAGGAGGTCAATTACTAGGTTCTAAAAGTTTAGGTACACTATTTTGCAGGTACTCAATCGTTCATTTAGCAGTGTGGGATGTTGCCCCATCTTGTTGGAAAAGGAAGTAACCATTATTAGCCAGTTTTCTCATTTCAGGAAGCATTTTCTGTAGCAGGGAATTAGTATCATATATATATATATATATATATATATATATATATTATTTCACGAAAGTGACACGTGAAAAATATTTATGATGAATAAAACCATCCTGAGGATGTCATTAGACGAAAGCGCTTGAGCACCCCTTTGTGTTTTTTCCCTTCGTGGTTTTATTCATATATATATATATAATATATATATATATAATATATATAATAATATATATATATATATATATATATATATATCGGTGTATGTATATATATATATATATATATATATATAATATATATATATAAAGTGTATATATATATTATATATGTATATATACAGTATATATAATATATATATATATATATATATATATATATATGTGTGTGTGTATATATATATATAATATATATATTAGGGTTATAACTTTTAGACTTTTTTTCAAATAAAAGATCTCCTGTATCATAAATCGATGAACTTTTGCTTAAAAACAATGAAAAAGACCCTAATTCCTCTCAGTTTTTAAAAAAGGTCACCCCCAAATCAAAAGTTTGAATCACCATAACCATATATTTACGTTACTACTCATAAGTATATAAATATATTATTATTAGAGGGCGGACTTTTAGGTTTTAACCTAAAAAATACTTTCGAATTTTTCAGTACGCTAATATATCGTGAGATCGCCCGAAAAATCACTTCCGGTGCTCAAATTCGATGACTAATATCAATCCACCCATACAAGAAAATTCTAGAACACACGACATTGTTCTTCATGCACTCGCAAATTGTATAAAAGCAAGAAATGAAATCAACCGAATCACTTGTGTCCAGTATTGCGCAATAGTTACTCAACTGTTCAGTTCAACTCAACTTCAGGTAAGCTTTTATTATTTGTAATATGTTCGCTTAATTAAAAAAACGTAGCGAAATGTGGAATTCGCTTCTGCACTCTTGAACATTCCAGAACATTTTTAAATTTATTAACCATAATAATTTCTTGAATTTTTCTTCCATTTTAACACGTAAACAAAAGCGTATCCAGAATGTTTTGTAGAGGGGAGTCAAACTCAAAAAATATATAGAGCCCAAAATATTTGGTGATAAATATTTTCGTGAGACGTTCTATGGATGTTCTAAAAATATTTTCCAAAATTTTATCACCTAAAAAATAAATATTTGGTCATATTTTTTCACCTAAAAATCCGCCCTCTAATTATTATATTATTTCTATATATTATATTAATATTATATATATATATAATATATATAAACAAACAAACAAATCAACTTAATACCTTTTTATATCTGTTTCAGAAGCAATATAATGTCACACAAGAAAAGTGATACTACCATACAGAAGAACAAGGATATCTGGACCAATAATCTGGTGAGATTCCAGCAGTCACATAGAAGAAGAGGAAGTGTGCCTTTCGAAGAATCTTCACTAGAAGAAAAATGCAGAATGCCACTCCAAATCCAAATCATTGGACGGTACCAGTTTCTTGGAACAGAAATCAAAGGAAGGAAGAAAGAAGCGAATAGTGGAAATTTCCAAAGTTACAAAATTATGGAAGAATAAATTGAATTTTCCGCATGTGTCAGATCAAGTAATACGAGCAAAGCTTGACAAGGTGATGAAGACTTATGATGAATGTGTCAGGAGGGGAAAATATGATGCCCTGAATGAACTTTTTGATATCACTAAAGTAAATGGCCAATGGTTATCCTCGGAAGACAAACGACTGTACCACCTTCAAGTGGAAAGCAAAGGAGAAGTGGGGTACTCTACAGGTCAAGTTGCAAGTGAAGAAACGATTCACCCTTCAAAGAGACGAAAATTGCCTGCTGAATCAGCATCAACATCTTACAATCATGTATCTGGTGGTAGTGGTACTGAATCTGAAGAGAGCGAGCATGAAGATGAAGATGAGAGTATTACTCCACCAACCAGAAGACATAACAAAAGTAAAGTTGCAACCAACTTGGTGACATCCACAGGAGTATCAACAAGTAAAGCCGCTAAAATATGCAAACAGTTGTCACTTGATGGTATTGACATTCCAACACCAAGTCAAGCAGCAATTTACAAGTCAGCATACAAAGAGGCTGCTAAATTGAAGGAGGAAATGATTGAAAATTTACAGATGGAAGAGTGGTCTTTACATTTCGATGGAAAGCGCATTGA